>JAPDOI010000101.1:0-307500 GCA_029168955.1 Aplectana chamaeleonis | reverse complement strand
CAAGAGGACACAACGTGCTGCTTCGGGCAGAAGTTGGGGGAACGAAAGGGGCTTACCCCTCGACGAGTAACTTCGTTAGTAATCCCCTCATGCTGCCTTACCAAGCCGCGAGTATCTGTGTCAGAGCGGTTTTTACTGGGTATAGGAGACTCCCAGCGCCAGAGTAGCCTTGAAGAGCCTGTCTGTAGCTGACGTGGCGTGCACTGTTCCTGTAAGTGTTCGAATTCTAAGACAACGGAAGAGTCTGGAAATAGAGCAAAATTTTGGAGCATGCAGAAAAACAGCGTAAACACGATAAAACAGATGTTGCAAAACCTGGTAGGAATCATTTATGCGTCTTTTTGTTCTGCCACTAGTTGGTTGGCCTGAAGGAGAGGTAAGTCTCCACTACTCACTATCAGGAGCTGTACGCTCTAAATATGCAGGCTAAATGGTGACATGCTTACAGAACAGGGTTGGGAAGCAGCAAAAGTGTTTTCCCCTCAAGTTGCTTACCGAGGTGAAAAGCTTGTTAATTCCAGCAAGTAGAAGATGAAAGGAGGGCAGATTGCCATCGTGCTGTGCTGACTACCCATACTGCTGCACTGTGAGAAGTCCCACGCACGTGCTACTCTTGTAGCCTCAAAATGTTCAGTCGTAGCCATAACTGCTGTTCTTTGTTTCTTTACTGCTGTGTTACTCTTTCGGGATAGACAAGAATACCGGTATGGAGCTTCGGGGGTCGGACCTGCTCCGCGCGCGGTCGCGGCGCGGCGCAGTTAATCACTATCCTTTCAGCCCCATCGCAACACTCATTAGCGAAACGAATAAGGAATCAATAAGTGCTAATGAGAATACAACTACTTACACTGAAGCAATGAAAACAAGTAATTGCAAAGGGAGATTAACATTATTGTTTAAAATCGCATGTTCGTCGAGCTGTACGTGTTGTCTTCATTCACGGGGTAACGCGCCAATATTACGCCATTTTTTCTATTTTCCCCGCTATTTTGAACTGCGGATGATTCAAGTATTAGTGGCATCTTTCGTGCGATTTCTTTGGGTGCAACGATAGTTGATGAAAGCCACTCACCCTTCAGTCATGAAAATGAAACCCGATGAATTTAGCCTCCACGCAGGGGATTTCCTTCCCTGAGCCACCGTCCACATAGGGTTCAAACTGATTTCCACCCCCCCCCCGAAATACCCGATACACGATAGATTTAGCCTCCACGCTTGGGATTTTCTCCCCTGAGCGACGAGCAGCCACAGGTTACACCGTTCAGATAGGGTTCAAACCTGATTCGCCACCCCCGAAATACCCGGATACACGATAGATTTAGCCTCCACGCGAGGGTTTCCTCCTGAGCGACGGTGCAGCCGCAGGCTGCATCGTCCACATAGGGTTTAAACTGATTTCCACCCCGAAATACCCAGATGATACACGATAGATATAGCCTCCACGCAGGGGATTTTCTCCCCTGAGCGACGGTGCAGCCGCAGGCTGCACCGTCTACATAGGGTTCAAACTGATTTCCACCCCCGAAATACCCGATACACGATAGATTTAGCCTCCACGCAGGGGATTTTCTCCCCTGAGCGATGGTGCAGCCGCAGGCTACACCGTCTAGATAGGGTTCAAACTGATTTGCCACCCCCGAAATACCCGACACACGATAGATTTAGCCTCCACGCAGGGGATCGACGGACGATCCTGTGATAGAGTGGCTAAGCTACACAGCAGCACCCCTTGGTGAAGTATGGTCTCACATTGTATGTTCTTCCGGTGTTGGTGTATTCTCAAGGAAAAAGCGAATATCAACTGTATTTCAAAGCTTTGTATTCGGAAAAAGTCAACTCCAAAACGAAAAAGTGCACCGGATTATATGAGTATTTTGCAGGGTGGTTGGGAGCAATCATTCGATTTCCCCCATTTTCTGGTTTATTTAACGGTCTAGTCCGATATGGCTAGTAGTTTTCATATTGATTGCTGCTGCTGTTGTGTGAAAATTTAGGGCTAATGCGCTTTCTTTGTTACGTCAAACGTCATGCGGACGCCTTGGAACGCTTGTGCTCATTTTTTATTCACATCCGGTTTTTCTATCATCTTCATGAGATTGCATGTATTAAACATCTCAACGTTCAGGTTATATTCATGTGTGACTCGTTTTTACTCGTTTGAAAGCATCCAAGTTATAAAATCTAATAAATAACCAGCTATTGAAGGTGGCTATTGAAGATTTTTGAGTAAATCGCTCTCAAAATAATTGTGGTGAGCGCGAAGCGCTCACCAGGATTTGGCTTTGATCTCTTCCCGCGCGGATGCCCTACAATGAGATCACCTATTCATACCGTCAACAGAGGTATGAGCTGTACACTATTCGACGCGCTGCAAGAAATTACATATGTGTGCAACTTTTCATCCCAACTGGTCCCCGCTTTCAAAAGTTATGACCTCTCAAAGTACGCAAAAACGTTCTCCACCACCGCCTCCGCCTCCGCCTCCGCCTCCGCCACCGCCTCCGCCTCCGCCTCCGCCTCCGCCTCCACCTCCGTCCGTCGAAAACCATTTTTTGGAAGGCGTGGACCAAATCGCTCGAAAATTTGTGACTAGAGGTAATCGGCCACGGGAATGACGAAAATAATTGTCAGAACTCACCATAATGACTTCTGGGCCCCTAACGGGCGTTTGAAACTCGGAAACCGGCCTCTCAAGAATAGTTTATGAAAATGGTGGGTTTTTCGTTATCAGTCATTGTTTTCTTAGACTCCATATAAACACCTTGCTCTCCAGGGTGGTGTACTTTGAACGTCCGGCTCGGAAGAGGACGCTGTGCGGGTTGATGTACTTGACCGCGGCGCGTATTCGTTCAAAGCGCACCATCGATAAGAAGGCGTCGCGGGATGTGCTGAAGTGTCGGTTGACTATGTGAGACCTCAGTAGGGGTGTGCAGGACGTCGTAGAATGTGGGCAGGGCCTCAGTAGGAGTATGCAGGACATCATCGAACGTGTGCAGGACCACAGTAGGAGTGTGCAGGACATCATGAAAACGTGTGCAGGACCCCAGTAGGGGTGTGCAGGACGTCGTAGAAGAATGTGTGCAGGACCTCAGTAGGAGTGGGCAGGACATCATGGAACGTGTGCAAGACCTCAGTAGAGTGTGCAGGACATGGAACGTGTGCAAGACCTTAGTAGGAGTGTGCAGGACATCATGGGACCTGTGCAGAACCTCAGTAGGAGTGTGCAGGACATCATTGTACCTGCGCAGGACCTCAGTAGGAGTGTGCAGGACATCATTGTGCCTGCGCAGGACCTCAGTAGGAGTGTGCAGGACATCAAGGGACCTGTGCAGGACCTCAGTAGGAGTGTGCAGGACATCATGGAACGTGTGTAGGACCGTAGTAGGAGTGGGCAGGACATCATGGGACGTGTGCAGGACCCCAGTAGGGGTGTGCAGGACGTCGTGGAATGTGTGCAGGACCTCAGTAGGAGTGTGCAGGACATCATGGAACGTGTGCAAGACCTTAGTAGGAGTGTGCAGGACATCATGGGACCTGTGCAGGACCTCGGTAGGAGTGTGCAGGACATCATGGAACGTGTGCAAGACCTTAGTAGGAGTGTGCAGGACATCATGGGACCTGTGCAGGACCTCAGTAGGAGTGTGCAGGACATCATGGGACCTGTGCAGGACCTCAGTAGGAATGTGCAGGACATCATGGAACGTGTGCAAGACCCTAGTAGGAGTGTGCAGGACATCATGGGACCTGTGCAGGACCTCAGGAGTGTGCAGGACATCATTGAACGTGTGCAGGACCGCAGTAGGGCTGGGCAGGACATCATGGGACGTGTGCAGGACCTCAGTAGGAGTGTGCAGGACATCATGGAAATGTGCAGGACCTCAGTAGAAGTGTGGAGGACATCATGGAACGTGGGCAAGACCTTAGTAGAAGTGTGCAGGACATCATGGGACCTGTGCAGGACCTCAGTAGGAGTGTGCAGGACATCATGGAACGTGTGCAAGACCTTAGTAGGAGTGTGCAGGACATCATGGGACCTGTGCAGGACCTCAGCAGGAGTGTGCAGGACATCATGGGACCTGTGCAGGACCTCAGTAGGAGTGTGCAGGACATCATGGATCGTGTGCAAAACCTTAGTAGGAGTGTGCAGGACATCATGGGACCTGTGCAGGACCTCAGTAGGAGTGTGCAGGACATCATGGAACGTGTGCAGGACCGTAGTAGGAGTGGGCAGGACATCATGGGACCTGTGCACGACCTCAGTAGGAGTGTGCAGGATGTGGTAGAATGTGTGCAGGACCTCAGTAGGAGTGTTCAGGACATTATGGGACCTGTGCAGGACCCCAGAAGGGGTGTGCAGGACGTCGTAGAATGTGTGCAGGATCTCAGTAGGAGAGTGCAGGACATCATGGGACCTGTGCAGGACCTCAGTAGGAGGGTGCAGGACATCAAAGGACGTGCGCAGGACCTCCGTTTAATGTCCAGGACACCGTATGCAAGTCATGCCCCCGAATCAACAAGAGCGATAGGAAAGTGCGCCAGAACATGGCTATCGTAATCTCACTCGAGTTGGCTCTAAAATTTTCTAAGTTCTGACTCCGAATTCGCTACATCTTCACCACCGGTGGTGTTGTTTTTCTGCTTTGTAGTCCAGGCAGATCCTCAACTGCTGAACTCTGGAGAAGGACTGTGACACACCGCTCTTCACTTCTTTTATCTTTATCATTGATCAATCGGGTATCATCAAATTTGTTTAAGAGAGCCGAATAACATCATTCCTAAGATTACGGTGGTCCTCTTCTGGCGCACTTAACTATCGTTCGCGCTGGAAATCATTTTCCATTTTTCAGGCTCAATTTTATGATTGAGCCCGGTAGACCACACTGGTAAACTTTGGCGCGTCAAAAACGTTGGACGATGAGGTTGGAAGGCGTCAAAGATTAATATCCGCCACCAATTCTCACCAGTCATCTAGCACTTTTTCCTAGAATGTTGGTGCGACCGTAAGACAACAGGAAAAATAGTTACGGCACGAACTCCACATGCAGAAAAACTCCGAAAATGATTTTGGCGCGAAATTCAAATTCGTATTTACAATGTGTTCCGATTGACTTTTCTTTAATGAAGAAGGGAGTTGAAAGAAGAATGAAGGTTTTTCATGGGCCCCTTCAACATTTTCGTTCACTAGAGAGGCCAAGCTACCCAAAAACATGAAAAAATAATATACGGTTTTCTGCGCGTACGATGTCTTTAACTCTCGTTCTTGTTCCGAATCAGACATATGGGCCGGCGCAGACGAGCCACGTCAGCAAGAACCGGTGAAGTTTGGCTAGAGCGACTGACCCTGGGTCTATCTTAGACGGGGTGAGGCCACCCAAGATTCACTCATAGAAATGATGAAAAATTCTGATAAAAGATGTCTGATACTGCTATCAATCATTGTTTTTATAGAAACGTCATGAAAATACTCCGACTGGTTGCCTTACCAATTGTGGTGAGCGCGAAGCGCTCACCAGGATTTGGCTTTGATCTCTTACCGCGCGGATGCCCTACAATGAGATCACCTATTCATACCGTCAACAGAGGTATGAGCTGTACACTATTCGACGCGCTGCAAGAAATTACATATGTGTGCAACTTTTCATCCCAACTGGTCCCCGCTTTCTGAAGTTATGACCTCTCAAAGTACGCAAAAACGTTCTCCACCACCGCCTCCGCCTCCGCCTCCGCCTCCGCCTCCGCCTCCGCCTCCGCCTCCGCCTCCGCCTCCGCCTCCGCCTCCGCCACCGCCTCCGCCTCCGCCTCCACCTCCGTCCGTCGAAAACCATTTTTTTGGAAGGCGTGGACCAAATCGCTCGAAAATTTGTGACTAGATGTAATAGACCACGGGAATGACGAAAATAATTGTCAGAACTCACCATAATGACTTCTGGGCCCCTAACGGGCGTTTGAAACTCGGAAACCGGCCTCTCAAGATTAGTTTATAAAAATGACGGGTTTTTCGTTTATCAGTCATTGTTTTCTTAGAGACTCCATATAAATACCTTGCTCTCTAGGGTGGTGTACTCTAAACGTCCGGCTTGGAACAGGACGCTATGCGGAAGGGTTGTTTTTGAGCGTGGCGCGTGTTTGTACCATGCGCACCAAAGATAAGAAGTCGTCGCAGGGTGTGCTGAAGTGTCGGTTGACTAAGCGAGACCGCAGTAGGAGTATGCAGGACGTCGTGGAACTACAGCAACCCCTCAGTAGGGGTGTGCAGGACGCCGTAGAATGTGTGCAGGACCTCAGTAGGAGTGTGCAGGACCTTAGTAGGAGTGTGCAGGACATCATGGGACCTGTGCAGGACCCCAGTAGGGGTGTGCAGGACGTCGTAGAATGTGTGCAGGACGTCGTAGAATGTGTGCAGGACCCCAGTAGGGGTGTGCAGGACCTCAGTAGGAGTGTGAAGGACATTTTGGGACCTGTGCAGGACCCCAGTAAGGGTGTGCAGGACGTCGTAGAATGTGTGCAGGACCTCAGTGGGAGTGTGCAGGACCTTAGTAGGAGTGTGCAGGACATCATGGGACCTGTGCAGGACCCCAGTAGGGGTGTGCAGGACCTCAGTAGGAGTGTGCATGACATTATGGGACCTGTACAGGACCTCAGTAGGAGTGCGCAGGATATCATGGAACGTGTGCAGGACCCCAGTAGGGGTGTGCAGGACGTCGTAGAATGTGTGCAGGACCTCAGTAGGAGTGTGCAGGGCCTTAGTAGGAGTGTGCAGGACATCATGGGACCTGTGCAGGACCCCAGTAGGAGTGTGCAGGACATCATGGAACCTGTGTAGGACCCCAGTAGGGGTGTGCAGGACATCGTAGAATGTGTGCAGAACATCAGTAGGAGTGTGCAGGACATCATGGGACCTGTGCAGGACCCCAGTAGGGGTGTGCAGGACGTCGTAGAATGTGTGCAGGACCTTTGTAGGAGTGTGCAGGACATCATGAAACGTGGGCAAGACCCCTGTAAGGATGAGCAGGACTTCATGGAATGTATGCAGGACATCAGTAGGAGTGTGCAGGACATCATGGAACCTGTGCAGGACCCCAGTAGGGTTTGAGCAGGACGTCATGGAATGTGTGCTTAGGACCTTAGTAAAATTACACAGGACATCATAGAACGTGTGCAGGACCCCAATAGGGGTGTGCAGGACATCATGGAATGTGTGCAGGACCTTAGTAGGAGTGTGCAGGACATCATGAAACGTGTGCAAGACCCCTGTAAGGATGATCAGAACTTCGTGGAATGTGTGCAGGACATCAGTAGGAGTGTGCAGGACATCATGAAGCGTGTGCAGGACCCCAATAGGGGTGTGCAGGACATCATGAAATGTGTGCAGGACCTTAGTAGGAGTGTGCAGGACATCATGAAACGTGTGCAAGACCCCTGTAAGGATGATCAGAACTTCGTGGAATGTGTGCAGGACATCAGTAGGAGTGTGCAGGACATCATGAAACGTGTGCAAGACCCCTGTAAGGATGAGGCAGGACTTCATGGAATGTGTGCTGGATCTCAGTAGGGGGTGTGCAGGACGCCGTAGAATGTGTGCAGGACCTCAGTGGGAGTGTGCAGGACCTTAGTAGGAGTGTGCAGGACATCATGGGACCTGTGCAGGACCCCCAGTAGGGGTGTGCAGGACGTCGTAGAGATGTGTGCAGGACCTCAGTAGGAGTGTGCAGGACCTTAGTAGGAGTGTGCAGGACATCATGGGACCTGTGCAGGACCCCAGTAGGGGTGTGCAGGACCTCAGTAGGAGTGTGCAGGACATTTTGGGACCTGTGCAGGACCCCAGTAAGGGTGTGCAGGACGTCGTAGAGATGTGTGCAGGACCTCAGTGGGAGTGTGCAGGACCTTAGTAGGAGTGTGCAGGACATCATGGGACCTGTGCAGGACCCCAGTAGGGGTGTGCAGGACCTCAGTAGGGTGTGCATGACATTATGGGACCTGTACAGGACCTCAGTAGGAGTGCGCAGGATATCATGGAACGTGTGCAGGACCCCAGTAGGGTGTGCAGGACGTCGTAGAATGTGTGCAGGACCTCAGTAGGAGTGTGCAGGACCTTAGTAGGAGTGTGCCCAGGACATCATGGGACCTGTGCAGGACCCCAGTAGGAGTGTGCAGGACATCATGGAACCTGTGTAGGACCCCAGTAGGGTGTGCAGGACATCGTAGAATGTGTGCAGAACATCAGTAGGAGTGTGCAGGACATCATGGGACCTGTGCAGGACCCCCAGTAGGGTGTGCAGGACGTCGTAGAATGTGTGCAGGACCTTAGTAGGAGTGTGCAGGACATCATGAAACATGTGCAAGACCCCTGTAAGGATGAGCAGGACTTCATGGAATGTGTGCAGGACATCAGTAGGAGTGTGCAGGACATCATGAAGCGTGTGCAGGACCCCAGTAGGGTTGAGCAGGACGTCATGGAATGTGTGTAGGACCTTAGTAAAATTACACAGGACATCATAGAACGTGTGCAGGACCCCAATAGGGGTGTGCAGGACATCATGGAATGTGTGCAGGACCTTAGTAGGAGTGTGCAGGACATCATGAAACGTGTGCAAGACCCCTGTAAGGATGATCAGAACTTCGTGGAATGTGTGCAGGACATCAGTAGGAGTGTGCAGGACATCATGAAGCGTGTGCAGGACCCCAATAGGGGTGTGCAGGACATCATGAAATGTGTGCAGGACCTTAGTAGGAGTGTGCAGGACATCATGAAACGTAGGCAAGACCCCTGTAAGGATGATCAGAACTTCGTGGAATGTGTGCAGGACATCAGTAGGAGTGTGCAGGACATCATGAAACGTGTGCAAGACCCCTGTAAGGATGAGCAGGACTTCATGGAATGTGTGCTGGATCTCAGTAGGGGTGTGCAGGACGCCGTAGAATGTGTGCAGGACCTCAGTAGGAGTGTGCAGGACCTTAGTAGGAGTGTGCAGGACAGCATGGGACCTGTGCAGGACCCCAGTAGGGGTGTGCAGGACGTCGTAGAATGCGTGCAGGACCTCAGTAGGAGTGTGCAGGACCTCAGTAGGAGTGTGCAGGACATTATGGGACCTGTGCAGCACCCCAGTAGGGGTGTGCAGGACCTCAGTAGGAGTGTGCAGGACATTGTGGGACCTGTGCAGGACCCCAGTAAGGGTGTGCAGGACGTCGTAGAATGTGTGCAGGACCTCAGTGGGAGTGTGCAGGACCTTAGTAGGAGTGTGCAGGACATCATGGGACCTGTGCAGGACCCCAGTAGGGTGTGCAGGACCTCAGTAGGAGTGTGCATGACATTATGGGACCTGTACAGGACCTCAGTAGGAGTGCGCAGGATATCATGGAACGTGTGAAGGACCCCAGTAGGGAGTGTGCAGGACGTCGTAGAATGTGTGCAGGACCTCAGTAGGAGTGTGCAGGACCTTAGTAGGAGTGTGCAGGACATCATGGGACCTGTGCAGGACCCCAGTAGGAGTGTGCAGGACATCATGGAACCTGTGTAGGACCCCAGTAGGGGTGTGCAGGACATCGTAGAATGTGTGCAGAACATCAGTAGGAGTGTGCAGGACATCATGGGACCTGTGCAGGACCCCAGTAGGGTGTGCAGGACGTCGTAGAATGTGTGCAGGACCTTAGTAGGAGTGTGCAGGACATCATGAAACATGTGCAAGACCCCTGTAAGGATGAGCAGGACTTCATGGAATGTGTGCAGGACATCAGTAGGAGTGTGCAGGGACATCATGAAGCGTGTGCAGGACCCCAGTAGGGTTGAGCAGGACGTCATGGAATGTGTGTAGGACCTTAGTAAAATTACACAGGGACATCATGGAACGTGTGCAGGACCCCAATAGGGGGTGTGCAGGACATCATGGAATGTGTGCAGGACCTTAGTAGGAGTGTGCAGGACATCATGAAACGTGTGCAAGACCCCTGTAAGGATGATCAGAACTTCGTGGAATGTGTGCAGGACCTTAGTAGGAGTGTGCAGGACATCATGAAACATGTGCAAGACCCCTGTAAGGATGAGCAGGACTTCATGGAATGTGTGCAGGACATCAGTAGGAGTGTGCAGGACATCATGAAGCGTGTGCAGGACCCCAGTAGGGTTGAGCAGGACGTCATGGAATGTGTGTAGGACCTTAGTAAAATTACACAGGACATCATGGAACGTGTGCAGGACCCCAATAGGGGTGTGCAGGACATCATGGAATGTGTGCAGGACCTTAGTAGGAGTGTGCAGGACATCATGAAACGTGTGCAAGACCCTGTAAGGATGATCAGAACTTCGTGGAATGTGTGCAGGACATCAGTAGGAGTGTGCAGGACATCATGAAGCGTGTGCAGGACCTTAATAGGGTGTGCAGGACATCATGGAATGTGTGTAGGACCTTAGTAGGAGTGTGCAGGACATCATGAAACGTGTGCAAGACCCCTGTAAGGATGATCAGAACTTCGTGGAATGTGTGCAGGACATCAGTAGGAGTGTGCAGGACATCATGAAACGTGTGCAAGACCCCTGTAAGGATGAGCAGGACTTCAGGGAATGTGTGCTGGCGCTCAGTAGGGGGGGGCAGGACGCCGTAGAAGGTGTGCAGGACCTCAGTAGGAGTGTGCAGGGCCTTAGTAGGGGGGGGCAGGGCACCATGGGACCTGTGCAGGACCCCAGTAGGGGTGTGCAGGACGTCGTAGAATGTGTGCAGGACCTCCAGTAGGAGTGTGCAGGACCTTAGTAGGAATGTGCAAGACATCATGGGACCTGTGCAGGACCTCAGTAGGAGTGTGCAGGACCTCAGTAGGAGTGTGCAGGACATTTTGGGACCTGTGCAGGACCCCAGTAAGGGTGTGCAGGACGTCGTAGAATGTGTGCAGGACCTCAGTGGGAGTGTGCAGGACCTTAGTAGGAGTGTGCAGGACATCATGGAACCTGTGCAGGACCCCAGTAGGGGTGTGCAGGACCTCAGTAGGAGTGTGCATGACATTATGGGACCTGTACAGGACCTCAGTAGGAGTGCGCAGGATATCATGGAACGTGTGCAGGACCCCAGTAGGGGTGTGCAGGACGTCGTAGAATGTGTGCAGGACCTCAGTAGGAGTGTGCAGGACCTTAGTAGGAGTGTGCAGGACATCATGGGACCTGTGCAGGACCCCAGTAGAAGTGTGCAGGACATCATGGAACCTGGGTAGGACCCCAGTAGGGGTGTGCAGGACGTCGTAGAATGTGTGCAGGACCTCAGTAGGAGTGTGCAGGACCTTAGTAGGAGTGTGCAGGACATCATGGGTCCTGTGCAGGACCCCAGTAGGGGTGTGCAGGACCTCAGTAGGAGTGTGCAGGACATTTTGGGACCTGTGCAGGACCCCAGTAAGGGTGTGCAGGACGTCGTAGAATGTGTGCAGGACCTCAGTGGGAGTGTGCAGGACCTTAGTAGGAGTGTGCAGGACATCATGGGACCTGTGCAGGACCCCAGTAGGGGTGTGCAGGACCTCAGTAGGAGTGTGCATGACATTATGGGACCTGTACAGGACCTCAGTAGGAGTGCGCAGAATATCATGGAACGTGTGCAGGACCCCAGTAGGGGTGTGCAAGACGTCGTAGAATGTGTGCAGGACCTCAGTAGGAGTGTGCAGGACCTTAGTAGGAGGGTGCAGGACATCATGGGACCTGTGCAGGACCCCAGTAGGAGTGTGCAGGACATCATGGGACCTGTGCAGGACCCCAGTAGGGGTGTGCAGGACGTCGTAGAATGTGTGCAGGACCTTAGTAGGAGTGTGCAGGACATCATGAAACATGTGCAAGACCCCTGTAAGGATGAGCAGGACTTCATGGAATGTGTGCAGGACATCAGTAGGAGTGTGCAGGACATCATGAAGCGTGTGCAGGACCCCAGTAGGGTTGAGCAGGACGTCATGGAATGTGTGTAGGACCTTAGTAAAATTACACAGGACATCATGGAACGTGTGCAGGACCCCAATAGGGGTGTGCAGGACATCATGGAATGTGTGCAGGACCTTAGTAGGAGTGTGCAGGACATCATGAAACGTGTGCAAGACCCCTGTAAGGATGATCAGAACTTCGTGGAATGTGTGCAGGACATCCAGTAGGAGTGTGCAGGACATCATGAAGCGTGTGCAGGACTTTAATAGGGGTGTGCAGGACATCATGGAATGTGTGCAGGACATCCAGTAGGAGTGTGCAGGACATCATGAAGCGTGTGCAGGACCCCAGTAGGGTTGGAGCAGGACGTCATGGAATGTGTGTAGGACCTTAGTAAAATTACACAGGACATCATAGAACGTGTGCAGGACCCCAATAGGGGTGTGCAGGACATCATGGAATGTGTGCAGGACCTTAGTAGGAGTGTGCAGGACATCATGAAACGTGTGCAAGACCCCTGTAAGGATGATCAGAACTTCGTGGAATGTGTGCAGGACATCAGTAGGAGTGTGCAGGACATCATGAAGCGTGTGCAGGACCCCAATAGGGGTGTGCAGGACATCATGAAAATGTGTGCAGGACCTTAGTAGGAGTGTGCAGGACATCATGAAACGTAGGCAAGACCCTGTAAGGATGATCAGAACTTTGTGGAATGTGTGCAGGACATCAGTAGGAGTGTGCAGGACATCATGGAAACGTGTGCAAGACCCCTGTAAGGATGAGCAGGACTTCATGGAATGTGTGCTGGATCTCAGTAGGGGTGTGCAGGACGCCGTAGAATGTGTGCAGGACCTCAGTAGGAGTGTGCAGGACCTTAGTAGGAGTGTGCAGGACATCATGGGACCTGTGCAGGACCCCAGTAGGGGTGTGCAGGACGTCGTAGAATGTGTGCAGGACCTCAGTAGGAGTGTGCAGGACCTTAGTAGGAGTGTGCAGGACATCATGGGACCTGTGCAGGACCCCAGTAGGGGTGTGCAGGACCTCAGTAGGAGTGTGCAGGACCTTAGTAGGAGTGTGCAGGACATCATGGGACCTGTGCAGGACCCCAGTAGGGGTGTGCAGGACCTCAGTAGGAGTGTGCAGGACATTTTGGGACCTGTGCAGGACCCCAGTAAGGGTGTGCAGGACGTCGTAGAATGTGTGCAGGACCTCAGTGGGAGTGTGCAGGACCTTAGTAGGAGTGTGCAGGACATCATGGGACCTATGCAGGACCCCAGTAGGGGTGTGCAGGACCTCAGTAGGAGTGTGCATGACATTATGGGACCTGTACAGGACCTCAGTAGGAGTGCGCAGAATATCATGGAACGTGTGCAGGACCCCAGTAGGGGTGTGCAAGACGTCGTAGAATGTGTGCAGGACCTCAGTAGGAGTGTGCAGGACCTTAGTAGGAGGGTGCAGGACATCATGGGACCTGTGCAGGACCCCAGTAGGAGTGTGCAGGACATCATGGGACCTGTGCAGGACCCCAGTAGGGGTGTGCAGGACGTCGTAGAATGTGTGCAGGACCTCAGTAGGAGTGTGCAGGACATCATGAAACATGTGCAAGACCCCTGTAAGTGATGAGCAGGACTTCATGGAATGTGTGCAGGACATCCCAGTAGGAGTGTGCAGGACATCATGAAGCGTGTGCAGGACCCCAGTAGGGTTGAGCAGGACGTCATGGAATGTGTGTAGGACCTTAGTAAAATTACACAGGACATCATGGAACGTGTGCAGGACCCCAATAGGGGTGTGCAGGACATCATGGAATGTGTGCAGGACCTTAGTAGGAGTGTGCAGGACATCATGAAACGTGTGCAAGACCCCTGTAAGGATGATCAGAACTTCGTGGAATGTGTGCAGGACATCAGTAGGAGTGTGCAGGACATCATGAAGCGTGTGCAGGACCTTAATAGGGGTGTGCAGGACATCATGGAATGTGTGCAGGACATCAGTAGGAGTGTGCAGGACATCATGAAGCGTGTGCAGGACCCCAGTAGGGTTGAGCAGGACGTCATGGAATGTGTGTAGGACCTTAGTAAAATTACACAGGACATCATAGAACGTGTGCAGGACCCCAATAGGGGTGTGCAGGACATCATGGAATGTGTGCAGGACCTTAGTAGGAGTGTGCAGGACATCATGAAACGTGTGCAAGACCCCTGTAAGGATGATCAGAACTTCGTGGAATGTGTGCAGGACATCAGTAGGAGTGTGCAGGACATCATGAAGCGTGTGCAGGACCCCAATAGGGGTGTGCAGGACATCATGAAATGTGTGCAGGACCTTAGTAGGAGTGTGCAGGACATCATGAAACGTAGGCAAGACCCCCTGTAAGGATGATCAGAACTTTGTGGAATGTGTGCAGGACATCAGTAGGAGTGTGCAGGACATCATGAAACGTGTGCAAGACCCCTGTAAGGATGAGCAGGACTTCATGGAATGTGTGCTGGATCTCAGTAGGGGTGTGCAGGACGCTGTAGAATGTGTGCAGGACCTCAGTAGGGTGTGCAGGACCTTAGTAGGAGTGTGCAGGACATCATGGGACCTGTGCAGGACCCCAGTAGGGGTGTGCAGGACGTCGTAGAATGTGTGCAGGACCTCAGTAGGAGTGTGCAGGACCTTAGTAGGAGTGTGCAGGACATCATGGGACCTGTGCAGGACCCCAGTAGGGGTGTGCAGGACCTCAGTAGGAGTGTGCAGGACATTTTGGGACCTGTGCAGGACCCCAGTAAGGTGTGCAGGACGTCGTAGAATGTGTGCAGGACCTCAGTGGGAGTGTGCAGGACCTTAGTAGGGAGTGTGCAGGACATCATGGGACCTGTGCAGGACCCCAGTAGGGGGTGTGCAGGACCTCAGTAGGGAGTGTGCATGACATTATGGGACCTGTACAGGACCTCAGTAGGAGTGTGCAGGATATCATGGAACGTGTGCAGGACCCCAGTAGGGGTGTGCAGGACGTTGTAGAGATGTGTGCAGGACCTCAGTAGGAGTGTGCAGGACCTTGGTAGGAGTGTGCAGGACATCATGGGACCTGTGCAGGACCCCAGTAGGAGTGTGCAGGACATCATGGAACCTGTGTAGGACCCCAGTAGGGGTGTGCAGGACATCGTAGAATGTGTGCAGAACATCAGTAGGAGTGTCCAGGACATCATGCGACCTGTGCAGGACCCCAGTAGGGGTGGGCGGGACGTCGTAGAATGTGTGCAGGAGATTTTGGGACCTGTGCAGGACCCCAGTAAGGGTGTGCAGGACGTCGTAGAATGGGTGCAGGACCTCAGTGGGAGTGTGCAGGACCTTAGTAGGAGTGTGCAGGACATCATGGGACCTGTGCAGGACCCCAGTAGGGGTGTGCAGGACCTCAGTAGGAGTGTGCATGACATTATGGGACCTGTACAGGACCTCAGTAGGAGTGCGCAGAATATCATGGAACGTGTGCAGGACCCCAGTAGGGGTGTGCAGGACGTCGTAGAATGTGTGCAGGACCTCAGTAGGAGTGTGCAGGACCTTAGTAGGAGGGTGCAGGACATCATGGGACCTGTGCAGGACCCCAGTAGGAGTGTGCAGGACATCATGGGACCTGTGCAGGACCCCAGTAGGGGTGTGCAGGACGTCGTAGAATGTGTGCAGGACCTTGGTAGGAGTGTGCAGGACATCATGAAACATGTGCAAGACCCCTGTAAGGATGAGCAGGACTTCATGAAATGTGTGCAGGACATCAGTAGGAGTGTGCAGGACATCATGAAGCGTGTGCAGGACCCCAGTAGGGTTGAGCAGGACGTCATGGAATGTGTGTAGGACCTTAGTAAAAATTACACAGGACATCATGGAACGTGTGCAGGACCCCAATAGGGGTGTGCAGGACATCATGGAATGTGTGCAGGACCTTAGTAGGAGTGTGCAGGACATCATGAAACGTGTGCAAGACCCCTGTAAGGATGATCAGAACTTCGTGGAATGTGTGCAGGACATCAGTAGGAGTGTGCAGGACATCATGAAGCGTGTGCAGGACCTTAATAGGGGTGTGCAGGACATCATGGAATGTGTGCAGGACATCAGTAGGAGTGTGCAGGACATCATGAAGCGTGTGCAGGACCCCAGTAGGGTTGAGCAGGACGTCATGGAATGTGTGTAGGACCTTAGTAAAATTACACAGGACATCATAGAACGTGTGCAGGACCCCAATAGGGGTGTGCAGGACATCATGGAATGTGTGCAGGACCTTAGTAGGAGTGTGCAGGACATCATGAAACGTGTGCAAGACCCCTGTAAGTATGATCAGAACTTCGTGGAATGTGTGCAGGACATCAGTAGGAGTGTGCAGGACATCATGAAGCGTGTGCAGGACCCCAATAGGGGTGTGCAGGACATCATGAAATGTGTGCAGGACCTTAGTAGGAGTGTGCAGGACATCATGAAACGTAGGCAAGACCCCTGTAAGGATGATCAGAACTTTGTGGAATGTGTGCAGGACATCAGTAGGAGTGTGCAGGACATCATGAAACGTGTGCAAGACCCCTGTAAGGATGAGCAGGACTTCATGGAATGTGTGCTGGATCTCAGTAGGGGTGTGCAGGACGCCGTAGAATGTGTGCAGGACCTCAGTAGGAGTGTGCAGGACCTTAGTAGGAGTGTGCAGGACATCATGGGACCTGTGCAGGACCCCAGTAGGGGTGTGCAGGACGTCGTAGAATGTGTGCAGGACCTCAGTAGGAGTGTGCAGGGACCTTAGTAGGAGTGTGCAGGACATCATGGGATCTGTGCAGGACCCCAGTAGGGAGTGTGCAGGACCTCAGTAGGAGTGTGCAGGACATTTTGGGACCTGTGCAGGACCCCAGTAAGGAGTGTGCAGGACGTCGTAGAATGTGTGCAGGACCTCAGTGGGGGTGTGCAGGACCTTAGTAGGAGTGTGCAGGACATCATGGGACCTGTGCAGGACCCCAGTAGGGGTGTGCAGGACCTCAGTAGGAGTGTGCATGACATTATGGGACCTGTACAGGACCTCAGTAGGAAGTGCGCAGGATATCATGGAACGTGTGCAGGACCCCAGTAGGGGTGTGCAGGACGTCGTAGAATGTGTGCAGGACCTCCCAGTAGGAGTGTGCAGGACCTTAGTAGGAGTGTGCAGGACATCATGGGACCTGTGCAGGACCCCAGTAGGAGTGTGCAGGACATCATGGAACCTGTGTAGGACCCCAGTAAGGGGTGTGCAGGACATCGTAGAATGTGTGCAGAACATCAGTAGGAGTGTGCAGGACATCATGCGACCTGTGCAGGACCCCAGTAGGGGTGTGCAGGATGTCGTAGAATGTGTGCAGGACCTTAGTAGGAGTGTGCAGGACATCATGAAACATGTGCAAGACCCCTGTAAGGATGAGCAGGACTTCATGGAATGTGTGCAGGACATCAGTAGGAGTGTGCAGGACATCATGAAGCGTGTGCAGGACCCCGGTAGGGTTGGAGCAGGACGTCATGGAATGTGTGTAGGACCTTAGTAAAATTACACAGGACATCATGGAACGTGTGCAGGACCCCAATAGGGGTGTGCAGGACATCATGGAATGTGTGCAGGACCTTAGTAGGAGTGTGCAGGACATCATGAAACGTGTGCAAGACCCCTGTAAGGATGATCAGAACTTCGTGGAATGTGTGCAGGACATCAGTAGGAGTGTGCAGGACATCATGAAGCGTGTGCAGGACCTTAATAGGGGTGTGCAGGACATCATGGAATGTGTGCAGGACCTTAGTAGGAGTGTGCAGGACATCATGAAACGTGTGCAAGACCCCTGTAAGGATGATCAGAACTTCGTGGAATGTGTGCAGGACATCAGTAGGAGTGTGCAGGACATCATGAAACGTGTGCAAGACCCCTGTAAGGATGAGCAGGACCGCATGGAATGTGTGCTGGATCTCAGTAGGGGTGTGCAGGACGCCGTAGAATGTGTGCAGGACCTCAGTAGGAGTGTGCAGGACCTTAGTAGGAGTGTGCAGGACATCATGGGACCTGTGCAGGACTCCAGTAGGGGTGTGCAGGACGTCGTAGAATGTGTGCAGGACCTCAGTAGGAGTGTGCAGGACCTTAGTAGGAGTGTGCAAGACATCATGGGACCTGTGCAGGACCCCAGTAGGGGTGTGCAGGACCTCAGTAGGAGTGTGCAGGACATTTTGGGACCTGTGCAGGACCCCAGTAAGGGTGTGCAGGACGTCGTAGAGAATGTGTGCAGGACCTCAGTGGGAGTGTGCAGGACCTTAGTAGGAGTGTGCAGGACATCATGGACCCTGTGCAGGACCCCAGTAGGGGTGTGCAGCACCTCAGTAGGAGTGTGCATGACATTATGGGACCTGTACAGGACCTCAGTAGGAGTGCGCAGGATATCATGGAACGTGTGCAGGACCCTGCAGTAGGGGTGTGCAGGACGTCGTAGAATGTGTGCAGGACCTCAGTAGGAGTGTGCAGGACCTTAGTAGGAGTGTGCAGGACATCATGGGACCTGTGCTGGACCCCAGTAGAAGTGTGCAGGACATCATGGAACCTGTGTAGGACCCCAGTAGGGGGTGTGTGCAGGACATCGTAGAATGTGTGCAGAACATCAGTAGGAGTGTGCAGGACATCATGGGACCTGTGCAGGACCCCAGTAGGGGGTGTGCAGGACGTCGTAGAATGTGTGCAGGACCTCAGTAGGAGTGTGCAGGACATCATGAAACATGTGCAAGACCCTGTAAGGATGAGCAGGACTTCATGGAATGTGTGCAGGACATCAGTAGGAGTGTGCAGGACATCATGAAACGTGTGCAAGACCCCTGTAAGGATGATCAGAACTTCGTGGAGTGTGTGCAGGACATCAGTAGGAGTGTGCAGGACAGCATGAAACGTGGGCAAGACCCCTGTAAAGGATGATCAGGACGTCGTGGAATGTGTGCAGGACATCAGTAGGAGTGTGCAGGACATCATAGAAGCGTGTGCAGGACCCCAATAGGGGTGTGCAGGACATCATGGAATGTGTGCAGGACCTTAGTAGGAGTGTGCAGGACATCATGAAACGTGTGCAAGACCCCTGTAAGGATGATCAGAACTTCGTGGAATGTGTGCAGGACATCAGTAGGAGTGTGCAGGACATCATGAAACGTGTGCAAGACCCCTGTAAGGATGAGCAGGACTTCGTGGAATGTGTGCAGGACATCAGTAGGAGTGTGCAGGACATCATGAAACGTGTGCAAGACCCCTGTAAGGATGAGCAGGACTTCATGGAATGTGTGCTGGATCTCAGTAGGGGTGTGTAGGACGCCGTAGAATGTGTGCAGGACCTCAGTAGGAGTGTGCAGGACCTTAGTAGGAGTGTGCAGGACATCATGGGACCTGTGCAGGACCCCAGTAGGGGTGTGCAGGACGTCGTAGAATGTGTGCAGGACCTCAGTAGGAGTGTGCAGGACCTTAGTAGGAGTGTGCAAGACATCATGGGACCTGTGCAGGACCCTGTAGGGGTGTGCAGGACCTCAGTAGGAGTGTGCAGGACATTTTTGGGACCTGTGCAGGACCCCAGTAAGGGTGTGCAGGACGTCGTAGAATGTGTGCAGGGACCTCAGTGGGAGTGTGCAGGACCTTAGTAGGAGTGTGCAGGACATCATGGAACGTGTGCAGGACCGCAGTATGGGTGTGCAGCACCTCAGTAGGAGTGTGCATGACATTATGGGACCTGTACAGGACCTCAGTAGGAGTGCGCAGGATATCATGGAACGTGTGCAGGACCCCAGTAGGGGTGTGCAGGACGTCGTAGAATGTGTGCAGGACCTCAGTAGGAGTGTGCAGGACCTTAGTAGGGAGTGTGCAGGACATCATGGGACCTGTGCTGGACCCCCAGTAGAAGTGTGCAGGACATCATGGAACCTGTGTAGGACCCCAGTAGGGGTGTGCAGGACATCGTAGAATGTGTGCAGAACATCAGTAGGGAGTGTGCAGGACATCATGGGACCTGTGCAGGACCCCAGTAGGGGTGTGTGCAGGGACGATCGTAGAATGTTGTGCAGGACCTTAGTAGGAGTGTGTGCAGGACATCATGAAACATGTGCAAGACCCTGTAAGGATGAGCAGGACTTCATGGAATGTGTGCAGGACATCAGTAGGAGTGTGCAGGACATCATGAAACGTGTGCAAGACCCTGTAAGGATGATCAGAACTTCGTGGAGTGTGTGCAGGACATCAGTAGGAGGTGTGCAGGACATCATGAAACGTGTGCAAGACCCCTGTAAAGTGATGATCAGAACTTCGTGGAATGTGTGCAGGACATCAGTAGGAGTGTGCAGGACATCATGAAGCGTGTGCAGGACCCCAATAGGGGGTGTGCAGGACATCATGGAATGTGTGCAGGACCTTAGTAGGAGTGTGCAGGACATCATGAAACGTGTGCAAGACCCTGTAAGGATGATCAGAACTTCGTGGAATGTGTGCAGGACATCAGTAGGAGTGTGCAGGACATCATGAAACGTGTGCAAGACCCCTGTAAGGATGAGCAGGACTTCATGGAATGTGTGCTGGATCTCAGTAGGGTGTGTGCAGGACCTCAGTTCAATGTTCAGGACACCGTATGCAAGCCAAGCCTCCGAATCTACAAGAACGATAGTTAAGTCCGCCAGAACAGGGCTACCGTAATCTCACCGAGTTGGCTCTAAATTTTCTTTCGTTCTGACTCCGATTTCGCTTCATCTTCCCTACAGGTGGTGATGTTTCCTGCTTTTTAGTCCAGGCAGATCCTCAACTGCTGACCCCTAGAGAAGGACGGTGTGTGAATCAAGACACACCGCTCTTTCACTTCTTTTATACTTTATCATTGATCAATTGTGTGCAGGACCTCAGTAGGAGTGTGCAGGACCTTAGTAGGAGTGTGCAGGACATCATGGGTTCTCCACCACCGCCTCCGAAAAAATGGGACCTACCGTAATCTCACTCGAGTTGGCTCCAAAATGTATGGTGAGTTCTGACAATTATTTTCGTCATTCCCGTGGTCTATTACATCTAGTCACAAATTTTCGAGCGATTTGGTCCACGCCTTCCAAAAAAATGGTTTTCGACGGACGGAGGTGGAGGCGGAGGCGGTGGCGGAGGAAGGCGGAGGCGGAGGCGGTGGTGGAGAACGTTTTGTGAAATGTGCAGGACCTCAGTAGGAGTGTGCAGGACCTTAGTAGGAGTGTGCAGGACATCATGGGACCTGTGCAGGACCCCAGTAGGGGTGTGCAGGACGTCGTAGAATGTGTGCAGGACCTCAGTAGGAGTGTGCAGGACCTTAGTAGGAGTGTGCAGGACATCATGGGACCTGTGCAGGACCCCAGTAGGGGTGTGCAGGACCTCAGTAGGAGTGTGCAGGACATTTTGGGACCTGTGCAGGACCCCAGTAAGGGTGTGCAGGACGTCGTAGAATGTGTGCAGGACCTCAGTGGGGTGTGCAGGACCTTAGTAGGAGTGTGCAGGGACATCATGGGACCTGTGCAGGACCCCAGTAGGGGTGTGCAGGACATCGTAGAATGTGTGCAGAACATCCCAGTAGGAGTGTGCAGGACATCATGGGACCTGTTCAGGACCCCAGTAGGGGTGTGCAGGACGTCGTAGAATGTGTGCAGGACCTTGTATGAGTGTGACAGGACATCATGAAACATGTGCAAGACCCCTGTAAAGGATGATCAGAACTTCGTGGAATGTGTGCAGGACATCAGTAAGGAGTGTGCAGGACCTCAGTAAGAGTGTGCAGGACCTTAGTAGGAGTGTGCAGGACATCATGGAATGTGTGCAGGACCTTAGTAGGAGTGTGCAGGACATCATGAAACGTGTGCAAGACCCCTGTAAGGATGATCAGAACTTCGTGGAATGTGTGCAGGACATCAGTAGGAGTGTGCAGGACATCATGAAACGTGTGCAAGACCCCTGTAAGGATGAGCAGGACTTCATGGAATGTGTGCTGGATCTCAGTAGGGGTGTGCAGGACCTCAGTTCAATGTTCAGGACACCGTATGCAAGCCAGGCCTCCGAATCTACAAGAACGATAGTTAAGTCCGCCAGAACAGGGCTACCGTAATCTCACTCGAGTTGGCTCTAAAATTTTCTTAGTTCTGACTCCGATTTCGCTTCATCTTCCCTACAGGTGGTGATGTTTCCCTGCTTTTTAGTCCAGGCAGATCCTCAACTGCTGACCCCTAGAGAAGGACGGTGTGTGAATCAAGACACACCGCTCTTCACTTCTTTTATACTTTATCATTGATCAATTGTGTGCAGGACCTCAGTAGGAGTGTGCAGGACATCAGTAGGAGTGTGCAGGACATCATGAAGCGTGTGCAGGACCCCAATAGGGGTGTGCAGGACATCATGGAATGTGTGCAGGACCTTAGTAGGAGTGTGCAGGACATCATGAAACGTGTGCAAGACCCCTGTAAGGATGATCAGAACTTCGTGGAATGTGTGCAGGACATCAGTAGGAGTGTGCAGGACATCATGAAACGTGTGCAAGACCCCTGTAAGGATGAGCAGGACTTCATGGAATGTGTGCTGGATCTCAGTAGGGGTGTGCAGGACCTCAGTTCAATGTTCAGGACACCGTATGCAAGCCAAGCCTCCGAATCTACAAGAACGATAGTTAAGTCCGCCAGAACAGGGCTACCGTAATCTCACTCGAGTTGGCTCTAAAATTTTCTTTGTTCTGACTCCGATTTCGCTTCATCTTCCCTACAGGTGGTGATGTTTCCCTGCTTTTTAGTCCAGGCAGATCCTCAACTGCTGACCCCTAGAGAAGGACGGTGTGTGAATCAAGACACACCGCTCTTCACTTCTTTTATACTTTATCATTGGATCAATTGTGTGCAGGACCTCAGTAGGAGTGTGCAGGACCTTAGTAGGAGTGTGCAGGACATCATGGGTTCTCCACCACCGCCTCCGAAAAAAAAAATGAGACCTACCGTAATCTCACTCGAGTTGGCTCTAAAATTATGGTGAGTTCTGACAATTATTTTCGTCATCCCCGTGGTCTATTACATCTAGTCACAAATTTTCGAGCGATTTGGTCCACGCCTTCCAAAAAAATGGTTTTCGACGGACGGAGGTGGAGGCGGAGGCGGAGGCGGAGGCGGAGGCGGTGGCGGAGGCGGAGGCGGTGGTGGAGAACGTTTTGTGAAATGTGCAGGACCTCAGTAGGAGTGTGCAGGACCTTAGTAGGAGTGTGCAGGACATCATGGGACTCTGTGCAGGACCCCAGTAGGGGTGTGCAGGACGTCCGTAGAATGTATGTGCAGGACCTCAGTAGGGAGTGTGCAGGACCTTAGTAGGAGTGTGCAGGACATCATGGGGACCTGTGCAGGACCCCAGTAGGGGTGTGCAGGACCTCAGTAGGAGTGTGCAGGACATTTTGGGACCTGTGCAGGACCCCAGTAAGGGTGTGCAGGACGTCGTAGAATGTGTGCAGGACCTCAGTGGGAGTGTGCAGGACCTTAGTAGGAGTGTGCAGGACATCATGGGACCTGTGCAGGACCCCAGTAGGGGTGTGCAGGACATCGTAGAATGTGTGCAGAACATCAGTAGGAGTGTGCAGGACATCATGGGACCTGTTCAGGACCCCAGTAGGGGTGTGCAGGACGTCGTAGAATGTGTGCAGGACCTCAGTAGGAGTGTGCAGGACATCATGAAACATGTGCAAGACCCCTGTAAAGGATGATCAGAACTTCGTGGAATGTGTGCAGGACATCAGTAGGAGTGTGCAGGACATCATGAAGCGTGTGCAGGACCCCAATAGGGGTGTGCAGGACATCATGGAATGTGTGCAGGACCTTAGTAGGAGTGTGGAGGACATCATGAAACGTGTGCAAGACCCCTGTAAGGATGATCAGAACTTCGTGGAATGTGTGCAGGACATCAGTAGGAGTGTGCAGGACATCATGAAACGTGTGCAAGACCCCTGTAAGGATGAGCAGGACTTCATGGAATGTGTGCTGGATCTCAGTAGGGGTGTGCAGGACCTCAGTTCAATGTTCCAGGACACCGTATGCAAGCCAGGCCTCGAATCTACAAGAACGATAGTTAAGTCCGCCAGAACAGGGCTACCGTAATCTCACTCGAGTTGGCTCTAAAATTTTCTAAGTTCTGACTCCGATTTCGCTTCATCTTCCCTACAGGTGGTGATGTTTCCTGCTTTTTAGTCCAGGCAGATCCTCAACTGCTGACCCCTAGAGAAGGACGGTGTGTGAATCAAGACACACCGCTCTTCACTTCTTTTTATACTTTATCATTGATCGATTGGGTATCATCAAATTTGTTTACGAGAGCCGAATAACATCATTCCTGAGATTACGGTAGTCCTCTTCTGGCGCACTTAACTATCGTTCGCGCTGGAAATCAATTTCCATTTTCAGGCTCACTTTCATGATTGAGCCCGGTGAACACACTGGTAAACTTTGGCGAGTCAAAAACGTTGGACGATGAGGTTAATATCCGCCACCAATTCTCACCAGTCATCTAGCCCTTTTTCCTAGAATGTTGGTGCGACAGTAAGATAACAGGAAAAATTGGTTACGGCACGAACTCCACATGCAGAAAAACTCCGAAAATGATTTTGGCGCGAAATTCAAATTCGTATTTACAATGTGTTCCGATTGACTTTTCTTTACAAATGAAGGTTTTTCATGGGCCCCTTCAACATTTTCTTTCACTAGAGGGGCCAAGCTACGCAAAAACTCATAGAAATGATGGAAAACTCTGATAAAAGAGGCCTGATACTGCGCTATCAATCATTGTTTTTATTAGAGCTCTACGGAAATACTTCGACTGGTAGCCTCACCAATGGGCCGTTCATTTCATTTCTGTCTTGAGTGGTGGGTGCCCCCCTCTCCCCCGTCTAGGATTGTGCCCCAACCCTGTACAATTGGGTCATTTTAAAACTCATTTCTTCATTTTCTCGACTTTTAAATTCAAAAAGTATATGCCTTGTATCTTGTCTGTAGGATTCAAAAAGTATATGCCTTGTATCTTGTCATCTATTTGTAGGAAGCCGCGTTGCAACTATTATCTTGCAATCCTAGCAGCTGTTTCTTCATTTCTACCACTATGTTTCAAAGAAAAACAACTTGCCTTTTAGAGCTTGACGATATTGTAGAAGGAAACCCTTGTAAAAGTTGTGAAATTTCTGAAAGTTGGGCTCCGCAGAAAAGGTCAAGGATTTGGCATTGCTCCTAAATGTTGTGAAATTGTTTTATTGGATTTGGCTCTCAACTTGATTTTTCAAATGTAGTGAAATTGTCGAATTGATTTGGCTGTGATGATACTATATGCAGATAACATAATCATTAAATGTAGTGAAATTGTTGCAAACGGATTTGGCAGGAGCTCTATCAATTATCACAGTCAAATCACGCGTCAGAAGGTCCTCTGGCGAGCGAATGAAGACAAAAAGAAAAAAATAATAATCCTCAGTCAACAATGCTGAACGAAACGTGGCCTTATGGGCTAGAATTAAGGTTTCCGAATGCAATTCTGCCTTTTCAGTGTAGCTCCCACTAACAATAAGGTACCAGACCTTCCCTCACCGATGAGATAAAAATCATGAAAACGAAATCTAACGCAATTTACTCGCTACTGACTATGTCTTCGTGTCCTCAACGCTTTCACGGTTCGCAATGTATAGAAACGTTTTGCTGCTAGGTTTATTCCTGTTCTCATTCGATTCAATATGCGCTCCAAGAGAAACCCCTTCTGACGCGTGATTTGACTGTGATAATTGATAGAGCTCTTGCCAAATCCGTTTGCAACAATTTCACTACATTTAATGATTATGTTATCTGCATATAGTATCATCACAGCCAAATCAATTCGACAATTTCACTACATTTGAAAAATCAAGTTGAGAGCCAAATCCAATAAAACAATTTCACAACATTTAGGAGCAATGCCAAATCCTTGACCTTTTCTGCGGAGCCCAACTTTCAGAAATACTCTGCTCATTTTCGTATACCAAATAATCTCATATGTTGACATTGCTGACGATTGGTCCACTGCAGAGAGCCTTTGTGGCGAGGGATTGCTGCCGAGCCGTGTTCAGCGCATGTCCGCTACGCGACCGCGCGCGGAGCAGGTCCGACCCCCGAAGCTCCCTACTCGCACTCGGATAGACAACCCACCTAAAATAATTGGATTTTCGTTGTGTTTGATATATAGTTCAGTTCCGCAATCGCGTTCAGTCCTTATTATCACAATCGCAGGAGCGAAGCGTTTTCGAAAAGTTGAACTTGAGTCATTCTCAAAACAACCGCTTCTCCTCTACGATTGTGATAATGAGACTTTGCGGACTGAACGCGATCGCGGACCTAGATCATATGTTCTTTCCATAATTTTTGAATGTTGCTCTATGCTTATATTTGTTTAGAAGCAAAAACATCAGGAAATGATCCTGTAGCAGCATGCGAAGACCTTTTTACCAGAGTGGGTCGTCTATTCCGGAAGATTGCCTTTAATGCTGCTGTCACACAGGAAGAAAGCGTTGCGCTGTTATTCTTGAAAGCAGTGTTCACATTGGATAGATCAGACCAAGCCTCAATTGTTCGCACCATTCATACAGGCCACAAAACGGACAAAGTCTCACCGTCGACTGCGTACCACGCGCGTGCGGTCGCGCAGCGCGTGGTACGCAGTCGACGGTGAGACTTTGGCCGTTTTATGGCCTGTACCTTCGCAGAGAAAAAGCGCATCTTCATAAGATGACATACGCAAATCGTTCACTCCACTCTGTTGACGGGGGCGAGAATTAGACAAAACGCCATGATTTGCAATTGCAGGAGACCCTATCATCTCTCGACGTTTGCGCAACACTGTCCGCCGATGTAGAAGTTAATCTGTAAAGAGGGGGTCTTCCAAGCAAAGATGGTTTCGTTCGCGTTACAAATGTTTCAACAAAAAGGGAACAATAGGAAAGTGAATGAGGGGAGTCTACAAAAAATGCGCAATATCATCTAAAAACCCTTTTCTTTGTCGAAACTTTTAAACAGCGAAAACAAACCGTTGCGGTTCTCTATGAGGAAGCACTTTTGACTCCATAAAGGACTATGGTTATGTGAGTGCCGATAAAATATGTATACACAGTAGTTCCGCAATCGCGTTAAGTCCGCAAAGTCTCATTATCACAATCGTAGAAGCGAAGCGGTTGATTTGAGAATGATTTCTTCATTTTCATAGTTGAGTGTTTCAAAAACAACCGCTTCGCTTCCACGGTTGTGATAATGAGGACTGCACGCGATTGCGGAACTGAACTATATATGCATGTGTACCTAATAGCTATCATTAAAAGAGGAGATGATGTCAAATTGTTTCAGGAAACCATTCAATTCTTCCTCGTAAAGTACCACAACGGTTTGTTTTCGCTGTTTAGAAGTTTCGACAAAGAAAAGGGTTTTCAGATGATATTGCGCATTTTTTTAGACTCTCCTCATTCCACTTTCCTATTGTTCCCTTTTTGTTGAAACATTGGTAACGCGAACCAAACCAGCTTTGCTTGGAAGACCCCTTTCTTACAGAATTGTTCACTTTTTCTTGATATTACGCAGTAATATCATATGCAAGGACTTCGAACGAAGACCTCTTCATCTCCCCGCTGGATCAGTCCTCTTTCTGTGGTCACAAGAATCATTGACCCAAACTGTTATGAAACTATTTCAGAAAAATCACCCGATGTGGCTGACAAGACCGATGTTCACATGATATTAGCTAAGAAATGAATGACATAGATGATATACATGATATCGTCCCACATAATTCATTCATATTGATCGCGTCAGCCACAGCTGGCTACACCGCGTGTTTTTTGCAACCTCCATGTTTTTCATACGTATCGAGCGGGTCGCATAAGAACGTAAAGGCCAACCGGACATTGCTCGACACTAAGCAGTAGCGTCACGGCTGTTGCAAACAAAACTTATGATAGCAATTTGATAAAGGGTAGGATATAAAAGAAGTGGAGAGCGGTGTGTCTTCATTCACATACCGTCCTTCTCCAGGGGTCAGCAGTTCAGGATCTCCCTATAGTAGAAATGTAGTGGGAAAACAGCATCACCTGTAGTCAAGATATAACAAAGCAGGAGTACAAACTTAGAAAATTATAGAGCCGCGACGCAAAACCGTCGTGTCGAGTAATGTTCGGTTGGCCTTTACGTTCTTATACGGGTCGGCCACGTTGATTTTTTAAACCAACTCTGACAGGGGCCTTAGGCCCCGGTTGTAGTTGGTCGCTCAGATGTATCAAGCCCGTTCGATAATCATGAAAACCTACTGGCCAACAGCCGGATGCAGACTCTGCTCGCAGTTCTTGACTTTAGAATGAGACTAACTCAAAACCATCTGGGCACTTTCGCATCAGTGGATCGGAGCGGTTTTCCATACTCATTATTTCGTTTCCGCCGCCCCATTCCTTTGCAGAACAACCGCCTCGATTCCATGAATTTGATACGAAAATGCTCTGCTGAGCTGCGAATGGAGATAATTCTAGCAATTTGTTTTCGAATTCAGATGCTGATAAGCAAGTACCATTTATTGCGGAAAAAATCAGTAGGCTGGTGAAGAAACATGAGGAAGCACTCAAAATGGGACAAGCACGCTCATGCCGATCATTTTTTTCGCAGGGCTACCGTACCCCTCCTTTGAAAATTTTCCAAGTCTCAGCATGGATATGAGCACCTCGTAATTGCCAACAAACATGTTTGCACAATTTCGAACTCCTCAGCCACTTCCCAGTGGCTCCCGAAGAGAGCGGTGTGTGAATGAATGCATAGCGCTCCTCTACCCTTTTATACCCCTCATGTTATGAGCGTGTGTTATCGTTCATTATCATGTTTTGTTCAAGAATGGCTACGGTAGACCTGCGGAATAAATGATCGATATGGGCGTGCTTGTCAAAATGGGGTTGTGTGAATGGCCTCAGCGCGTTACGAAACTGAAAAGCAGCCTGGCAACATCACCTGACATGACTTACATAACATCTCAAGCTTTCTGCTTGCTATACTTGTCGTCCTTACACTTTTACAAAAGTTTCGCTAGGTTTTCTCAGACTCCTGCGCTAATTCCGATGCATCCAGCACACTATCTCAGACGACTAGCGCAAAGCTCAAGACTCTGGCTCATTCTTTGGGGTACCCTGCATAATTTCTCGGAAGACCAGCGACGGGTCCCGAACACCAGCTCTCTCTCCGGGTTCCCACTAAGTCCAGACGACATCATCAGAAGCCCGGAGCACTTTTCACGACGTCCCGATGACGTCATCAGAAACACGAAGCACTTTTCACGACGTCCCGATGACGTCATCAGAAGCCTGAAGGACTTTTAACGGCGTCCCCATCACGTCATCAGAAGCTCGAAGCACTTTTCACGACTACCCGATGACGTCATCAGAAGCCCGAAGCACTTTTCACGACGTTCCCATGACGTCATCGGAAGCCCGAAGCACTTTTCACGACGTCCCGATGACGTCATTAGAAGCCCGAAGCACTTTTTCACGACGTCCTGATGACGTCATCAGAAGCCCACGAAGCACTTTTCACGACGTCCCGATGACGGCATCAGAAGCCCGAAGCACTTTTCACGACGTCCCGATGACGTCATCACAAGCCAGATGCACACTTCACGACGTCCTGATGACGCCATCAGAAGCCCGAAGCACTTTTCACGACGTCCCGATGACGTCATCAGAAGCCCAAAGCACTTTTCACGACGTCCCGATGACATCATATGAAGCCCGAAGAACTTTTCACGACGTCCCGTGGACGTCATCAGAAGCCAGATGCACTTTTCACGACGTTCCCATGACGCCATCGGAAGCCCGAAGCACTTTTCACGACGTCCCGATGACGTCATTAGAAGCCCGAAGCACTTTTTCACGACGTCCTGATGACGTCATCAGAAACCCACGAAGCACTTTTCACGACGTCCCGATGACGGCATCAGAAGCCCGAAGCACTTTTCACGACGTCCCGATGACGTCATCAGAAGCCAGATGCACACTTCACGACGTCCTGATGACGTCATCAGAAGCCCGAAGCACTTTTCACGACGTCCCGATGACATCATATGAAGCCCGAAGCACTTTTCACGACGTCCCGTGGACGTCATCAGACGCCATATGCACTTTTCACGACCTCCCGATGACGTCATCAGAAGCTCGAAGCACTTTTCACGACGTCTCGTTGACGCCATCAGAAGCCCAAAGCACTTTTTTACGACGTCCCGTGGACGTCATCAGAAGCCAGATGCACTTTTCGCGACCTCCCGATGACGTCATCAGAAGCCTGAAGCTTACTTTTCACGGCGTCCCCATGACGTCGTCAGAGGCCCGATGCATTTTTCACGACGTCCCGATGACGTCATCAGAAGCCAGAAGCACTGTTCGCGACGTCCCGATGACGTCATCAGAAGCTCGAAGCACTTTCACGACTACCCGATGACGTCATCAGAAGCCCGAAGCACTCTTCACGACGTTCCGATGACGTCATCGGAAGCCCGAAGCACTTTTCACGACGTCCCGATGACGTCATGAGAAGCCTGAAGCACTTTTCACGACGTCCCGATGACGTCATCAGAAGCCCACGAAGCACTTTTCACGACGTCTCGATGACGGCATCAGAAGCCCGAAGCACTTTTCACGACGTCCCGATGACGTCATCAGAACCCAGATGCACACTTCACGACGTCCTGATGACGTCAGCAGAAGCCCGAAGCACTTTTCACGACGTCCCGATGACGTCATCAGAAGCCCAAAGCACTTTTCACGACGTCCCGATGACATCATATGAAGCCCGAAGCACTTTTCACGACGTCCCGATGACGTCATCAGAAGCCCAAAGCAGTTTTCACGACGTCCCGATGACGTCATCAGAAGCCCACGAAGCACTTTTCACGACGTCCCGATGACGGCATCAGAAGCCCGAAGCACTTTTCACGACGTCCCGATGACGGCATCAGAAGCCAGATGCACACTTCACGACGTCCTGATGACGTCATCAGAAGCCCGAAGCACTTTTAACGACGTCCCGATGACGTCATCAGAAGTCCAAAGCACTTTTCACGACGTCCCGATGACATCATATGAAGCCCGAAGCACTTTTCACGACATCCCGTGGACGTCATCAGAAGCCAGATGCACTTTTCACAACCTCCCCATGACGTCATCAGAAGCCCGAAGCACTTTTCACGACGTCCCGATGACGTCATCAGAAGCCCAAAGCACTTTTCACGACGTCCCGATGACATCATATGAAGCCCGAAGCACTTTTCACGACGTCCCGTGGACGTCATCAGAAGCCAGATGCACTTTTCGCGACCTCCCGATGACGTCATCAGAAGCCTGAAGCACTTTTCACGGCGTCCCCATGACGTCGTCAGAGGCCTGATGCATTTTTCACGGCGTCCCGATGACGTCATCAGAAGCCCGAAGCACTGTTCGCGACGTCCCGATGCCGTCATCAGAAGCTCGAAGCACTTTTCACGACTACCCGATGACGTCATCAGAAGCCCGAAGCACTTTTCACGACGTTCCCATGACGTCATCGGAAGCCCGAAGCACTTTTCACGACGTCCCGATGACGTCATGAGAAGCCCGGAAGCACTTTTTCACGACGTCCCGATGACGTCATCAGAAGCCCACGAAGCACTTTTCACGACGTCTCGATGACGGCATCAGAAGCCAAGCACTTTTCACGACGTCCCGATGACGTCACCAGAAACCCGAAGCACTTTTCACGACGTCCCGTTGACGTCATCAGAAGCCAGATGCACTTTACACGACGTCCTGATGACGTCATCAGAAGCCCGAAGCACTTTTCACGACGTCCCGATGACATCATATGAAGCCTGAAGCACTTTTCACGACGTCCCGTGGACGTCATCAGAAGCCAGATGCACTCTTCACGACCTCCCGATGACGTCATCAGAAGCCCGAAGCACTTTTCACGACGTCCCGATGACGTCATCAGAAGCCAGGTGCACTTTTCACGACGTCCCGTGGACGTCATCAGAAGCCAGAAGCACTTTTCACGACGTCCCGATGACGTCATCAGAAGCCAGGTGCACTTTTCACGACGTCCCGATGACGTCATCAGAAGCCCAAAGCACTTTTCACGACGTCCCGATGACATCATATGAAGCCCGAAGCACTTTTCACGACGTCCCGTGGACGTCATCAGAAGCCAGATGCACTTTTCGCGACCTCCCGATGACGTCATCAGAAGCCTGAAGCACTTTTCACGGCGTCCCCATGACGTCGTCAGAAGCCCAAAGCACTTTTCACGACGTCCCGATGACATCATATGAAGCCCGAAGCACTTTTCACGACATCCCGTGGACGTCATCAGAAGCCAGATGCACTTTTCACAACCTCCCCATGCCGTCATCAGAACCCCGAAGCCCTTTTCACGACGTCCCGTGGACGTCATCAGAAGCCAGATGCACTCTTCACGACCTCCCGATGACGTCATCAGAAGCCCGAAGCACTTTTCACGACGTCCCGATGACGTCATCAGAAGCCCAAAGCACTTTTCACGACGTCCCGATGACATCATATGAAGCCCGAAGCACTTTTCACGACGTCCCGATGACGTCATCAGAAGCCCGAAGCACTTTTCACGACGTCCCGATGACGTCATCAGAAGCCCGAAGCACTTTTCGCGACGTCCCGATGACGTCAACAGAAGCCCGAAGCACTTTTCACGACGTCCCGTTGACGTCATCAGAAGCCAGATGCACTCTTCACGACGTCCTGATGACGTCATCAGAAGCCCGAAGCACTTTTCACAACATCCCGATGACGTCATCAGAAGCCCGAAGCACTTTTCACGACGTCCTGATGACGCCATCAGAAGCCCGAAGCGCTTTTCACGACGTGCCGTGGACGTCATCAGAAGCCAGATGCACTTTTCACGACCTCCCGATGACGTCATCAGAAGCCCGAAGCACTTTTCACGACGTCCCGATGACGTCATCAGAAGCCCAAAGCACTTTTCACGACGTCCCGATGACATCATATGAAGCCCGAAGCACTTTTCACGACGTCCCGTGGACGTCATCAGAAGCCAGATGCACTTTTCGCGACCTCCCGATGACGTCATCAGAAGCCTGAAGCACTTTTCACGGCGTCCCCATGACGTCGTCAGAGGCCCGATGCATTTTTCACGACGTCCCGATGACGTCATCAGAAGCCCGAAGCACTGTTCGCGACGTCCCGATGACGTCATCAGAAGCTCGAAGCACTTTTCACGACTACCCGATGACGTCATCAGAAGCCCGAAGCACTTTTCACGACGTTCCCATGACGTCATCGGAAGCCCGAAGCACTTTTCACGACGTCCCGATGACGTCATGAGAAGCCCGAAGCACTTTTTCACGACGTCCCGATGACGTCATCAGAAGCCCACGAAGCACTTTTCACGACGTCTCGATGACGGCATCAGAAGCCCGAAGCACTTTTCACGACGTCCCGATGACGTCATCAGAACCCAGATGCACACTTCACGACGTCCTGATGACGTCATCAGAAGCCCGAAGCACTTTTCACGACGTCCCGATGACGTCATCAGAAGCCCAAAGCACTTTTCACGACGTCCCGATGACATCATATGAAGCCCGAAGCACTTTTCACGACGTCCCGATGACGTCATCAGAAGCCCAAAGCAGTTTTCACGACGTCCCGATGACGTCATCAGAAGCCCACGAAGCACTTTTCACGACGTCCCGATGACGGCATCAGAAGCCCGAAGCACTTTTCACGACGTCCCGATGACGTCACCAGAAACCCGAAGCACTTTTCACGACGTCCCGTTGACGTCATCAGAAGCCAGATGCACTTTACACGACGTCCTGATGACGTCATCAGAAGCCCGAAGCACTTTTCACGACGTCCCGATGACATCATATGAAGCCTGAAGCACTTTTCACGACGTCCCGTGGACGTCATCAGAAGCCAGATGCACTCTTCACGACCTCCCGATGACGTCATCAGAAGCCCGAAGCACTTTTCACGACGTCCCGATGACGTCATCAGAAGCCAGGTGCACTTTTCACGACGTCCCGTGGACGTCATCAGAAGCCAGAAGCACTTTTCACGACGTCCCGATGACGTCATCAGAAGCCAGGTGCACTTTTCACGACGTCCCGTGGACGTCATCAGAAGCCAGATGCACTCTTCACGACGTCCTGATGACGTCATCAGAAGCCCGAAGCACTTTTCACGACGTCCCGTGGACGTCATCAGAAGCCCAAAGCACTTTTCACGACGTCCCGATGACATCATATGAAGCCCGAAGCACTTTTCACGACGTCCCGTGGACGTCATCAGAAGCCAGATGCACTCTTCACGACCTCCCGATGACGTCATCAGAAGCCCGAAGCACTTTTCACGACGTCCCGATGACGTCATCAGAAGCCCAAAGCACTTTTCACGACGTCCCGATGACATCATATGAAGCCCGAAGCACTTTTCACGACGTCCCGATGACGTCATCAGAAGCCCAAAGCAGTTTTCACGACGTCCCGATGACGTCATCAGAAGCCCACGAAGCACTTTTCACGACGTCCCGATGACGGCATCAGAAGCCCGAAGCACTTTTCACGACGTCCCGATGACGTCATCAGAAGCCAGATGCACACTTCACGACGTCCTGATGACGTCATCAGAAGCCCGAAGCACTTTTCACGACGTCCCGATGACGTCATCAGAAGCCCAAAGCACTTTTCACGACGTCCCGATGACATCATATGAAGCCCGAAGCACTTTTCACGACATCCCGTGGACGTCATCAGAAGCCAGATGCACTTTTCACAACCTCCCCATGACGTCATCAGAAGCCCGAAGCACTTTTCACGACGTCCCGATGACGTCATCAGAAGCCCAAAGCACTTTTCACGACGTCCCGATGACATCATATGAAGCCCGAAGCACTTTTCACGACGTCCCGTGGACGTCATCAGAAGCCAGATGCACTTTTCGCGACCTCCCGATGACGTCATCAGGAGCCTGAAGCACTTTTCACGGCGTCCCCATGACGTCGTCAGAGGCCCGATGCATTTTCACGGCGTCCCGATGACGTCATCAGAAGCCCGAAGCACTGTTCGCGACGTCCCGATGACGTCATCAGAAGCTCGAAGCACTTTTCACGACTACCCGATGACGTCATCAGAAGCCCGAAGCACTTTTCACGACGTTCCCATGACGTCATCGGAAGCCCGAAGCACTTTTCACGACGTCCCGATGACGTCATGAGAAGCCCGAAGCACTTTTTTCACGACGTCTGATGACGTCATCAGAAGCCCACGAAGCACTTTTCACGACGTCTCGATGACGGCATCAGAAGCCCGAAGCACTTTTCACGACGTCCCGATGACGTCATCAGAACCCAGATGCACACTTCACGACGTCCTGATGACGTCAGCAGAAGCCAGAAGCACTTTTCACGACGCGCCGGGGACGTCATCAGGAGCCCAAAGCACTTTTCACGACGTCCCGATGACATCATATGAAGCCCGAAGCACTTTTCACGACGTCCCGATGACGTCATCAGAATAAAGCAGTTTTCACGACGTCCCGATGACGTCATCAGAAGCCCACGAAGCACTTTTCACGACGTCCGATGACGGCATCAGAAGCCCGAAGCACTTTTCACGACGTCCCGATGACGTCACCAGAAACCCGAAGCACTTTTCACGACGTCCCGTTGACGTCATCAGAAGCCAGATGCACTTTACACGACGTCCTGATGACGTCATCAGAAGCCCGAAGCACTTTTCACGACGTCCCGATGACATCATATGAAGCCTGAAGCACTTTTCGCGACGTCCCGTGGACGTCATCAGAAGCCAGATGCACTCTTCACGACCTCCCGATGACGTCATCAGAAGCCCGAAGCACTTTTCACGACGTCCCGATGACGTCATCAGAAGCCAGGTGCACTTTTCACGACGTCCCGTGGACGTCATCAGAAGCCAGAAGCACTTTTCACGACGTCCCGATGACGTCATCAGAAGCCAGGTGCACTTTTCACGACGTCCCGTGGACGTCATCAGAAGCCAGATGCACTCTTCACGACGTCCTGATGACGTCATCAGAAGCCCGAAGCACTTTTCACGACGTCCCGTGGACGTCATCAGAAGCCAGATGCACTTTTCACGACGTCCCGTGGACGTCATCAGAAGCCAATGCACTTTTCACGACCTCCCGATGACGTCATCAGAAGCCCGAAGCACTTTTCACGACGTCCCGATGACGTCATCAGAAGCCAGGTGCACTTTTCACGACGTACTGTGGACTTTATCAGAAGCCAGATGCACTTTTCACGACGTCCCGATGACGTCATCAGAAGCCAGGTGCACTTTTCACGACGTCCCGATGACGTCATCAGAAGCCCAAAGCACTTTTCACGACGTCCCGATGACATCATATGAAGCCCGAAGCACTTTTCACGACGTCCCGTGGACGTCATCAGAAGCCAGATGCACTTTTCACGACCTCCCGATGACGTCATCAGAAGCCCGAAGCACTTTTCACGACGTCCCGATGACGTCACCAGAAGCCCAAAGCACTTTTCACGACGTCCCGATGACATCATATGAAGCCCGAAGCACTTTTCACGACGTCCCGTGGACGTCATCAGAAGCCAGATGCACTTTTCGCGACCTCCCGATGACGTCATCAGAAGCCTGAAGCACTTTTCACGGCGTCCCCATGACGTCGTCAGAGGCCCGATGCATTTTTCACGACGTCCCGATGACGTCATCAGAAGCCAGAAGCACTGTTCGCGACGTCCCGATGACGTCATGTAGAAGCTCGAAGCACTTTTCACGACTACCCGATGACGTCATCAGAAGCCCGAAGCACTTTTCACGACGTTCCTGGCGACGTCATCGGAAGCCCGAAGCACTTCTTCACGACGTCCCGATGACGTCATGAGAAGCCCGAAGCACTTTTTCACGACGTCCGGATGACGTCATCAGAAGCCCACGAAGCACTTTTCACGACGTCTCGATGACGGCATCAGAAGCCCGAAGCACTTTTCACGACGTCCCGATGACGTCATCAGAACCCAGATGCACACTTCACGACGTCCTGATGACGTCATCAGAAGCCCGAAGCACTTTTCACGACGTCCCGATGACGTCATCAGAAGCCCAAAGCACTTTTCACGACGTCCCGATGACATCATATGAAGCCCGAAGCACTTTAAACGACGTCCTGATGACGTCATCAGAAGCCCGAAGCACTTTTCACGACGTCCCGATGACATCATGTGAAGCCTGAAGCACTTTTCACGACGTCCCGTGGACGTCATCAGAAGCCAGATGCACTTTTCACGACCTCCCGATGACGTCATCAGAAGCCCGAAGCACTTTTCACGACGTCCCGATGACGTCATCAGAAGCCAGGTGCACTTTTCACGACGTCCCGTGGACGTCATCAGAAGCCAGAAGCACTTTTCGCGACCTCCCGATGACGTCATCAGAAGCCCGAAGCACTTTTCACGACGTCCCGATGACATCATATGAAGCCTGAAGCACTTTTCACGACGTCCCGTGGACGTCATCAGAAGCCCACGAAGCACTTTTCACGACGTCCCGATGACGGCATCAGAAGCCCGAAGCACTTTTCACGACGTCTCGATGACGTCACCAGAAACCCGAAGCACTTTTCACGACGTCCCGTTGACGTCTTCAGAAGCCAGATGCACTTTACACGACGTCCTGATGACGTCATCAGAAGCCCGAAGCACTTTTCACGACGTCCCGATGACATCATATGAAGCCTGAAGCACTTTTCACGACGTCCCGTGGACGTCATCAGAAGCCAGATGCACTTTTCACGACCTCCCGATGACGTCATCAGAAGCCCGAAGCACTTTTCACGACGTCCCGATGACGTCATCAGAAGCCCAAAGCACTTTTCACGACGTCCCGATGACATCATATGAAGCCCGAAGCACTTTTCACGACGTCCCGATGACGTCATCAGAAGCCCAAATTTTCACGACGTCCCGATGACGTCATCAGAAGCCCACGAAGCACTTTTCACGACGTCCCGATGACGGCATCAGAAGCCCGAAGCACTTTTCACGACGTCCCGATGACGTCACCAGAAACCCGAAGCACTTTTCACGACGTCCCGTTGACGTCGTCAGAAGCCAGATGCACTTTACACGACGTCCTGATGACGTCATCAGAAGCCCGAAGCACTTTTCACGACGTCCCGATGACATCATATGAAGCCTGAAGCACTTTTCACGACGTCCCGTGGACGTCATCAGAAGCCAGATGCACTTTTCACGACCTCCCGATGACGTCATCAGAAGCCCGAAGCACTTTTCACGACGTCCCGATGACGTCATCAGAAGCCAGGTGCACTTTTCACGACGTCCCGTGGACGTCATCAGAAGCCAGAAGCACTTTTCGCGACCTCCCGATGACGTCATCAGAAGCCCGAAGCACTTTTCACGACGTCCCGATGACATCATATGAAGCCTGAAGCACTTTTCACGACGTCCCGTGGACGTCATCAGAAGCCAGATGCACTTTTCACGACCTCCCGATGACGTCATTAGAAGCCCGAAGCACTTTTCACGACGTCCCGATGACGTCATCAGAAGCCCAAAGCACTTTTCACGACGTCCCGATGACATCATATGAAGCCCGAAGCACTTTTCACGACGTCCCGATGACGTCATCAGAAGCCAAAGCAGTTTTCACGACGTCCCGATGACGTCATCAGAAGCCACGAAGCACTTTTCACGACGTCCCGATGACGGCATCAGAAGCCCGAAGCACTTTTTCACGACGTCCCGATGACGTCACCAGAAGCCAAAAGCACTTTTCACGACGTCCCGTTGACGTCGTCAGAAGCCAGATGCACTTTTCACGACGTCCTGATGACGTCATCAGAAGCCCGAAGCACTTTCACGACGTCCCGATGACGTCATCAGAAGCCTGAAGCACTTTTCACGACGTCCCGTTGACGTCATCAGAAGCCAGATGCACTTTTCACGACCTCCCGATGACGTCATCAGAAGCCCGAAGCACTTTTCACGATGTCCCGATGACATCATAAGAAGCCCGAAGCACTTTTCACGACGTCCCGTTGACGTCATCAGAAGCCAGATGCACTTTTCACGACGTCCCGATGACGTCATCAGAAGCCGAAGCACTTTTCACGACGTCCCGTTGACGTCATCAGAAGCCCGAAGCACTTTTCACGGTGTCCCGATGACGTCATCAGAAGCCCGAAGCACTTTTCACGACGTCCCGATGACGTCATCAGAAGCCCGAAGCACTTTTCGCGACATCCCGATGACGTCATCAGAAGCCCGAAGCACTTTTCACGACGACCCGTTGACGTCACCAGAAGCCCGAAGCACTTTCACGACGTCCCGATGACGTCATCAGAAGCCAGATGCACTTTTCACGACGTCCCGGATGACGTCATCAGAAGCCACGAAGCACTTTTCACGACGTCTCGATGACGGCATCAGAAGCCCGAAGCACTTTTCACGACGTCCCGATGACGTCATCAGAAGCCAGATGCACTTTTCACGACGTCCTGATGACGTCATCAGAAGCCTGAAGCACTTTTTCACGACGTCCCGATGACGTCATCAGAAGCCCAAAGCACTTTTCACGACGTCCCGATGACATCATATGAAGCCCGAAGACTTTTCACGACGTCCCGTTGACGTCATCAGAAGCCAGATGCACTTTTCACGACCTCCCGATGACGTCATCAGTAGCCCGAAGCACTTTTCACGACGTCCCGATAACGTCATCAGAAGCCCGAAGCACTTTTCACGACGTCCCGATGACTTCATCAGAAGCCCAAAGCACTTTTCACGACGTCCCGATGACGTCATCAGAAGCCCACGAAGCACTTTTCACGACGTCCCGATGACGTCATCAGAAGCCCGAAGCACTTTTCACGACGTCCCGATGACGTCACCAGAAACCTGAAGCACTTTTCACGACGTCCGTTGACGTCCTCACAAGCCAGATGCACTTTTCCCGACGTCCCGATGACGTCATCAGAAGCCCGAAGCACTTTTCACGACGTCCCGATGACGTCATCAGAAGCCCGAAGCACTTTTCATGACGTCCCGATGACGTCATCAGAAGCCAGATGCACTTTTCACGACGTCCCGATGACGTCATCAGAAGCCCGAAGCACTTTTCACGACGTCCCGATGACGTCATCAGAAGCCAGGTGCACTTTTCACGACGTCCCGATGACGTCATCAGAAGCCCGAAGCACTTTTCACGACTTCCCGATGACGTCATCGGAAGCCAGATGCACTTTTCACGACGTCCCGATGACGTCATCAGAAGCCCGAAGCACTTTTCACGACGTCCCGATGACGTCATCAGAAGCCCGAAGCACTTTTCACGACGTCCCCATGACGTCCTCAGAAGCCCGAAGCACTTTTCACGACGTCCCGATGACGTCATCAGAAGCCCGAAGCACTTTTCACGACTTCCCGATGACGTCATCAGAAGCCCGAAGCACTTTTCACGACGTCCCGATGACGTCGTCAGAACCAGATGCACTTTACACGACGTCCCGATGACGTCATCAGAAGCCCGAAGCACTTTTCACGACGTCCCGATGACATCATATGAAGCCTGAAGCACTTTTCACGACGTCCCGATGACGTCATCAGAAGCCAGATGCACTTTCACGACGTCCCGATGACGTCATCAGAAGCCAGAAGCACTTTCACGACGTCCGATGACGTCATCAGAAGCCCAAAGCACTTTTTCACGACGTCCCGATGACGTCATCAGAAGCCCGAAGCACTTTTCACGACGTCCCGATGACGTCATCAGAAGCCAGATGCACTTTCGCGACCTCCCGATGACGTCATCAGAAGCCAGGAAGCACTTTTCACGACGTCCCGATGACGTCATCAGAAGCCCGATGCACTTTTCACGACGTCCCGATGACGTCATCAGAAGCCAGAAGCACTGTTCGCGACGTCCCGATGACGTCATCAGAAGCTCGAAGCACTTTTCACGACGTCCCGATGACGTCATCAGAAGCCCGAAGCACTTTTCACGACGTTCCCATGACGTCATCGGAAGCCCGAAGCACTTTTCACGACGTCCCGATGACGTCATCAGAAGCCCGAAGCACTTTTTCACGACGTCCCGATGACGTCATCAGAAGCCCGAAGCACTTTCACGACGTCCCGATGACGTCATCAGAAGCCAGAAGCACTTTTCACGACGTCCCGATGACGTCATCAGAAGCCAGATGCACACTTCACGACGTCCCGATGACGTCATCAGAAGCCCGAAGCACTTTTCACGACGTCCCGATGACGTCATCAGAAGCCCAAAGCACTTTTCACGACGTCCCGATGACATCATATGAAGCCCGAAGCACTTTAAACGACGTCCTGATGACGTCATCAGAAGCCCGAAGCACTTTTCACGACGTCCCGATGACATCATGTGAAGCCTGAAGCACTTTTCACGACGTCCCGACGACGTCATCAGAAGCCAGATGCACTTTTCACGACGTCCCGATGACGTCAACAGAAGCCCGAAGCACTTTTCACGACGTCCCGACGACGTCATCAGAAGCCAGGTGCACTTTTCACGACGTCCCGTGGACGTCATCAGAAGCCAGAAGCACTTTTCGCGACCTCCCGATGACGTCATCAGAAGCCCGAAGCACTTTTCACGACGTCCCGATGACGTCATCATGAAGCCCGAAGCACTTTTCACGACGTCCGATGACGTCATCAGAAGCCCACGAAGCACTTTTCACGACGTCCCGATGACGGCATCAGAAGCCTGAAGCACTTTTCACGACGTCTCCGATGACGTCACCAGAAGCCAGAAGCACTTTTCACGACGTCCCGTTGACGTCGTCAGAAGCCAGATGCACTTTACACGACGTCCTGATGACGTCATCAGAAGCCCGAAGCACTTTTCACGACGTCCCGATGACATCATATGAAGCCTGAAGCACTTTTCACGACGTCCCGTGGGACGTCATCAGAAGCCAGATGCACTTTTCACGACCTCCCGATGACGTCATCAGAAGCCCGAAGCACTTTTCACGACGTCCCGATGACGTCATCAGAAGCCCAAAGCACTTTTCACGACGTCCCGATGACATCAGAAGCCCGAAGCACTTTTCACGACGTCCCGATGACGTCATCAGAAGCCCAAAGCAGTTTTCACGACGTCCCGATGACGTCATCAGAAGCCCACGAAGCACTTTCACGACGTCCCGATGACGGCATCAGAAGCTCGAAGCACTTTTCACGACGTCCCGATGACGTCACCAGAAACCGAAGCACTTTTCACGACGTCCCGTTGACGTCGTCAGAAGCCAGATGCACTTTACACGACGTCCTGATGACGTCATCAGAAGCCCGAAGCACTTTTCACGACGTCCCGATGACATCATCAGAAGCCTGAAGCACTTTTCACGACGTCCCGTGGACGTCATCAGAAGCCAGATGCACTTTTCACGACCTCCCGATGACGTCATCAGAAGCCCGAAGCACTTTTCACGACGTCCCGATGACGTCATCAGAAGCCAGGTGCACTTTTCACGACATCCCGTGGACGTCATCAGAAGCCAGAAGCACTTTTCGCGACCTCCCGATGACGTCATCAGAAGCCCGAAGCACTTTTCACGACGTCCCGCTGACATCATATGAAGCCTGAACCACTTTTCACGACGTCCCGTGGACGTCATCAGAAGCCAGATGCACTTTCACGACCTCCCGATGACGTCATTAGAAGCCCGAAGCACTTTTCACGACGTCCCGATGACGTCATCAGAAGCCCAAAGCACTTTTCACGACGTCCCGATGACATCATATGAAGCCCGAAGCACTTTTCACGACGTCCCGATGACGTCATCAGAAGCCCAAAGCAGTTTTCACGACGTCCCGATGACGTCATCAGAAGCCCACGAAGCACTTTTCACGACGTCCCGATGACGGCATCAGAAGCCCGAAGCACTTTTCACGACGTCCCGATGACGTCACCAGAAACCCGAAGCACTTTTCACGACGTCCCGTTGACGTCATCAGAAGCCAGATGCACTTTACACGACGTCCCGATGACGTCATCAGAAGCCCGAAGCACTTTTCACGACGTCCCGATGACGTCATCAAGCCGAAGCCTGAAGCACTTTTCACGACGTCCCGTGGACGTCATCAGAAGCCAGATGCACTTTTCACGCCCTCCCGATGACGTCATCAGAAGCCCGAAGCACTTTTCACGACGTCCCGATGACGTCATCAGAAGCCAGGTGCACTTTTCACGACGTCCCGTGGACGTCATCAGAAGCCCGAAGCACTTTTCACGACGTCCCGATGACATCATATGAAGCCTGAAGCACTTTTCACGACGTCCCGTGGACGTCATCAGAAGCCAGATGCACTTTTCACGACCTCCCGATGACGTCATCAGAAGCCCGAAGCACTTTTTCACGACGTCCCGATGACGTCATCAGAAGCCAGGTGCACTTTTCACGACGTCCCGTGGACGTCATCAGAAGCCAGAAGCACTTTCGCGACCTCCCGATGACGTCATCAGAAGCCCGAAGCACTTTTCACGACGTCCCGATGACATCATATGAAGCCTGAAGCACTTTTCACGACGTCCCGTGGACGTCATCAGAAGCCAGATGCACTTTTCACGACCTCCCGATGACGTCATTAGAAGCCCGAAGCACTTTTCACGACGTCCCGATGACGTCATCAGAAGCCCAAAGCACTTTTCACGACGTCCCGATGACATCATATGAAGCCCGAAGCACTTTTCACGACGTCCCGATGACGTCATCAGAAGCCCAAAGCAGTTTTCACGACGTCCCGATGACGTCATCAGAAGCCCACGAAGCACTTTTCACGACGTCCCGATGACGGCATCAGAAGCCCGAAGCACTTTTCACGACGTCCCGATGACGTCACCAGAAACCCGAAGCACTTTTCACGACGTCCCGTTGACGTCGTCAGAACCAGATGCACTTTACACGACGTCCTGATGACGTCATCAGAAGCCCGAAGCACTTTTCACGACGTCCCGATGACATCATATGAAGCCTGAAGCACTTTTCACGACGTCCCGTGGACGTCATCAGAAGCCAGATGCACTTTTCACGACCTCCCGATGACGTCATCAGAAGCCCGAAGCACTTTTCACGACGTCCCGATGACGTCATCAGAAGCCAGGTGCACTTTTCACGACCTCCCGTGGACGTCATCAGGAGCCAGAACCACTTTTCCCGACCTCCCGATGACGTCATCAGAAGCCTGAAGCACTTTTCACGGCGTCCCCATGACGTCGTCAGAGGCCCGATGCATTTTTCACGACGTCCCGATGACGTCATCAGAAGCCAGAAGCACTGTTCGCGACGTCCCGATGACGTCATCAGAAGCTCGAAGCACTTTTCACGACTACCCGATGACGTCATCAGAAGCCCGAAGCACTTTTCACGACGTTCCCATGACGTCATCGGAAGCCCGAAGCACTTTTCACGACGTCCCGATGACGTCATGAGAAGCCCGAAGCACTTTTTCACGACGTCCGGATGACGTCATCAGAAGCCCACGAAGCACTTTTCACGACGTCTCGATGACGGCATCAGAAGCCCGAAGCACTTTTCACGACGTCCCGATGACGTCATCAGAACCCAGATGCACTTTTCACGACGTCCTGATGACGTCATCAGAAGCCCGAAGCACTTTCACGACGTCCCGATGACGTCATCAGAAGCCCAAAGCACTTTCACGACGTCCCGATGACATCATATGAAGCCCGAAGCACTTTTTCACGACGTCCCGATGACGTCATCAGAAGCCCAAAGCAGTTTTCACGACGTCCCGATGACGTCATCAGAAGCCCACGAAGCACTTTTTCACGACGTCCCGATGACGGCATCAGAAGCCCGAAGCACTTTTCACGACGTCCCGATGACGTCACCAGAAACCTGAAGCACTTTTCACGACGTCCCGTTGACGTCATCAGAAGCCAGATGCACTTTACACGACGTCCTGATGACGTCATCAGAAGCCCGAAGCATCTTTTCACGACGTCCCGATGACATCATATGAAGCCTGAAGCACTTTTCACGACGTCCCGTGGACGTCATCAGAAGCCAGATGCACTTTTCACGACCTCCCGATGACGTCATCAGAAGCCCGAAGCACTTTTCACGACGTCCCGATGACGTCATCAGAAGCCAGGTGCACTTTTCACGACGTCCCGTGGACGTAATCAGAAGCCAGAAGCACTCTTCACGACGTCCCGATGACGTGATCAGAAGCCAGGTGCACTTTTCACGACGTCCTGATGACGTCATCAGAAGCCCGAAGCACTTTTCACGACGTCCCGATGACGTCATCAGAAGCCCAAAGCACTTTTCACGACGTCCCGATGACATCATATGAAGCCCGAAGCACTTTTCACGACGTCCCGATGACGTCATCAGAAGCCCAAAGCAGTTTTCACGACGTCCCGATGACGTCATCAGAAGCCCACGAAGCACTTTTCACGACGTCCCGATGACGGCATCAGAAGCCCGAAGCACTTTTCAAGACGTTCCGATGACGTCACCAGAAACCCGAAGCACTTTTCACGACGTCCCGTTGACGTCATCAGAAGCCAGATGCACTTTACGCGACGTCCTGATGACGTCATCAGAAGCCCGAAGCACTTTTCACGACGTCCCGATGACATCATATGAAGCCTGAAGCACTTTTCACGACGTCCCGTGGACGTCATCAGAAGCCAGATGCACTTTTCACGACCTCCCGATGACGTCATCAGAAGCCCGAAGCACTTTTCACGACGTCCCGATGACGTCATCAGAAGCCAGGTGCCCTTTTCACGACGTCCCGTGGACGTCATCAGAAGCCAGAAGCACTCTTCACGACGTCCCGATGACGTCATCAGAAGCTCGAAGCACTTTTCACGACTACCCGATGACGTCATCAGAAGCCCGAAGCACTTTTCACGACGTTCCCATGACGTCATCGGAAGCCCAAAGCACTTTTCACGACGTCCCGATGACATCATATGAAGCCCGAAGCATTCTTCACGACGTCCCGTGGACGTCATCAGAAGCCAGATGCACTTTTTCACGACCACCCGATGACGTCATCAGAAGCCCAAAGCACTTTTCACGACGTCCCGATGACGTCATCAGAAGCCCACGAAGCACTTTTCACGACGTCCCGATGACGGCATCAGAAGCCCGAAGCACTTTTCACGACGTCCCGATGACGTCACCAGAAACCCGAAGCCCTTTTTCACGACGTCCCGTTGACGTCATCAGAAGCCAGATGCACTCTACACGACGTCCTGATGACGTCATCAGAAGCCCGAAGCACTTTCACGACGTCCCGATGACATCATATGAAGCCTGAAGCACTTTTCACGACGTCCCGTGGACGTCATCAGAAGCCAGATGCACTTTTCACGACCTCCCGATGACGTCATCAGAAGCCCGAAGCACTTTTCACGACGTCCCGATGGCGTCATCAGAAGCCAGATGCACTCTTCACGACGTACTGATGACGTCATCAGAAGCCCGAAGCACTTTTCACGACGTCCCGTTGACGTCATCAGAAGCCAGATGCACTTTTCACGACGTCCCGTTGACGTCATCAGAAGCCAGATGCACTCTTCACGACGTCCTGATGACGTCATCAGAAGCCCGAAGCACTTTTCACGACGTCCCGTGGACGTCATCAGAAGCCAGAAGCACTTTTCACGACGTCCCGTGGACGTCATCAGAAGCCAGATGCACTCTTCACGACGTCCTGATGACGTCATCAGAAGCCCCGAAGCACTTTTCACGACGTCCCGATGACGTTATCAGAAGCCAGGTGCACTTTTCTGACGTCCCGTGGACGTCCTCAGAAGCCAGAAGCCCTTTTCGCGACGTCCGGATGACGACAACAGAAGCCCGAAGCACTTTTCACGACGTCCCGTTGACGTCATCAGAAGCCAGATGCACTTTTCACGACGTCCCGATGACGTCATCAGAAGCCGAAGCACTTTTCACGACGTCCCGATGACGTCATCAGAAGCCAGGTGCACTTTTCACGACGTCCCGTGGACGTCATCAGAAGCCAGAAGCACTCTTCACGACGTCCCGATGACGTCATCAGAAGCTCGAAGCACTTTTCACGACTACCCGATGACGTCATCAGAAGCCCGAAGCACTTTTCACGACGTTCCCATGACGTCATCGGAAGCCCAAAGCACTTTTCACGACGTCCCGATGACATCATATGAAGCCCGAAGCATTCTTCACGACGTCCCGTGGACGTCATCAGAAGCCAGATGCACTTTTCACGGCCACCCGATGACGTCATCAGAAGCCCAAAGCACTTTTCACGACGTCCCGATGACGTCATCAGAAGCCCACGAAGCACTTTTCACGACGTCCCGATGACGGCATCAGAAGCCCGAAGCACTTTTCACGACGTCCCGATGACGTCACCAGAAACCCGAAGCCCTTTTCACGACGTCCCGTTGACGTCATCAGAAGCCAGATGCACTCTACACGACGTCCTGATGACGTCATCAGAAGCCCGAAGCACTTTTCACGACGTCCCGATGACATCATATGAAGCCTGAAGCACTTTTCACGACGTCCCGTGGACGTCATCAGAAGCCAGATGCACTTTTCACGACCTCCCGATGACGTCATCAGAAGCCCGAAGCACTTTTCACGACGTCCCGATGGCGTCATCAGAAGCCAGATGCACTCTTCACGACGTCCTGATGACGTCATCAGAAGCCCGAAGCATCTTTTCACGACATCCCGTTGACGTCATCAGAAGCCCGAAGCACTTTTCACGACGTCCCGTTGACGTCATCAGAAGCCAGATGCACTCTTCACGACGTCCTGATGACGTCATCAGAAGCCCGAAGCACTTTTCACGACGTCCCGTGGACGTCATGAGAAGCCAGATGCACTTTTCACGACGTCTCGTGGACGTCATCAGAAGCCAGATGCACTTTTCACGACCTCCCGATGACGTCATCAGAAGCCCCGAAGCACTTTTCACGACGTCCCGATGACGTTATCAGAAGCCAGGTGCACTTTTCCGACGTCCCGTGGACGTCATCAGAAGCCAGATGCACTCTTCACGACGTCCTGATGACGTCACCAGAAGCCCGAAGCACTTTTCACGACGTCCCGTGGACTTCATCAGAAGCCAGATGCACTTTTCACGACGTCCCGGTGACGTCATCAGAAGCCAGGTGCACTTTTCACGACGTCCTGTGGACGTCATCAGAAGCCGGATGCACTCTTCACGACGTCCTGATGACGTCATCAGAAGCCCGAAGCACTTTTCACGACGTCCCGTGGACGTCATCAGAAGCCGGATGCACTCTTCACGACGTCCTGATGACGTCATCAGAAGCCCGAAGCACTTTTCACGACGTCCCGTGGACGTCATCAGAAGCCAGATGCACTTTTCACGACGTCCCGTGGACGTCATCAGAATCCCCACTCACCTACAAATTGATTACTTACCAGCCTACGTACCCCTACCAACTAACCTGTCTGCCAAGTTGATTGCCTGCTACCATTGGCAGTGGCTATTACCAGTGAGGACTGAAAAGCGTGACGGCCTACGGCGCACACCATGAAAATTTCTTAAGCTTTCGGGCTCACAACTTTGTTATTTGTGAACCGATTTGGCTGAAATTCGGACAGCAGGTGTCTTCTGGACCCATTCACTTATATCCAGAAGGAAATCTTCAAAATATTTGTTTCAAAGATTCTATAAACTATTTCATAAAATTCTAAGTGATCACAAGGCCTAGGCAAAACCAAACCTCTCCAGCCGCTTCGCGGCTGGAGCGATAGAGGTAGAGATGCAGCAAAATTAAAGATTGCTTAGATCGTTTAATCTGTATTTTCTCTCCCAAGCGGACGGAGAAGAGAGCTAAAGTTGAGAAGCGATAGGCGTCACTGCAGTCGCACCGCTCCACACAGCGTATTCTCCCGTGCTCATCCGCCCCTCCCCCCTCCACCAGTGGGTGGATTGACCCCACTCTTACAGAAAAAAAGGTTTAACGTACTACTTTTTACGAGCCTTCCCGATATTGCTGTCATAGTCAGACCTTGTATGGTTTCCCTTTTCGATTTGGTCTAACGCATGGACCACTCATACTCTGCGGGTGGGGGCAAGCGCCGGACAATAGAGCCTGTTTTCGACTTGGGGGAGCGACAGCGCAGGCCTCCCCGAGGGGGCTTCAGGGAGGCCCTGCTCCCCTCCGGCGCTTCCCCCCCCCGAGCGGAAGAGAGGGAAAAGATGGGAAGAAGTCGTAGAAGGTAGTCTACGACAATAGAGGCCAGAGAAGGCATAGTACGCCAAACGCACGCATCGTCATTCACGTCAATAAGTAAGTTAAAAATTTTTTTTCAAATCTAGCAAGTCGATCTTGTTATAAAATCAATCAGGGTATCTATAAGCTGAGAGCAACGAGTTTACATTGGTTTCGTTCCTATCCTTAGACCAGTGTAAACGACCTACAAGTTTTGTCTCGATTTGGCGTGATTCCTCCTGTGATCTACCACGTGCTCAACCGGTATAAAAGGCGCCTCACCTCATAGAGAGCCGCATTCGGCCCAACAGGGCCGGCCCTGGAAGGGGACTTCGAGTCCCTGTCAGGAAGGGATATTTTTGGAGGAGAGCGGCGACGCTTTCCGGGGGGGGGTGACGCCACTGCTCAGAGGCCGTGACATCAGTGCTCCGGGGCAGTGACGAGGGGGAGCTTCAGGGCAGTGACAGGGGGCTTCAAGGCGGTCACAGGGGGCTTCAGGGCAGTGACGGGGGCTTTGATCAAGCCAAATTGTCACTTCGGCGGTAGCCCCCGATTGGGGGGGCAGGCCCCGGTGGCCGGAGGGTCGCCCCCCTGAAGAGCTGCGCTAGCCCCCTCCAGTGTATGAGCAGGCGGCTGGCCGTGCGGGGTTAGCGGCCTCACTGGAGAATGGGGTTTCGATCCTCGCGAGGTGATCTATCTTCGCAGCCCCGTCCATCCATCAGACTTATATTAATATAAACTCCACATCCTCGCGAACTCCACATCCTCCACATTTTTCATGGAAAACACTCACGACACTGCAAGGAGGCTTCTTTCAAGCAAAAGTCGACACGGGTACTGCCTGGGTTGTAGGAGAATGAGATACAATGGGCGTTCATGAGTGCAATTAAAGTTTCGTAGGAGCTTCTTGTCATTGATCGCTTACTTATCTCTTTTTTCATACAAAAGGCTTATTGCAAAAATTATTCAAAAAGAGACTCCAAAAAGCAGAACGACTGCAAAAGTTGCCGGTTAGCTTTCGGTGCTTAACACCTTCGTCAGACCTGAAAGCAAGCATGTCATTTTCAAAAAATTGATGCACAAATGCGCTATGTTACGAACCAATGTCTGCGTTTGGAGTGTCAGGGAATACGAGCACTCAACAGAACGACTGAACGCCGCTACGAGACTATAAATGGTCATCTTCCCCCGCCCATCCCCTTAAAGGCAGTGGTCACGATGAAAAACGTTATCGAAAAAACTACAAAAATCAGCTTAGATCGAAAACAGCTGAAAAACTATGAAGGTAGCGCGGTGAAAAACGGTCTACAAATAGAGTTTCTAGGGCCCAAAGAAGTTAGTTCGTGCACACGTGCACAGCGATGACGAAACAGATCGCAGTCTCATGCCTAGCAGTCAAAAATCATCGACATTCAGAGGACGAAATAAATGCAAATTCAACGAATAAAAACAGTTGAATAATGAAAGCATCACTTCAGTCAATGTTTTCGACTAGATGTGTTCATAAATTCGAAGGTTCATTGATTGACATTCAATTTCAAGCTAGCTGATGTTCTTGATATAAGAGGTCATCGATGCCGATGATGTGGAGAGGGCTCGTCCACCATCAAAAGACAAGAAAGTTCAGGTTTCAAATTCGTCCCAAAACAGTGGTTTTTTCGCGATTTTTTCTTATAGGTCCTACTACTCGAGACCCAGGAAAGGATTTGGAGAGAGAAAGACGACAAGCATATTTGATCGCGACCACTGCCTTTAAATAGCTGCCGCTCAGTGCGATGCCCATAGTGATATTACCGTATCCAAGAAATGGTGTGATACGGTAGTCACGCGAGGAGTTGAAGAGAATCACCCATTTCGTCCTCGTTATTTATCTCAGGTGATATGCGTCTGATTTCCAGGGCTTCAAGAACTTTCCGCTCCAGTGTGTTTCTTAATGCACGGTGTAGAACGGTGACTGACAGTTGTGGAGCTGCATCCTGTGCGTGTTTTGTGTCCGATGCTGGAAAGCTGCTAAGCGGATATGATGCTGGATTTCGGAGAGCCCTCCTGTGCTCATCTAATCGCTGCCAAAGAGGCCTCATAGTCTCTCCAACGTACCTCTCTGCATCCCTGACATTCGATCAGTAAACCGTGCCTTTAAGTTGGCATATCTTGCTGCGTCCACAATGCGTGCACTGTCCTGCCACATTTATCTTCATAAATTCTAGAAGCCGTTAGCAGTTGTTTTAGGTTGGGTGGTGGGCGAAACACAAGTTTGACCGGAAGAGCTGAATGCCTGACGACCACATTAGCCGCTTTAGCAACTCTATCATTCACAAATGGTAGAATCATTGGTATGCCATCAAGCAGAAGAAAACGGTTTCCACGTGCGAGACTTTCGGTAGTATACCATTCTCCTTCAAAATATTTTCAACCATCAATTCGGTGTTCACATACGGATGATTACAGATCCCGTCTTTGTGGCGAGTAGGTTGTGAATAACATTTGCCTCAACGTATAGCGGATGACAACTCCTCGCACGCACCAAGACATTACGAGAAGCCGGCTTTCGGTACCATGTCAGTTGTGTAGCTCCTTGATTGATTTTTACCATTGTGTTTAAGAATGGAAGAGACCCATCATCGTCTGGTTGCTCAACGGCGAACTTTATGCGAGGTCCTGCGAATTCAGTAGGCGGAGGGTGTCATCAAGGTCCACTGGAGAGTTACCGATTATAAAGACATCGTCAATGTAGCGCTTATAAAATGTTATCCCACATGTTATTGCTCTTCTTTCTATCCGATCCAAATAGACAACAGCAGTAGTAGCGCCACCACTCAATCCCATAGCTAGTCCTCTAGTCCGCATATAGTATCTTCCATTGAACCGAAAGATATTGCACGCAGTATTGTTATCAGAAGATCTTTCATATCCGTTTCGTTCAGTCCGACTGTGCATACCTTCGCTCTCGTGCTGTCTCCAAAGGGAAAGAAGTGCATCGACTGCATCTTGTACGTTGACATTGGTGTGCAGAGACACTGCATCGAAGCTTGCGTAACTCGATCCATTGGGAATTTGGCATTGATTAAGAGCTGACACGAAGTCTCCTGTATTTACAATGTGAGAAGGAACGAATCGTAAGAGCGGTGATAACAGCTTTACAAGCAGCCAAGTGATTTTGTCAGATGGCCCACCACAACTGAGATAATCGGTCCGTCTTAATGTCGTTTTCGGTAAGTTGATCAGGAGCGACGTTCCCAAACTTGTGCGTCTTAACCATAGAATAGTACGTGGGCACATTCTGGCGAAACGTTACGAAACTTCTTGCCGTCTTCGGCCCAATCTTGAACCCAAGATTGTTTTGATAGTGGTCTTCTAGTTGCTTTGAGACCTGTCAAAAAGCGATTCTAGAGGTTTCGATGTAGATGTCGACGTTTTGTAGGGTATGGTAGGTTACCTACCATACCCTACAGGTTACCTACCATACCCTACAAAACGTCGACATCTAAATCGAAACCTCTAGAATCGCTTTTGACAGGGTCTCAAAGCAACTAGGAGACCACTATCAAAACAATCTTGGGTTCAAGATTGAGACCGAAGACGGCAAGAAGTTTTGTAACGCTTCACCCGAATGTGCCCACGTACTATTCTATGGTTAAGAGGCACAAGTTTGGGAACGGCGCTCCTGATCAACTTACCGAAAACGACAATAAGACGAGACCGATTATCTCAAGGTGTGGTGGGCCATCTGGACAAAATCACTTGGCTGCTTGTAAAGCTGTTATCACCGCTCTTACGATTCGTTCCTTCACATTGTAAATACAGGAGACTTCGTGTCAGCTCTTAATCAATGCCAAATTCCCAATGGATCGAGTTACGCAAGCTTCGATGCAGTGTCTCTGTACACCAATGTCAACGTACAAGATGCAGTCGATGCACTTCTTTCCCTTTGGAGACAGCACGAGAGCGAGGTATGCACAGTCGGACTGAACGAAACGGATATGAAAGATCTTCTGATAGCAATACTGCGATGCAATATCTTTCGGTTCAATGGAAGATACTATATGCAGACTAGAGGACTAGCTATGGGATTGAGGGTGGCGCCACTACTTGCTGTTGTCTATTTGGATCGGATAGAAAGAAGAGCAATAACATGTGGGATAACATTTTATAAGCGCTACATTGACGATGTCTTTATAATCGGTAACTCTCCAGTGGACCTTGATGACACCCTCCGCCTACTAAATCTCGCAGGACCTCACATAAAGTTCACCGTTGAGCAACCAGACGATGATGGGTCTCTTCCATTCTTAAACACAATGGTAAAAATCAATCAAGGAGCTACACAACTGACATGGTACCGAAAGCCGGCTTCTCGTAATGTCTTGGTGCATGCGAGGAGTTGTCATCCACTATACGTTAAGGCAAATGTTATTCACAACCTACTCGCCACAAAAGACAGGATCTGTAATCATCCATGTGAAACACCGAATTGATGGTTGAAAATATTTTGAAGGAGAATGGTATACTACCGAAAGTCCTCGCACGTGGAAACCGTTTTCTGCTGGATGGCATACCAATGATTCTACCATTTGTGAATGATAGAGTTGCTAAAGCGGCTAATGTGGTCGTCAAACATTCAGCTCTTCCGGTCAAACTTGTGTTTCGCCCACCACCCAACCTAAAACAACTGCTAACGGCTTCTAGAATTTATGAAGATAAATGTGGCAGGACGGGGTGCACGTATTGTGGACGCAGCAAGATATGCCAACTTAAAGGCACGGTTTACCTAATCGAATGTCAGGATGCAGAGAGGTACGTTGGAGAGACTATGAGGCCTCTTTGGCAGCGATTAGATGAGCACAGAAGGGCTCTCCGAAATCCAGCATCATATCCGCTTAGCAGCTTTTCGAAGCATCGGACACAAAAACACGCACAGGATGCAGCTCCACAACTGTCAGTCACCGTTCTACACCGTGCATTAAGAAACACACTGGAGCGGAAAGTTCTTGAAGCCCTGGAAATCAGACGCATATCACCTGAGATAAATAGCAGGGACGAAATGGGTGATTCTCTTCAACTCCTCGCGTGACTACCGTATCACACCGTTTTCTTGGATACGGTAATATCACTATGGGCATCGCACTGAGCGGCAGCTATTTAAGGGGATGGGCGGGGGAAGATGACCATTTATAGTCTCGTAGCGGCGTTCAGTCGTTCTGTTGAGTGCTCGTATTCCCTGACACTCCAAACGCAGACATTGGTTCGTAACATAGCGCATCTGTGCATCAATTTTTTGAAAATGACATGCTTGCTTTCAGGTCTGACGAAGGTGTTAAGCACCGAAAGCTAACCGGCAACTTTTGCAGTCGTTCTGCTTTTTGGAGTCTCTTTCTGAATAATTTTTGCAATAAACCTTTTGTAACACCATGAGACTTCGGGACAGATCCATTTTGATATATCTTTTTTCATAGATGAGATTTAGGTCTGGGGTGTGGTCCTTCTTATGATACCTACCACATGCTTAGTAGGATACGCCATTTATTGGTGCTATGCGTGCTCCAGGAAGCCCAGGGAACCGCCAGGTATATAATGTGGCTGATATTGATTTCTCTTCTAGGCGAGTTTTCACAAGACGAATGCCGTTTTCAGAAATGCGATTGAAAACATAAGTTTGCTGCTTCAAGGCACCAACTTCAGATCAAGCGAATTTCCGAGAGCTGTTCGCAAACGTTCTGCGCCCAACTTCATGAGTTAACTTTTTCGTGTTTGGCACTGATCATATGTACACAACCACGATCTCCGAAAGATTCATCCTTTTACTGTACTAGATCAGCACTCACCCAGAAAGGTTGTTCGTTCAGGGGAACGTCTCCAGTCTCCACTCCAGCAATTAGACCACTGAATGATATCGTCGTCATCCAATATCAGTATCGGATCCACCAGCGTAACCTCTGCGTCGGAACGAAAATTACCTTGCTCTTTTGCGTGCGTGCGCGGAGCGATGGGGAGACAGCGAGTTATTGTACTCAGGCGAAGCAGGCCCTGAGCCCACCCCAAACGCACCCCGAGCCGCGTCCATGTTGCGCCCAGAGTGACAAATTTGGCAATTTCCGGGCCACATATATTGCGGTGCAGGCCACATACGTTGCGCTCCAGGTCCTACCGACGAAATTGATTCACGCAGCGCCCAGAGCGCAACTCGTCGGCTGATGACGTCATAGTGCATCATACAGCGTAGACGGTTGCGCCCCGGGCGCTTTCTATACACCGATTTTAGCGATAGAATTTGTTTGGATTAATGTGACCCTTAATTGTTTTTTTTCTAAGCTAGTACTGATTATGAAATACCTATGCTTAAGACACTTTCCCCTGCTTAGAATTTTGATTGCGTCACAATTTCCCTCACAACTTCACCCATTAATCTTCTGATTTCCATTGTATGCGATTTCATCCTGGAATCAGCCCGCTAAGCATTGGAAATCGATGTCTAAATTAGGGCGACCGGATAAATATCCTCTGGTTCCGAGCCAAATTTGTTCTGTTCCCTCGCGCGCTTGTGCGGAGCAAGGGTAGAGACAGAGAGAAAATGAGGGGAGAAGGATACTCAGCGTACGCGCGCAGACGCACGTGCCGAATGAAAATAAATTTCTCTCAGAAACAGAGGATAAGCTGAATATCGTATTTTAGAAACCTCAAAATGCGTAGTAAATCCAAATAACCCTCCCGAATCAATCTGTTTCCGATTTAGGACTTTTTGATTTTTCGGAGTGAATGAATAAATGCAAGAATGCGACCGATTCGTTTTTTTTTTTTCGAAGTGATTGAATAAATTTGAAAAACTCCCTCCATTAATATTTGCAAAATGCGTTCGGAAGGTCATGTTAACGTTTAATTTTTTAAGACATTCTAAATGTTTCACAAATACGAAGAATATAATGAATTTTAGGATGATCAAATATTTAGCGCAAATGTAGCAGAGGAAATCAATTACAAGCCCCACAAGAGAAGCAGTGAGAATCCCACTCAAAAATCGCAGGAAGCCCAGATGCTCTTCCTTGTTTCAATCGATTCATCTAATTTCGAAATGCGCGCGTCAGTCAACGCATGTGGTCCGGGGAGCAACCTGAACGCACTGCACGTTGCAATCACAACCGAAACGCACCGCAAGTTTGAATATCAACTGCTCTGCGTTTCGGTCGCAGTGGGCGGAGAGAGGCGGAGCCGGTTGCGCTCCGGGATTACTACTGTCTGAGTAGGTGTTAGGACAAAGAGGCATATAGGTACGCACACACGCACTCGATTGAACGGAGTTAGCATCGCTCTGAAATAGGGGTACACTCTTGACCCCGGTGGAGACCCTCCAGAGCAATATCACTGACGATCAATGCTGAAACTTCTACCCCTTCCAGGCACAATATTATTCACAGACGTTTCTGTAAATAATTTTTATAGTCACCTACCATATGAAAGGCCTAGACCTACTCCCACCCGGTCCTGCCATACATATTTACTATGACGCCAAATCCTATTTGCTGTAGTCGCATTTTCTCCAACTATGTAAATCAATAAATTCATGGAAAATATCTTCACGATAATCAAAACCTAAAGATGACATCATTCATTTCAGCGCAAGGAATGATCGTTGTTCCAGTTGTTGTTTCTCCACATACAGCTATTCCTTTCACACCGGTGCCATATGATCAAGGCAGAAAACTAGAGGAAGGATCTCTGCAGTCACCTTATTGCTCGCAAGGATCGACTAGAACCCACTCTCGATCCAAGGAACCAGTGGCCGATAACAACTCGAAACGGTCAAAGTCAGATACATAGATCGTGATACCATTCTAACAAAGACAGAACCAGCAAAATACATATCATATTTTAAAAAAGGAGTTTGATCAGTTGTGAACGATGAGAACATGTATAAAATGTTTGTTTACGTGCTTTCTTTTTCTGAACGAATCAAGGTTCGAGTCTTGGAATGAACGATGGATCTGCTAAGAGACTTGTAAGATATTGCGGAAACACATCAAAGTCATACTACAAACCCTGATGGTAAAAATAAGATCACATTTGCTTCAGTTGGCTTCTGATCATGAAATTGACCGCTATGAATTAATCATTCCTATCAAAGCAATCAAGCGGTAAAACTCGCTCAACAGTACTTAATTCATTCAGTTATCTGGTGCCGTATGAGACAAGCACGCCCATGCCGATCATTTTTCCGCAGGGCTAACGTAACCATTCTTGAACAAAACATCATAACGAACGATAACACACGCTCATAACATGAGGGGTATAAAATGGCAGAGGAGCGATATGCATTCATTCACACACCGCTCTCTTCGAGAAGCCACTGGGAAGTGGCTGAGGAGGCCGAAATTGTGCAAACACGTTAGTTGGCTATTACGTTGTGCTCATATCCATGCTGACACTTGGAAATTTTTTAAAGGAGGGTTACGGTAGCCCTGCGGAAAAAATGATCGGCATGAGCGTGCTTGTCCGTATGAGTTTACGTTTAACATCCGGTTAGGCTGGCTTATCATATCAACTCAAAAAGCATTTGTTGTAATTAACTTCTGTGATGGCAACGACTGATTAACTTGCCTGATCCCATTTAAAACGTTGACTGATTAACTTGCCTGATCCCATTTAAAACGTTGATGCATACGGCCTCTGTTGTTATAGTCTAGTTTGTCAATACGACCAGTCCACGGCCACGAAAAAAGGTGGTGGTGCGATTGCGGACTTCTATCAGTATACTGTACTATCAATCACTTCTCCGAAACAGATGTGGTTCATCGGTGAGCTTCTGTTTTCACTGATAGGAATAGAATGTAGGTATGGAGCGCCGGGAAGGATGACTCATTTTCGTCGCGGCTCTATAATTTTCTGTTTTTCCTCCTATCTTGTTATATCTTGAACACAAGTGGTGCTGTTTTTGAACTTCCTAGTCCAGGCAGATCCTCAACTGCTAACCCCTAGAGAAAGACGGTATGTGAATGGAGACACACCGCTCTCCACTTCTTTTATACCCTACCCTTTATCAATGGGTTATCATCAATTTTGTTCACGAGAGCCATCCTTCCTGAAGCTCCATACCTATATACATTTATAGAAATACAGCTGCGGAAGCAACTAAAATAAGCGAAAAACTGAAAAATGAAACAATAACTTATAGATCAATCCCAGCTATTTCGGAAAAATGATTGATACTACAGTATATACGTTAGGAGAAGTCCGCAACCGCACCACCGCCTTTTTTTCTTTACCGTGAACTGTACCACCAGAGATAATGTGGTAGCCAAATTATCAATATGTTTACAGCAAGATTTAGCTCAATTATAACAGGAGCCTGAGTGAGCATCATTTTATAACCAGCGCACTCTATGCGGTGTGACAATGATTCTCTACGTTCTCGTCTTTCTTTGCCTATTCTTCCAGGTCAGAACTTTGAGGCGATAGAATTAGTCTTGGAGCCGCGGACTGTCCTCATCGCAACGGAATTCTGTTCAAAGACAGTATACTTGTTCCAAAACAAAATTTATTTTGAATGTCCGACTTTTCGGCTATAGTCGGATATCACTGCTTCGAATATTCTATTTACTTTTCGACTGTAGTAGGATGTCCCACTTTTTCGAATATTTGACTTTTCGACTAAAGTCGGGCACCGAACTTTTTGAATATTCGATTTTTCGACTGTAGTCGTATATCCACCTTTCGAATATTCGACTTTTCGACTGTAGTCGGTTATATTACCCCGTGTCCAAACCTGTCGAAAAATTTTCATCAAAATGGAAAAACGGGCACTATTCTAGACGGGGAGGCACCCACGATTCAAGGCAGAAATGAAATGAACCACCGACTGGGAAGGCTACCAAGCGAAGCATTTCTATAGACTAGACGAAAAATACCGTGCGTTACCCATTGCCGCAAAGCCATAAAATACTTTCAATTTTTCATTTGAGAGCCTGAGTCAGCCTGTGTGCTATAGAAATGTAACTGATATCATCATTTCATTCATGCCCTTGTGGCCATCGGTACCGCACGGTATTTGGGGTTTACTTTTCTATAAAGCTTTTACAAAAACAATTATTGATAGCACCATCAGTCATCTTTTATCAGAATTTTGCTTCATTTCTATGAATGAATCTTGAGTACTTCCCTCCCCCCGTCTAGGATAGACCCCAAAAACGTGCCCGTCTACATATCACGACTTTCCCGAAGATATTGACGACGGATGTAATAAAATTTCATGGCAGAGATATGAATCGAGAGAGATTCTCCATGATCTGCTCAGCAGGAACACTCTATTCCAGTTATTAATGACGTGCAAGAAGGAGAGTCCACCAAAGGTGAAGAAAAGAGTTGTGGGAAAATCCATACTCATGCCTCCAAAAGGAGGCGACGGTATGGATCAACTATTTTCGTTTTAATTTTCCTTCGAATAGTCAACTCGTAGCCAAGTTAAAATACGCTTCAGATCTCAGCGGTTCCGGTTCGGTCAGCAAAGGTACTGGAGCTGGTGCTCCACAAGAGTCGAGCGAATCAAAGGAGAAGAAAACAGAGAATCCGTGAATTGAGGTCATTATTATAAAAAGCCTATTACAAAGGCAGTGCTTATCATAAGGACCGTTTTATGATTCTGGCAGAAAACGTATGGCACACCTTTTCCAATAAAAAGCTGCGAAACTCTTTGGCGGGAAGGGTGCCCGCGAAAAAAAACGAGGGAATGACGACTACAGATCAGGGATGAGCGGAGTTTCGCGTTTCGCGTTCCGAAACCCGCAGTTTCGCGCATTTCTGGCATTCCGCGTTCCGCATTCCGAAAACCGCAAAAAAAAACGCTGCGGAATGCGAAAATATCGTGTCATCTGAGAGGAAGAAATTATCAGATAATTTCTGAATTATTCCGCGTTTCGCGTTCCGAAACCCGCATTTCCGCGCATTTTCAGGCGTTTCGCGCCCGATTATCGAAACCGGATAAAACAGTTTCAGTTCCGAAACCCGAAAACCGATTTCCAAAATTCTAAATTTTTGTGTCGCTCATCCCTGCTACAGATTGATCAAATCCGCGCCCAATAACCAGTCGATAAGTCACCGCTTAGAGGCAGTGTTCACGATGAAAATCGTGCTCGAGTTCGACCCAAAAGGAAATTGTTTGGTAGTGAGATGACTAATAGTGAAGAGACAGCGAAAAAAAATCGTCCAGAATAGGCTAAATAAACGGCTTCTAAATTCAGGGCGTGGACGAGAATCATGGGCCCTGCTGAATTCGGCAAGCGCGCGCTAATCGCGAAATGTGCGCGAGTCGATCAGGCTGGACACGGCAGAGTTGCTTGGCAGTGCGCCATCGAAATGTGTGCGGCCCCACAACCTCGTCCGATTGGGGGGCGGACCGGGACAGCTTTAAAACCCGTTTTTATTGATTTCTGGCCCGTTTTCGTTGCTTTCTTCGACCCTATCCACTCCAGCATCTGTCAACTTAGTGTTTCACACCGAGACCTCGAGAACGAGATTTATCGTGAACACTGTCTTTAAGCGAGAGCGGTTTTGCTGCGATGAGTTTCACAGATATTGATCTTCAACCTACCGCTTTCCTTTCTTGAACAGTGGTCGGGTAGTACGGCGGCACAGTAGGGGTTGAACCCGCGTACAAAGAGATTAGCAGCACCCGTGCTGCAGCTTACGATCTACCATACCTTACACGAAAAAATTACTATACCATTTGATTGCTCTGCTAAGAAATATCAAACTGATTGCTTTCAGGTCGACTTCAGCTCCGAACGTTTTGGGTTGTGAAGAATCAATACTCCGATTTTGAAGTAAACTTTTATCGATTGTTGGCACTGTCATGTGTGTTCGGAAAAAAGAAAATACATTATTCGTGCAACATATTGCAAAGCAAAGAGTTCAACAGTTCCTCACCTGTATCAGAGAATGCCTCGTATCTGATAGCAGTTTGAGCGCTTCCAGCATGCTCGAGCCTAAAAACAGTGTTCACGGTAACTTTCAATTTTGAGATTTCCTGTTAGAACGAATGCTTGTTCCCTGGGTAGAGATGAAATGAGGGAAAGTTTGAGGACAACGCACCAGAAGTACATGAAATCCTGTACTCTCGCTCTGCTCCCATGCTCTCACAACCAGAGGAACTGTGTTGGGACGATTATAGAATTTGCCGCAACGTTAAAGGCACTGTTCGCGATAAACTTCATCCTCGAATTTTTCATGTCAAACGCTTCTCTTGACTCTCAGAAGCCGAACAGCGTCGAAAAAACGGGACGAAAAGCTACCCAGGGGCCACAAAACGGCCTAGAAAAGTGGGCAAATCCCGCCGCTGTGGGAAAAAACCGGCCCATTTCCGCCTCTCGACGTGAACAAAGGAACACTCAAAATTGTGAGTTGAGCGATGGTTTCCGATCAAAAGCCCCGTTTTTCCCTTCATTCTCAACTTCTCTCTTTACTCAGGTCAGCTCGAATACATTGGCTGCAAAAGACGGAAGTTACAAGCCTCGGACAGCACGTCCACAATGCTTCCCTAGCTCAATCTTTGAGGGACCATATCTCCATTCCTATAAGGTCTTGTACGATTCCAGAAGCATTAATGGAATCAGAATGGGACCGGTTTCACTATAGGCAAAAAAAAGAGAAAAGCGATTTCCATTGCGAACAGTGCCTTCAAAAGGACATGGTGAGGTTGCGATCACACTCTAAAACTACGGTGGAAAACCTGGCCCTTTCCAGATTTAATAATCGATCGACAGCACAGCCGATTTTCTTGGTGAGTTACGGTTTTTTTTTTCGTTTGTTTCGGCATTGTTGTTTCTGACTGGGTAAGTATTGCGAATAGGGGCTATTCTTAGTGCGTGTGGGAAATTAGCCGTTTCTTCGAATTTCGAAGTGTTTTTTTTTGAAAATTCTGCGCTCTCGGGGCCAAAAAAAAATTCCCTATTCGTAATATTATACGATTCAGAAACAAAAATGAAGCAGGCACAAACAAGAAAAAAAAAGAAAAAACCGTAACTCACCATGAAAATCAGCTGTGCTGTCGATCGATTATTAAATCTGGCAAAGAGCCAGGTTTTCCACCGTAGTTTTAGTTTGTGACCGCAACCGCACCATGTCCTTTTAACATTGCGGTAAACTGCATAGTTTGGGGAACCGTCGTTTGAAGTTCTCTAGTTGCTCCATATTCACCTTTGAGCCCTAACTAATATTGTTTTGCATGATAAATTCTTTTTTGATTGACCCCATTATTGACCGGTAACAATCACCGAGAAATTGTTTATCCTACCGGACAACTATGTAGCCCAGGTTAGTGAATTTTCCATTTAAATGAGGTGTACTCGTGTGTTTCTCGCCGATTCTCCATTGAGCACATCAGTTTGAAGTGAGACACTCGGGAACGAGAATCATCGTGAGCACCACCCTCGATGGTGGGGGTTTTTGGTTATGTGAGGAGATTTTCCGGTAATCCAGAGTAAGCTGTGTCCTTACCGAACTTATTTACATACATACGGCTAAGTCAAACGAATGGCGAAGCTACATATTGACGATCTACAAATTTTCAAATGAGTTAGTGTCACACAATTCTTGTTAGATATTTGTCTCACGCTTTTTTAGGCATGTTTTAGAGATCGATCGCCATGCGATGCGGTGTGTTCCCCATTGAAGGTGGGCGCAAACTTGGTGCACCTACATATGTATTAGAGTTGTACACGAACGAAATTTTCGAAAAATTTCTGAAAGAATTTTCGAATTTTTTTCCGTTCGTTTTCGTTCGTTCAAAGATTTGTCGAACGAAAATATTCTAAAACTCGTTCCTGCGAAATTTCGAATTTTTCTCAAATTTCGTTCATTCCAAATTTTTTTAAACGATTTTTTTTAAATTTCGTCCGTTCGAAATTTTTTCAAACGAATTTTTTTCAATTTTAGTTGGTTCGACGTTTTTTTCGAAATTGTTCAACTATAATATGTATGTTACAGCATGCGGCACCGATTTTGCGCCAACCTTCATTAGGGAACGCAAGGTATCACTATGATCCATGCCGACTGTATGTATGTTGCTTTCATAGTTGGTCAAATGAAAGGTTTTCTACGAAACCATGACTAACATCAATCTCTGTTTGCCCTCAATGGATACGTTATGGATGCATAAACAAACTGCACACAAGTGCACAACAAACATAATCTCCAACGGCCTCTCAGAACCGGATGACCCTCACCCCCTACATGATTTGAACGGATTGGGCGCTCTGTCCATTGAACTGCAACCTTCAGACTAGCCCCTTCAGTAAAAATCCCGAGTTGAAATTCGAGTTTTCCACGCAATTATCTGGTATTGAGAGCACTAAAAATTCTAGTGAAGGCTAGATTACCTTCAAATCAGTTTTCTGTCTACCGTTTCTCTCCCTCATTTAAGGAAAGTTCTTGATAGCACGAATCTTCTATACACATGTCAGTCGTTGGTTCTTCCCGCTTGGGTATTATTTTGAGTATGAGATCTTCCTTAACACATAGATGTGCTGAAAAGCATCACTTATAACTATGAACGTAGCATGGTTTCTCCTTTAACCACTCAGGTTTACTTGCTCCATTGAACAGTACCGGTTGAACCCGACCAGCTAGATGGAGTTGGGTAATACTACGCAGGGATACATAGAGTGCGCGCAATCATTTTAGTCTGAGGAGTGGACGGGGCCGCGAAGGTAGATCACCCCACGCTAATCGAAACGCCATTCTCCAGTGAGGCCGCCAACCCCACACGGCCAGCCGCCTGGTACATGAGTCAGACTAGAAAGAAAACGAAAACCATAATTGGAACAGCGCACGCAACCGGCTTACCTATTCTGTGGAACTAGTCCGTCCGTTAGCTATCATCCCCGATTAGCCCGCTTTCTAGCTCGAATCGGACTTACAATATCCGCTGTACACTTTTATTTTCGTTCACATGAGCTCAACCATCAGCTGTTTCGTTGCTACCCGAAAATTCCTAATTTCTTTTTTCGACTCGTGCTTCTACTTACTATACAGGTCCTCCAATCTTCATCAACTTACAGCCATGTTCCTTTGTAATATTTGCGGCATTTCATGTAAATACACATTGCTCAAGAATACTCTCCATTTTTGTGGTCTATGGCATAGTAGATACCGATAATTAGACGTATTGTGGTGAGCGCGAAGCGCTCACCAGATTTGGCTTTGATTCGCCATCGCGCAACCCCCTGATCTCAGTATCAGGGTCCAGAGTAAACGTAGGAAAACCGTTCTCTTTTTGCATTTAATATACTTTAGAAAGGTGAATAACTGTTCAAAAAACGATCCGAAATGGTCACCTGAGATTCGAGAAAAAGTGTCAAAACCACGTCATTTTGGTCGAAAAAATGTTCATCTCCTTTTTTTTCAGTTGGCGTTCACGATCTTGTTGGAACACTTATCGTTGAGCTAGAGAGCTCATTTCTGGCCAGGAAGCTGGTTTTGTTTGCACCTAGCTCCTGTCAAAATTTGAAGTTGGTAGCTGAATTTTTGTGGAACCTCAAAATTGAGGGTCAGGAAAGACAAAAACACGTAAACATGTTATTATAAACCATCCGACGTTTACTTATTCATAGAAATGAACTAGTGAAATAAACACCGTTACTGATAGGCTTTTGCTCAGGATTTGACGGGGCAACGCTTCAATCAATACGGCAGGATCTGGGAAGTACTTTTTGGAACGCGGCACGGTGTGACTCAGAAGTACGCCACAGAACGCCGTAGAAAGTGTGCGGGACCCAAGTGGGAGTGCGCCGGACGCCGTAGAAAGTGTGCGGAACCCAAATGTGTGTGCGCAGAACGCCATAGAAAGTGTGTGGGACCCAAATGAGAGTGCGCCACGCGCCGTAGAAAGCGTGCGGGACCCAAGTGGGAGTGCGCCGGACGCCGTAGAAAGTGTGCGGGACCCAAATGGGTGTGCGTAGAACGCCGTAGAAAGTGTGTGGGACCTACTCAGACAGTGGGGTGGACCGACGGCGGACAAGTTGCGTACCGACAGCGGGATGGGCGACGTTTGGAACGCAATTTGCACGCGGTCGGCACGCAAATTAGCGCGGTCGATACGCACTCCGTCACGCGGTCCGTACGGAATACCACGCGGTTAGTACGTATAGCCGCGCGGTCGGTACGTCTTGCCACGCGGTCGGTACGCATTGTCGCGCTCTCGGTACGCACTGCCACGCGATCAGTACGCATCGCCACGCGGTCGATAGGCAATGCCACGCGGTCAGTACGAACGGTTTTCGTATACTAACAGCAGTGCAAAAGCATTGTAACGGGGTCGGTACGCATCGCCGCGCGGTCGGTACGTCTTGCCGCGCGTTCGGTACGTATTTTCGCGCGGTCGGTACGCAACGCAACGCGGTTAGTACGCATTGCCGCGCGGTTGGTACGTCTTGCCACGTGGTTGGTACGTACTGCCACGCGGTCGATACATACTGCCACGGCGGTCGGGTACGTCTCGCCACGTGGTCAGTACGCATTGCCACGCGGTCGATACATATACTGTCGCGCGGTTGGTACGCAATGACCCGCGATCAGTACACATCGCCACGCGATCAGTACGCTTTTCTCGCGGTTCGTACGCAAAAACACGCGGTGGAAACAAACTGCCACGGCGGTCGGTACGCAACGAAACCCGGTTAGTACGGGACCGCGGCGCGGTCGGTACGTCTCGCCACGCGGTCAGTACGAAGTCTTTCCAACCAGAAAGCGGTCGGTACGCATCCACACGCGCTCGTAACGCATTGCCTCGCGGTAGGTACGGCATTAGTCCGCGGTCGGCATAAATGTCGCACATAGGATTGGCCACGGTTAGTACGCATTCACACGTGGTATGCCCGATTTTATCGCTCGCTCATTCCAAAACTTTTTCTAAAATCCGACAGCTGTCAAAACGCATGCATGCGCGTCAGACATATATTGCTTCCAACGAAATGACACTGTTTCGGAACGCATTATTACCCAGATGCACGGCTGACTTTGCAACCGCGAATTACGAGCTTTTATAAAGGAGCATACACGCTCGTGAATGTGGTTGAGATAACAACGGAAATAGAATGGTATGCCCGATTACAACACCTATGCATTCTGAAGCGTCAAAAACGACCTACAAGGCCGCCACACGAGTGAGAAGTTGGTCCTGCCCTGTACTTCTCCGCCTCCTCTATTGGCCGTACTCCTCCAAAACAGGGGTACAGTGCTATTCCCACCGTTGTCGATGTATGTGACTTATTTATTGTACTTATTGTAGCACTCACAAACGTCGTTGACGGTGGGAATGGCCCAGCACCTCTGTTTGGAGGAGGACGCAAATACGTGGGGCGGAGAGATACAGGGCTGGGCCAGGTTCGTTGTTGACGCTTAAAAATGAGTAGGCGTTGTAATCTGGGCCATACCATTCTAATTTCGTAGTTATCTCCAACAAGTTTACGAGCGTGTATGCTGCCTTTAACCAATAAAATCTATTGGGTTGATGCATAATTTTGGAACGGTTTTAATAACGCGTTCTTCTTCAGAGAAATCTGGCGTTTCGTCCTCAATATTTATATAAAAATAATCCTCAATATTCAGTTGAAAAAATGCGTCTCGAAAACAACACTCATGTTCACCATATTATGCTCTACCATTACGAGAAAGGATGCACCGCAGCCCAGCCATTTCGCGATCTCAACGAACTTTTTGGGGAAAGAACAATTACTGATAGCGCAGTACGGAAATGGTTTATTCGCTTTAAATCAGGTGACACTAATTTGGACGATAAAGAATGAAGAGGTCGGCCATCGGATTTCGATGATCAAGCACTTCAGACAGCCGTGGAATAGGACGAAAGCCTGACAACGCGAACGCTGGCTGAAGACGTTAATATCAATCAATCAACTTTCGTTCGACGCCTGAAGAATCTTGGAACAGTATGGAAATTGGCTTGATGGGCGCCACACGAGCTCTCCGACAACAACAGAGCTGAACGCTTTCGAATTTCCACCGATTTGCTGCAGCGAAACCAACACACACCATTCTAACGCCCGTCCACAAGTTGGGCGCCGTGTGGTCGAATCCATCGCCAATCGCTCCAGCCGCGAAGCGGCTGGAGAGGTTTGGTTTTGCCTGGCACTTGTGATCACTTAGATTTTGGTAAAGTAGTTAATAAAACCTGTAAAACAAATTTTCTAGAGATTTCCTTCTGGATATAAGTGAGAGAGTATAGAAGACACCCGCTGACAAAATTTGAGCCAAATCGATTGAAAATTAACAAAGTTAGATCGGCGGAAGCTTAGCTAAAATTCGCGTTTTTTCTTGTAACGCGTCCCTCGTGTCCTGTTCCTCGTTCCTCGTCCCTCGTTCCTCGTCCCTCGTTCCTCGTTCCTGCCACTAGCCACTGCCAGTGGTCGCAGGCTATCAGTACATAGGGCATCTGATGACGTCATCAGGATGTCATGTAAAGTACATAGGGCATCTGATGACGTCATCAGGGTGTCATGTAAAGTACATAGGGCATCTGATGACGTCATCAGGGTGTCATGTAAAGTACATAGGGCATCTGATGACGTCATCAGGGTGTCATGTAAAGTACATAGGGCATCTGATGACGTCATCAGGTGTCATGTAAAGTACATAGGGCATCTGATGACGTCATCAGGGTGTCATGTAAAGTACATAGGGCATCTGATGACGTCATCAGGGTGTCATGTAAAGTACATAAGGCATCTGATGACGTCATCAGGGTGTCATGTAAAAGTACATAGGGCATCTGATGTCGTCATCAGGATGTCATGTAAAGTACATAGGGCATCTGATGACGTCATCAGGGTGTCATGTAAAGTACATAGGGCATCTGATGACGTCATCAGGTGTCATGTAAAGTACATAGGGCATCTGATGACGTCATCAGGGTGTCATGTAAAGTACATAGGGCATCTGATGACGTCATCAGGGTGTCATGTAAAGTACATAGGGCATCTGATGACGTCATCAGGATGTCATGTAAAGTACATAAGGCATCTGATGACGTCATCAGGGTGTCATGTAAAGTACATAAGGCATCTGATGACGTCATCAGGGTGTCATGTAAAGTACATAGGGCATCTGATGACGTCATCAGGGTGTCATGTAAAGTACATAGGGCATCTGATGACGTCATCAGGGTGTCATGTAAAGTACATAGGGCATCTGATGACGTCATCAGGGTGTCATGTAAAGTACATAGGGCATCTGATGACGTCATCAGGGTGTCATGTAAAGTACATAGGGCATCTGATGACGTCATCAGGTGTCATGTAAAGTACATAGGGCATCTGATGACGTCATCAGGGTGTCATGTAAAGTACATAGGGCATCTGATGACGTCATCAGGTGTCATGTAAAGTACATAGGGCATCTGATGATGTCATCAGGGTGTCATGTAAAGTACATAGGCATCTGATGACGTCATCAGGATGTCATGTAAAGTACATAGGCATCTGATGACGTCATCAGGGTGTCATGTAAAGTACATAGGGCATCTGATGACGTCATCAGGGTGTCATGTAAAGTACATAGGGCATCTGATGACGTCATCAGGGTGTCATGTAAAGTACATAGGCATCTGATGACGTCATCAGGGTGTCATGTAAAGTACATAGGCATCTGATGACGTCATCAGGGTGTCATGTAAAGTACATAAGGCATCTGATGACGTCATCAGGGTGTCATGTAAAGTACATAGGGCATCTGATGACGTCATCAGGGTGTCATGTAAAGTACATAAGGCATCTGATGACGTCATCAGGTGTCGCGTAAAGTACATAGTGCATCTGATGACGTCATCAGGTGTCATGTAAAGTACATAGGCATCTGATGACGTCATCAGGTGTCATGTAAAGTACATAGGCATCTGATGACGTCATCAGGTGTCGCGTAAAGTACATAAGGCATCTGATGACGTCATCAGGTGTCATGTAAAGTACATAGGGCATCTGATGACGTCATCAGGTGTCATGTAAAGTACATAGGGCATCTGATGACGTCATCAGGATGTCATGTAAAGTACATAGGCATCTGATGACGTCATCAGGGTGTCATGTAAAGTACATAGGCATCTGATGACGTCATCAGGGTGTCATGTAAAGTACATAGGCATCTGATGACGTCATCAGGGTGTCATGTAAAGTACATAGGCATCTGATGACGTCATCAGGTGTCATGTAAAGTACATAGGGCATCTGATGACGTCATCAGGTGTCATGTAAAGTACATAGGCATCTGATGACGTCATCAGGATGTCATGTAAAGTACATAGGGCATCTGATGACGTCATCAGGGTGTCGCGTAAAGTACATAGGCATCTGATGACGTCATCAGGTGTCATAAAGTACATAGGGCATCTGATGACGTCATCAGGTGTCATGTAAAGTACATAGGGCATCTGATGACGTCATCAGGGTGTCATGTAAAGTACATAAGGCATCTGATCACGTCATCAGGTGTCATGTAAAGTACATAGGCATCTGATGACGTCATCAGGTGTCATGTAAAGTACATAGGCATCTGATGACGTCATCAGGGTGTCATGTAAAGTACATAGGCATCTGATGACGTCATCAGGTGTCATGTAAAGTACATAGGGCATCTGATGACGTCATCAGGTGTCATGTAAAGTACATAGGGCATCTGATGACGTCATCAGGTGTCATGTAAAGTACATAGGCATCTGATGACGTCATCAGGGTGTCATGTAAAGTACATAGGGCATCTGATGACGTCATCAGGATGTCATGTAAAGTACATAGGCATCTGATGACGTCATCAGGGTGTCATGTAAAGTACATAGGGCATCTGATGACGTCATCAGGGTGTCATGTAAAGTACATAGGCATCTGATGACGTCATCAGGGTGTCATGTAAAGTATATAGGGCATCTGATGACGTCATCAGGGTGTCATGTAAAGTACATAGGGCATCTGATGACGTCATCAGGTGTCATGCAAAGTACATAGGCATCTGATGACGTCATCAGGGTGTCATGTAAAGTACATAGGCATCTGATGACGTCATCAGGGTGTCATGCAAAGTACATAGGGCATCTGATGACGTCATCAGGTGTCATGTAAAGTACATAGGCATCTGATGACGTCATCAGAATTTCACGTAAAGTACATAGGGCATCTGATGACGTCATCAGAACGTCGTGCCAAGTGCATAAAGCATCTGGTGACGTCATCAGGACGTCGTGCCAAGGTGGTGCCAAGTGCATAGGGCATTTTCTGACATCATCAGGACGTCGTGGAAAGTGAGTAGCGCTTCATTTTTAGCGTGCGCAACAAGTTTGTTGCTTACTGATTATTATAGCAATCCATGCTATTCGAAAATTATTGAAGATTTTTCAGGAATATTACTTCGTAATATCAATAAAAAGTGAACAATTCTATCAAAAAGGGGTCTTCCAAGCAAAAGAGGTTTGGTTGGCGTCAGAAACGTTCCAACAAAAAGGGAACAATAGGTAAGTTGAATGAGGAGAGTCTACAAAAAGTGAACAATAGTTTCTGAGACTGATTTTCCTGCCCGATACTTCTTAACAGCAGAAACAAACCGTTGTGGTACTTCACAAGGAAGAGTTCAATGGTTTCCAAGAATGGACTTCTATTCGTTGACGAGATTATTTTAAAAAAATATTCTCATTAGATGTTGCACTTTGGTTTCGCTTCTCGTAGCAGCTGGAGCTAACCGTCCGTCTGTGTTTTTGGCATCATCTTCTATTCTGATGGTAAGTATTAGGTTTACATGCACATACTTTTTAACGGTTTTCGTGTAGTCAAGACGAGTTTTGGAACCACAGAGTGCTTCCGTGTAAAACACCGCAACGGTTTGTTTTTGCTATTAAGAAGCATCGGGCAGGAAAATCAGTCTCAGAAACTATTGTTCACTTTTTGTAGACTCTCCTCATTCAACTTACCTATTGTTCCCTTTTTGTTGGGACGTTTCTGACGCCAACCAAACCTCTTTTGCTTGGAAGACCCCTTTTTGATAGAATAAGGTATAGGATCTGCTCCCAGATCCGCCGTACACATCGATAAAAGCACAAACAAAGTCTACGACGACTTCGATGACTTGGTGGCTGATGTCAAAGCGTTGATTGCATCCAGGAATCGTGACTTCTTCGCACGTACAGGGTGTTCCATAATTATTGGCGCGCAGATATTGACGTGTTTCTCGAACCCTACCCTGGATTATGAGAATATTCAAAATGGATACATTTATTTATACTAGCGTTAACACAGAACAGTGGTTAGATCTGGAAATATCCGCCATCTGTTCGAATATCGGCTCCAAGAAGTCTTAGAAAGACGTCGCAGCAGTCACGGAGGTAGTCGTCATTCATTTTATCCAAGGCTTCCCTCAAAACAGATTCCAGTGGGCCAATTTTGCTTGTCAAGAATAGCAGATATCAGAGTTCATCAGGATCACACGAGAAAGTTTAGTGGATGCCGGTCCGACGAGCAGGACCGCAATTCTTCGTGCGCGTTTGACTCAGAGTAGCACACTTCGACAGCACTCTTGAATTGCTTTCACTTTGTGTGCTTATCCACGGCTTCCAGTGTGAGGCAGCAGAGTTCTGCTGCCGCATCGGTAAGTTATATAGCGGTTCAAAACGATCTCTAGACTCGTTGTACTGCTAACGTCCTTGTTGATTTTCATGTCAGAAACCAAGAAAACGGCGGAGTTCCACTTTCGCTTGCGATGCTCTCCCAAGCTATCACAGAAGTCGTATGAGCAGTCCAACCAGTGACATCTTCTCACAGTAAGACCTCATTGGTTCTTCTAGCTGCGATCCAGTCGTTTTCGCATTTCTTTATCAACTTCAGACTGATGATTTCTTGCATCTATTTGCGCCATGAAGCAATGCGTGACTCCTGTGCAACGGTGCATGAGCTTCCTGAACTTTCGGTCTCCATTCAGCTTCTTGTCGGCGGACACCAGATGGGTCTGCTCTAAATGGTGTGAACAAAGATTCAGCTCCTTCCTGACGACTTATAAGATGGATCCCAACCACAGATTCCTTTCTTAGCTATCCACTTCATCGACAGTCTCGAATTGCGGTTGACTCGGGCGCTCACCCTTTGACAACCCTAGATATGCTAGTACTAATCTTAATGCTTTTACAAGCTAAGTCAGAGATCGGACTAAGCTGACGAAGACGACTTTAGCATTCAGGGTAAGTCTGAGCTGATTGGCGATGTGTCTCGCCGTGTGTGTTAATTTTGCGTTGCGATGATGGCGCTGAACTTCGGATTCGCATCGATCATACTCAATTAGAAATCAATATCTACAGAACTGTGGTGAAAATACAGAGCTAAGACTCGAAGAAATCCATAAAATCAAAATAGCAAGAATTTGATTTTTTTCAAATTTTGGATTTTTTTAAAATCAAAGCCAGTTCGCACGCCAATAATTTTGGAACGCCCTGTAGAATCAGCCGAATGCCAAGCAAATGGGAAGCAGTTCCTGAAGTATATGGCGACTATGCTCTCGAATGTTGATTTACACATGTTTTAATTAGATATTATTTTTGTTTTTGTTGAATGAAAGTGTTTTAAAAAAAGTTTCATAATTATGCATCAACCCAATACTTTCGAAAAGATTCAATGCTATACTGAGGGTAGACAAGAGAAATCATGATTTTGGAAGGCTGATCCAGACAGTCACTGGTCGCTAAGCTAGCCGTTTTTAGCCTATCGCGTGTTTAGCTCAAAATTAAGTTAATGATCATAAGGAAAACGATATTTGGCTGTCCAAGGCCTACCGCATTAGATGGCTTTACCTTGCTTGCACGTTTTTTTTTTCGTTTCATTCACTTCTGCTCCAGTGTTGGCCAAATATACATCTTCATGATGGAAACTCGTGAGTCTTTTAATCAAGGACGGTTTTTTGAGCATTAATGCGCGTCATTTTTATGGGAGCAATCTATACTTGCCGCATGTGCGTGCATACCACCCCTGTCAAGTCTCAAAACTTACGTATGGAGAGGCATTTTCCAATATTTTCTCAGCTTGTGATGGCATTCCTTGTATTTTCCCACCATCGATATCTGTTCTTGCATTTCCTTCCTTTGCCTTCTTCCTAGTTCCCCTATTCGGGATTCAATTCATGGTACTGTGAGGTGACTACTTGTGTGATTTATTCTCCAAACCCTCGTGAGATCGAATGTACTAGTTGATTGTGATTCTACAACTTTTTTCAATGAATTAAAGTCAGCCGTTCAAGCTGCTGAAACGAGGTTTTTTAGTGTCTGTTTTGTTGAAAACATATTCAGATTTCTTCCCACGAAAGATAAGCTCCTTTTACAAAGAAAATTTTTTCACGAGTTCTCGCGAACAGTATTTTTCATTATGTTTTGAAAAACTCGAAAATATCAAATGTCAAATATCATTACTAAACCACCTAAAACTACGACTAGACCAAGAAAAATGAGATGATGAAAATGGTACTATTAAGGACAGCAAGACGATCGAGATTGAGAGAAAGAGTGAGAATCTTCAAAGAAACAAAGAGATCAAAAAAACAAGGAAAGAAAGAGGATAAACAAAAAAAGAAGGAAATAAAGAGAATAAATTAGTAAATAAATAAATAAATAGAAAGATATAGCTAGAAAAAGTATCACATAACAACACAAAGATGAATAAGAGGAGAAAGTAGTAAATTTGTTAGAGTTGTCGAAAAGCTGAAAGTAGAACGGAGGAGACAGAAAAAAGAGAGGGAAGGAAGGAAGGGATTATGTAAGGAAAAAATTTTTGGCGATTAAAAATAAAACTGGCAGTTTTAAAATCAACTTTCCGGGCACGCCGGGGGAGTCGGGGGAGGGGGAGAGTCGATAAGGTGGCCATTAGCGTACCCGGTGACAGAGGTGGATCAAAGAAGGTCATAGAGGTTTTAGGTGACAAAGATCTCGGTAGAGAGTTCAATTTCTGGTCAGTGCAAATCCGGAACATCTCCCCAAATCAAGAGTGGTTGTGAGCAGTGTAAGCCTCCCACGTGTTGCTTTGTCAGCATAATCAGAATAAATATCAATTATACGCGTTGCCGATGCACATGCTCAAACGGTAAGCCAAGAGTTTTTCCACTGCTGAAATGAACTAGATAGACTACCATGAACCGAAATAATCCCTCAGGTCCTGCCTGCACTCTGAGGCTGGACGTAATCCGGTTGGTAAGGTTTCTTGCTTCACATCAGCATGTTGTATCAAAAATTCAACTCTGGAGCAATTTACACCACTGTTACGCCAGATCGCGACCTCGATTCACAAGTATAGTTAATTTTGCGTTACCTGAATCATTTAGTAAATATCCACTCAATATGTAGCATATGAGCATATGAAAATCCGAAGTAGATTTTTTCTCATAGCCCAAAGAGATCATGCGATGCACAGATAACTCAAGGTTGGCATTAATAATATTCAATCGACCAAGGCGCGATTATATGCTATGATTGTATGAAGTATGGAGGAATTTCAGTTGTAACTTGTATGAGAGAAGTCTTTCCTGCTCTACACATGGCGCTACAAAAACTGGATAGGGTCTCTTATAAATACCACGCAACTACAGGTGAAGGAAATGGTACATTGCTGGCTGTTTTCTCGCCCAAACATTATTCAAGGGCAGTGTTGATTTATCACAGCATCCAGTTAGCTGACATTCGATAAGACATCCTGATGTTTAGAAGAGAAAATTTTGAATTCCTGCTTATTGCTCGTGATCAAAATGTGGATGCTTAAAGGCAGCGTTCACGATGATCAACCTCGTTGACTTGCTCCCAGTGTCGAAAGAACGGTAGAAAGTAAACAAGCCAGGAGCGGACAAAAAGGTTCTCAAAACAAGGTTAAGCCTTTGGAGTCCCAGACACGCCTGGTGCCCCAGATCCGCCCCCCTGGGAATGAACAAATGAAGACTCAGATCAAAGGAATGATCAAGTCAAGGAAGTGCTGGTAAGTGAGCTTGATTGCTTCCATTGCACTGATAGGTATCATACTTTCTAACGGTCAATTCTCCTCCACGCTCAAAAATCAACGAAAACAGTAAGGGGGCCTATTTTTGCTCAAAACTCCGTCTTTCGTGTGTCCTTTTGAAGGCACTGTTTGCGATAAACTTCATCCTCGAATTTTTCATGACAAACGCTTCCCGTGGCTCTCTTATAAGCAGAACAGCGTTGAAGAAACGGGACGAAAAGTTACCCAGGAGCCGCAAAACGGCTTAGAAAAAGTGGGCAAACCCCTGCCGCTGTGGGCAAGTCCCGCCTCTTCCCTGCCCCTCGGAGCCATGAACAAAGGAACACTTGAGAATCGTGAGTTGAGCTAGGGTTTCCTGAACAAAAGCCCCGTTCTTCTCCCTTTCATTCTCAACTTCTCTCTTTACTTCAGGTCTGCTTCGCATACATTGGCTGCAAAAAGACGGGAAATTACAAGCCTCGGACAACTCGTCCACCATTTTCCCCTAGCTCAATTCTTTTGAGGGCCAGTAACTCCATTCCCAGAAGGTCTTGTACGATCTCCAGAAGCATCTTTGGAATCAGAATGGGACCGGTCCTCAAGATAGGCAAAGAAACAGGAAACGCGATTTTTATCGCGAACAGCGCCTTTAAGCATGCCTTGCCATATAGGGCACCAGACCTTCCTGTAATCCGTGAAAATATCGGAAGTGAAATTTATCGTGAAGCACTGCCTTTAGGGTCCGACATACACGTGTATGTCTAGGCTTGACCTCGTTATGACGAAAGTCAGCCTGTTTTAGGTCCGGGACATACACGTAGTTTTTCATTTTCCAGAATTGCCGTTAGCCAGTCCGCAAAGTGCGCTTGATTGCGAAATCGTGTTGCGGCGCGAGTTGCTGCGAGTATCCTCAGACAGGGATGTGATCATCCGGGGCGGTGGGATCACCCGGGGCACCAAAGGCCAAAAGCGCCCGGGTGATCCCACATCCTTTGTCTGAGGATTGTTCGCAAATACGGCGCCGCGGCAGGATTTCAGGGTAAATCAGGTGCAATCTTTGCGGACTGAACGGCAGTGCGGAGGTGAACTCATGGTTCAGGCTTGACCCTCGTTATGGCGAAAGTCAGCAAGAGCCTAGGAGAAAAACACGGAAAAAACTCAGAACCGGCCATCAGTAGGGATCACTACGCCCGTGCATGTAGTTTTTCCTTCCTCGAGTAACAGGACTTTTTCATGAGCACTCGATTGTTTTGAAGCAAAACGAGTTATAGGCTTGGGATAGATGTAGAAGCCAGACGTGTGTGAACAAAGTTGTGAATTTGGCAACCGTTAGTAGTCAAAAAAAAATTGTTCCATATCAGTGGTTCCTGTCGGATTCTCAGTTTTGATGGCACAGTTGTCAGCGAAGACCAACCCATCAGACTCTCTACAAGAACAAAAAAAGTCAAAATCTTTTCAAGGAAGGCCCTGCCTCCGGGATAGAAGCGGTAGACTTAAATGCGCAAAAGCTCGGGATTCCGTTGTTAACCGCTAAGCATCGCATGCACTTGCCTATGTACAACTCTCACGAGTTCACTCCTGCACACAGAACGCGGGCGATTGCGTACTGATCCAGCGGCACACGTGCGTTCCGGACCGCGCAGACCGACAAACCGGATCTCAACGAGTAATTTGCTTTGCGTAGTGAACAGATCACGCTATTGCGTACTGAACGCAAAACACTTGCGTACCACAACTGCACAGACTGGAAAAACTGATTTCACCGGACCAGTTTGTTTGCGTACTGGAATGCGGGCGTGATTGCTTACTGAACGCAAACACTTGCGTTCCCACCTGGCACAGACTGGACAAATCGATCTCACCGATCAGTTTGTTTGCGTACTGAACGCGGTCGATTGCGTACCGAACGCGCATTAACCTGCAGCACTCGACCGTGCCAGAGACTGGACAAACCGACTACACCCACCAGTCTGCTCGCGTGCTGAACGCGGTCGATTGGGGTCACCGAACGCGATCACTTCGCGTACCGACCGCGCAGACTGGACAAATCGATCTCACCGATCAGTTTGTTTTGCGTACTGAACGCGGTCGATTGCGTACTGAACGCGCACACCTGCGCACCTGACCGTGCAGACTGACAAAACCGACCACACCCACCAGTCTGCTCGCGTGCTGAACGCGGTCGATTGGGTACTGAACGCGATCACTTGCGTACCGACCACGCAGACCGACAAACCGATCTCAGCGAGCAGTTTGCTTGCGTACTGAACGCGGGCAATTGCGTGGTGAACGCGAGAAATTGCGTACCGACCGCGCAAACTGAAAGAACGACCTCACCGACTAGTTTTCGTGCGTGCTGAACGTGCGGACAGTTGGCGTACCGAACACGACCACTTGCGTACCGACTGCGTGTGCTCACGTACTGACCGCAGCGAAAGTCATATTTCGGTACTGACCGCGCGCAAAGATGAATGCGCGCGGTCAAAGTACGTCGCCATGGAATTCCGCGAGCGGCTGGTACGCAGCATTATAGGCGTATCGACCGCGTGCACTATCTCGTTTTGCGCGGTCAGTACGCAAATGCGCGCGTTTGGTACGAAATGCATTTTTTGCCCGCGGTCAGTACGACAGTGACACGCGGTCGGTACGAAACGCGATTTTTCGCCCGCGGTCGGTCCACCCCATTGTCTGAGTAAATGAGAGTGCGCCGGACACCGTAGAAAGTGTGCGGGACCCACGTGGAGCAGCCGCACGCCGTATAAAGTGTGCGGACTCTGCGGATGGAGTGCTGGACGCCGTAGAAAGTGTGCGCGGGACCCTTAAATAGAGTGCGCCACGCGCCGTAGAAAGCGTGCGGGACCCATTAAGGGAGGCGCCGGACGCCGTAGAAAGCGGTGTGGACCCAAAATGGGCGTGCGCAGAACGCCGTAGTAATTGTGTGAGACCCAAATGAGAGTGGCAGCTGGACGGACGCCGTAGAGCAGGTAAAGTGGGTGGGACCCAAATGAGAGAGCGTCGAACGCCGGGTAGAAAGTGTGTGACCTGCGGTGAGTGCGCCACACGCCGTAGAAAGCATGCGGGACCCAAGCGGGAGTGCGCCGGACGCCGTAGAAAGTGTGCGTGGACCCACATGGCGGGCAAGCGCAGAACGCCGTAGAAAGTGTGCGGACCCAAGTGGGAGTGGCGCCGGGACGCCGGTAGAAAGTGCGTGCGGGACTCATGGCGGGAGTGCGCCGGACGCCGTAGTAAAGTGTGCGGGACTCAAGTGGCGGAGTGCGCCGGACGCCGTAGAGCAAAGTGTGCGGGACCCAAAATGGGCGTGCGCAGAACGCCGTAGAAAGTGTGCGGGACCCAAGTGGGAGTGCGCCGGACGCCGTAGAAAGTGTGCGGGACTCAAGTGGGAGTGCTCCGGACGCCGTAGAAAGTGTGCGGGACCCAAATGAGAGTGCGCCACACGCCGTATAAAGCGTGCGGGACCCGCGAGCAGCAGCCGGACGCCGTAGAAAGTGTGCGGGACCCAAATGGGCGTGCGCAGAACGCCGTAGAAAGCGTGCGGGACCCAAGTGGAAGTGCGCCGGACGCCGTAGAAAGTGTGCGGGACCCAAATGGGTGTGCGCAGAACGCCGTAGAAAGTGTGTGGGACCTAAATGAGAGTGCGCCGGACGCCGTAGAAAGTGTGCGGGACCCACGTGGGAGTGTGCCGCACGCCGTATAAAGTGTGCGGGACCCAAGTGGGAGTGCGCCGGACGCCGTATAAAGTGTGCGGGACCCAAATGGGCTTGCGCAGAACGCCGTAGAAAGCGTGCGGGACCCAAGTGGGAGTGCGCCGGACGCCGTAGAAAGTGTGCGGACCCAAATGGGTGTGCGCAGAACGCCGTAGAAAGTGTGTGGGACTCCAATATGAGTGTGAGCCGGACGCCGTAGAAAGTGTGCGGGACCCACGTGGGAGTGTGTGCCGCACGCCGTATAAAGTGTGTGGACCTAAATGAGAGTGCGCCGGACGCCGTAGAAAGTGTGTGTGACCCAAATGGGCGTGCGCAGAACGCCGCAGAAAGCGTGCGGGACCGCGGGCGTGAGCGCTGGACGCCGTAGAAAGTGTGTGGGACCCAAATGGGTGTGCGAAGAACGCCGTAGAAAGTGTGGAGCTTCAAATGAGAGTGCGCCGGACGCCGTAGAAAGTGTGCGGGACCCACGTGGGAGTGTGCCGCACGCCGTATAAAGTGTGCGGGACTGGCGCGGAGTGATAGCGCCGGACTGCCGTAGAAAGTGTGCAGGGACCCTTAAATGAGAGTGCGCCTCGCGCCGTAGGAAAGCGTGCAGGGACCCAAGTGGGAGTGCGCCGGACGCCGTAGGAAAGTGTGCGGGACCCAAATGGGCGTGCGCATAACGCCGCAGGAAAGTGTGCGGGACTCAATGGGAGTGAGCGCCGGACGCCGTATAAAGTGTGCGGGTCCTCAAATGGGTGTGTGCGCAGAACGCCGTAGTAATTGTGTGAAACCCAAATGAGAGTGCGCCGGACGCCGTAGAAAGTGTGCAGTGGACCCAAATGAGAGCGTCGAACGCCGTAGAAAGTGTGCGGGACCCGCGGAGTGCGCCACACGCCGTAGAAAGCATGCGTGGACCCAAGTGGGAGTGCGCCGGACGCCGTAGAAAGTGTGCGGGGACCCATATGGGCGTGCGCAGAACGCCGTAGAAAGTGTGCGGGACTCAAGTTGGAGTGCGCCGGACGCCGTAGAAAGTGTGCGGGACCCAAATGGGCGTGCGCAGAACGCCGTAGAAAGTGTGCGGGACCCAAGTGGGAGTGCGCCGGACGCCGTAGAAAGTGTGCGGGATCCAAATGAGAGTGCGCCACACGCCGTAGAAAGCGTGCGGGACCCAAGTGGGAGGCAGATGCCGGACGCCGTAGGAAAGTGTGTGGACTCCAAATGGGCGTGCGCAGACCGCCGTAGAAAGCGTGCGGGACCCAAGTGGAAGTGCGCCGGACGCCGTAGAAAGTGTGCGGAACCCAAATGGGTGTGCGCAGAACGCCATAGAAAGTGTGTGGGACCCAAATGGGTGTGCGCAGAACGCCATAGAAAGTGTGTGGGACCCAAATGGGTGTGCGCAGAACGCCATAGAATGTGTGCGGGACCCAAGTGGGAGTGCGCCGGACGCTGTAGAAAATGTGCGGAACCCAAGTGGGTGTGTGCAAAACGCCGTAGAAAGTGTGTTGGACCGAAATGAGATTGCGCCGGACGCCGTAGGAAATGTGCGGGACCCACGTGGGCGCTAGCGTGTGCCGCACGCCGTATAAAGTGTGTGCGGACTATGCGGGAGTGCGCCGGACGCCGTAGAAAGTGTGCGGGACCCAAATGAGAGTGCGCCACGCGCCGTAGAAGGCGTGCGGGACCCAAGTGGGAGTGCGCCGGACGCCGTAGAAAGTGTGCGGGACCCAAATGGGAGTGCGCATAACGCCGTAGAAAGTGTGCGGGACTCAAATGGGAGTGCGCCGGAAGCCGTATAAAGTGTGCGGGACCCAAATGGGTGTGCGCAGAACGCCGTAGTAATTGTGTGGGACCTAAATGAGAGTGCGCCGGACGCCCTAGAAAGTGTGTCGAACCCAAATGAGAGTGCGCCGGACGCCGTCGAAAGTGTGCGGGACCCAAATGAGAGTGCGCCGGACGCCCTAGAAGGTGTGCGGGACTCACGTGGGAGTGCGCTGGATGCCGTTTAAAGTGTGCGGGTCCCAAATGGGTGTGCGCAGAACGCCGTAGTAATCGTGTGAGACCCAAATGAGAGTGCGCAGGACGCCGTAGGAAGTGTGCGGCACCCAAATGAGAGAGCGTCGATCCGCCGTAGAAAGTGTGCGGGACCATGGGAGTGCGCCGGACGCCGTAGAAAGTGTGCGGGACTAAAGTGGGAGTACGCCGGACGCCGTGGAAAGTGTGCGGACCCAAATGAGAGTGCGCCACACGCCGTAAAAAGCGTGCGGGACCCAAGTGGGAGTGCGCCGGACTGCTGCAGAAAGTGTGCGGACCCAAATGAGAGTGCATGCCGGACGCCGTAGAAAGTGTGCAGCACAAAGTGAAAGTGCGCAAGGCGCCGTAGAAAGTGAAGTGCGGACCCAAATAGAAGCACGCCCATGCCGATCATTTTTCCCGCAGGGCTACCGTAACCATTCTTGAGCAAAACATGATAACGAACGATAACACACGCTCATAACATGCGGGGTATAAAAGGGCAGAGGAGCGGTATGCATTCATTCACACACCGTTCTCTTCGAAAAGCCGCCGGGAAGTGGCTGAGGAGGTCGAAATTGTGCAAACACGTTTGTTGGCTATTACGATGTGCTGCCTATATGCAAGCTGACACTCAGAAAATTTTTGAAGGAGGGTAACGGTAGCCCTGCAGGCAAAATGATCGGCAGTGATGCGTGCTTGTGACCCAAATGGGCGTACGCAGAACGCCGTAGAAAGTGTGTGGGACCCAAATGAGAGTGCGTTGGACACCGTAGAAAGTGCCGGACCCAAATGGGTGTGCGCAGAACGCCGTAGAAAGTGGTGCAGGGACATCAGTGGGAGGGTGCAAGATGTATACAGAAATGTGCGCAGGACATTAGTGGGTGTGTGCAGGATGTCATAGAAAAGTGTGTAGGACATCAGTGGAAGGGTGCAGGATATTAGTGGGGAGTGTGCAGCACCTCATAGAAAGTGTGCAGGACATTAGTGGGAGTGTGCAGGACGTCATCGAAAGTGTGCAGGACATCAGAGAGGTGTGCAGGACATCAGTTGGAGTGCGCAGGACGTCATAGAAGGGGGAGGGGGGCAGGACATCAGTGGGCTTACTTTCATCTAACACCACCAGGCATAAAGCATGTTAGAAAGGAAACCTTTAGGAAAAGTAAATGAAATTCCTGAAAGTTTAGGTTCCTGGCAAAAGTGAAGATTTGTCATGGCCATAGAAATATACTCAGTTAAAAAGGGAAAATAAAGAAAAATGAAAAAAGGTTTTGAAATATTCCTGAGAACGATTTGGCGTAGAATAATTTGTTTTTCGGTAAATGAAGTGAAATAGTTGAAAGTATGATTTGGCAGTCGAGTATGAACCAGCTATTGATAGGAGTTGAGCAAAACGAGAGATCGCCTTGTCTGTGCTTATCCGTAGAACATATCAAAGCGAAATCACGCGTGTTGATTTTGCTTCACCTAATACGTGAAGACCGCCGCATTACAGCTCCCGAAAAAGTTTCGATGCTTCCCATTTCACATTTCATTTGATTTCGCTTTGATATTTTCTACGGATAAGCACATACAAGGCGATCTCTCGTTTTGCTCAACTCCTGTCAATAGCTGGTTCATACTGACTGCCAAATCATACTTTCAACTATTTCACTTCATTTCCTGAAAACAAATTATTCTACGCCAAATCGTTCTCATGGAATATTTCGCAAAACCTTTTTCATTTTTTCTTTATTTTCCTTTTTAACTGAGTATATTTCTATGGCCATGACAAATCTTCACTTTTGCCAGGAACCTAAACTTTCAGGAATTTGTTATTTCGCATTGCCTTGTGCAGGGTGGTTTATAAATACTCTGCCAACACGTCGCTAGATGCCCCCAAGGGCGCGGCCTGTAACGCCGCCCCTTTCCATGTAGCGAGTGAATTTACGGGTTTTAGCCACGATAGCTCAAACCCCCGCATGCCATTCTTGTGTCGATGTTGGTTAAGGGTGCAAATTCCAATGTACATGTTCTTACGTAAGAACGAAGGCTAATTTCGAAACATTGATCTCTCGGTCGCTAAGCCCGTATATTCTCGCTATAATTTTGTAGCGAGAATCTACGGATTTCGCGACAGCCTGTGTTAAAAGGCAATCCTAAACCCGCGCTGGCTACGCTGAACGTAGGGGTGCCGTTCGAACAGTGTTGGCCCAGTCATCTCACTGAGTGATTACTCAACACTGAGTCTGACCATGGAGGGTGACCCCGTGTCGCTCTCTGGGAGACCACGGCGAGGATAATTTTGACCATTGGGATGCTGCAGGCGGTGTGGAAGAAACGGCGATGCTGTCGATCGCAGCTGGGATCGCCTTTCTAGTACGGATCAGGACTGGGCGGGTCGATCGACCGAGTGCTGTAACGAGAATTTGCGTAGAATATGCGGCCTCTGTACCTAAAATTTCACCAACTGAGGCATCTAGCTACGCGCTGGCAGAGTATGATGACAAGGTTACAAATCTCACCCCGTCAACATACGGGATGTGCGTGACTGATCGCCTTCTATGGTCTAATCATTTCCATGAACTCCTTCCTCGGAACGTAATAAATTACGAAGAATGAAATCGTTTCTGAAGTAAATTATGTGCAGAAGCCTGTGAGTGCATAATTTGCACGAAATAAAGCGTCACATAGTCGTCTTCGGTGATGGTTTCTACTTCCCGCAAGTGAACGTGGAGACCTGCTCCATTGAGTTCACTTTCAAGCAGAAGGGGCTCGGAAACGTATCATGGCTGTAGTCCTCCGACCTTTCACTAAAAGAACGCGAGTGAATTTCATATGTGGGCTCTCTTTATTTCAGTGCGCCCTCATTATGGTTTTTTTGTATTCCCTGAAGGCATGCAAAATTATATTGAAGAGATATCTACAAATAATCTTGAATAAACCTCAACCGCACTTGACCAACTTTTGGTCAAGTGCGGTTGCGGTTCCTTCAAGAAAACTTGTACTTCTCATTGATTTTTAAAAAAATCGATAGTCGTAAGACTTAATCGATTTTTGAGAAGAGTTGATGATACGTCTACAGATCTATAGAAACATTCAGGAGCACACATACTGTAAGTTTGACCTTTGAAAACAGTCTGGGAAACGGAAAGAAGTGGCACGAATGCAGTTATAGCCCAACTTGAAAAAAGTAAGCCGGTTGGGCGACCGCGTCGCGCGTTTGAAGTAGATCACAAGCGAATTCTTGTAGTTTTTTAGCTCATATTTTGATATTGTGTAACCGATTGGAGTGTATACTAGACGAAGAATTCTAATAATAAAGGAAAAGTCGTCGGCGGCACTAGGAAAACTCACTTACCATCCGCTTCAACAGACCGCGCGGTCACCCACCCTTACTTTTTGAAGGAGAGGCTGTGTTTTGAACACTGAGCTGATTTCGGCAATTTGCACTCGCATTCTTTCAATAGGGGGTCCAAATACTTCAGCCATGATACGTTCTTAATCAGACACCTTCTGCTTCAATACGACCCCACCGGCAATCGGCACCGCACGGTATTTCTCGTCTACTGTCGTTCTAGGAGTGAAATTCCGGTCCGCACCTGTGAACAAGAGCTGTCACATCACGCAACACGATGATAATCTGCGGAGACAAAGGTTATTCGTGCCGGAACCACGTGGTCCTAGCACAATTATCGTCGTGCTGCGTGATGCAGCAGCGCTTATCCAAAAGTGCGGATCGGGATTTTGATCCGAGAACGACAGTAGTGCTAGATTAGCTCGATGAAGAAAAATGGCAATACGAACAGTGAAACCCTTCACTTCCAAAGAAAAAAAACGGTCGCAGTTACGTTTGCACTTCGTAGGGTAGGCCTACCGCTTGCGGAGAGCTCTGAGGAGCCAAGCTCCGAGAAGCTTCACGGCTTCGATCTATATCGATCTTCGATATATCTAATAGATCTTCGATCTATTCGGGTTGTTTCGCTGCAGCATGAAATGAGTTTCGTGCGACGTTACTTCTCAGATTCCTTGGCTCGTGCTGTGGTTATGTTCACGGGAAGCGATAACGCACCACCGAGCTGTAGTAATTCCCTGTCATTGAAAACGGACCTCCTTTTCTGGACCAGATGCAACTAGAACTCATTTTTGAATATTTAAAGGCAGGGTCCGGCCAGAATTTCGATTTCGAAATTTTCCGCTTCATCGGAGCGTATGCTACATGTAGTAGTTCCAAGGAACACATGAAAACTGCATAAAACTCACCTTCTCCATGTTATTCCAGCCATTTTCCAAGTGTTATTCCAGCCATTTCCATCATCCACCGTATCAGAAAAGTGGGTCCATGGTCCAGGTTTTAGCCATCATGCAAGCATACTTCAAAACTACAGTGTAAATATCGGTCATTCTGGCCGTGATTATCGTGCAGTGAATACCGTGATTCCTGACTTCAAATTGTTCTTTCCGAATGTAAGGACTCTCTTTGAGAGCATTTCCATCGCTTATGGCAGAGTCAGAATAACCCACAGCGCGTGGCCGGGCCGGCCACATTGCATGGGTTATTACGATTGCCACATGTTAGTCATTCCAATGTCACATCTGGGTTATGTCGATGCCACATCTTGGTTATTTCAATGTTTCCCACCACGGTCTCCGCGTGAGGGACCACCCCCACTCTTCGGCCTTGGGGATCATCCCATCAGCTGACAAAAATTATTCTTCGGCTTCTGAGCGATCCTTCAAAAATGACATGGTGACTAGTAGTCACTTTCCAGTATCGGCCTCGAGATGTCGAGTGAGCTTACGGTGAGATGGAGCACCTTTTATACCCTTCGGTTTGTTCACTCTGAGCATGATACTGATACCCGAAAGGCACTCGATTCTCAACAAGTTCAAGATTGCAATGCCATAGCGATGCCATTTCGCGATGGAGCTGCATTTCAATCCCATAGCGATGCTATATTGCGCAAAAGGTGCATTTCAGTGCCAGAGCGATGCAATAGCTATGCAAAAGATTTCAGAGTTATGGTTTGTGAAACGTCCAGACGGTGTTAAGCTAGGCCAGCCCAATCTATCTAGAGCCATTGTTTTGACTGCAGGTGGTCGCTGTGGCCATGCGAGGAACAACTGTTCCTTTTTCATCGCGCGTAGTGGAAGGGCGCTCCAATTGTGATCGCTCCGTGACAAACGACCTACATCACTGGGTCGCGGCGACGAAATCCTATGTTTAGCTGCTTCGCTGCTGGAGGAGCGATTCTCGATGGTCGTTTACCATCCCTCCATCATTTGCCATTATGACAGCCATGGAGCGATTGCCAGCGAGTGACAGATTTGTCAAGTGAATATTGACCGTTTAATATGACAAGATCAGCATTTACGAGTCGAAATCGTGTTATTAATGACTACCGGCCAATAATTTCACTGATTTATTGAATTTCTTTGATAATCGGTGAGGCTATGCACTATGAGCAGAATCGCAGCCGCTGCTACATCGTTGAAGCAGCGGATGAAAAATCGCTGCGAGGAAAAACAGTGGCGATGCAGTCAAAACATGGCTTAGCCCGAGTTTTGGCAGTGTCAAGATTTGACCGGACTTTGTTCTTAATGGCAGTGTTACGATGACTCTCGTTTTTGAGTTTTCAGGGTGAAACACAACGCGCTAGCAGATGCTGGAGGGGATAGGTCGAAGAAGGCATCGGAAACGGGACAGAAATCGATAAAAAACGGCAGCGAAATGAAGATTCTGTTAGCCCAGTACGCCTGCACTTAGCCCGCCCCGCCCCACCCTGACGAGCTTGTGGCGAAGCGGACGTTTTTGATGGCGAATCGCCAAGAAGCTCTGCCAAGCGTCCAGTTTGGATCGTTCTGCTCACATCTCCCCATTAGCGCGCACTTGCGGCAACTAGCAGGGTTTTTGAACTCGTCCACGCCCTGAACCCGTACGCACGTTAGAAACCGCTATTTTAGCTTAAACTGAGCGCTTTTTTCCGCCGTTTTTTTCACCACTCGATAGCTCACGCCCTAGCAACCCCATTTTTGAGTCGAACTCGAAAATGATATTCGTCGTGAAAACTGCCTTCAAAAAATACATTAGCCACCAAGTGTTACTGAAGTCACGAAGAAACGGCGACAAATGGACTAAAACAGTGAACTTATTCTCTGGTCGGGGCTAGTTGCATGGTTATGTGAAAATGTTCTCGGTGGTTGTGACCATTAAAAATGGAGTCAATCGGAAACGGAAAAATGTGTTAAAGGCAGTGTTCACGATGATTTTCGTTCCCGAGTTTTTCACATAAAACAAAGCGTTGGGCTCCAAGTCTTACTAAAATTACGAAGCAACGGTGATAAACGCATTAAAACGTCGTGTTTCAGTGACATTATTCTATAACATGAACTGGTTGTCCGACTGGATGAACATGTTCACGGTGGTTGTCGCCAGTAAAAATCGGGGCAAATCAAAATGGAAGAATATTTTAGACAAAGCAGTACGTAGGAGTTAGGGTCCGAAGGAAAGGGCGGAGCAGTAGAGAGTAGAGAATCGCATGGGACGGGACCAGAAAAGATTTCATTGTCACAACGAACAGTTCCAGTGAGAGTAAAAAGGTGGAGTGAGAGTAAAGGATTTAGTGCCTTTCTGAGGCGTTTTTCTCGATTTCTTCGTCATTTCAGTTCTACCGGGAAGCCAAACAATCGATTTAACGAATAATCTCAAAATCGAAGAATATCGTGAACACTGCCTTTAAAGGCAGGGTTCCCGATAAAATCGGTTTTTGTGCTATACCCATGGAATCGTAGATCTGGTCATCACAAAAGTGAAACTTTAAAAAAATTGGAGAAAATACGCTCAGGAGCGAGTTATGGCTTGGTGTCCTCCCGCCACCAATTATCGAGATTTGGTATTTGGTTTAAAGCCTACTTCGTCAACTTTTATTTTCCTTCTAAAGTAATTCATGAACATTTCTGGAGACTACTGATTACTTTAGCAGCAAAATAAATGTCTTATGAGCAAGCATTAATGAAAATCGCGTTAATTAGGGGGCCGGCCTACACCTGTAGTTAGCCGTTAATCTTTGTATTTGAGCGTTTTTCCCGCAAATTTCTGGGGTTTTTCACTTATTTTTACTTTTGTGATGGCCAATTCTACATTTTTATGAATAGAGCTCAAAAGTTGTTTTTATCGCGAACCCTGCCTTTAAGCAGAGCAGTATAAGTTGGGGTCCGAAAGAAAAAACGGATCAACAGAGAGTAGAGAATTTCTAAGGACGGGTTCACTCACGGTTTCATTGCCGCAACAAACAACTTTACTGAGAGTACGGGAACGGAGCGAGAGTATAGGATTTCGTGTGCTTCTGTTACGTCCAGGGGCCAAGCAATCGTTACAGCAGATAATCTCGAAACTGAAGAATATCGTGAACGATTCTGGATTTATCCGCGAAAGGGTTATCCGCGATCCCGGGATAACCACAAATTTTGAAAGTTTTTGCCCGCTATATTTAGATGAACTCAGAAGTCAAGTCTCGTTCTAATTCCGCATCGCAGCGAGTGGCCTACGGGCTGTGTTTTTGTTTCTTTTCTGTTTCACGAGGCTTCCTCTGTACCACATCGTTTATAAAATTTATGATTATAGTGCTATCCAATGACGACCTGGACACGGTAACGATGTCACCAATATTTATTACGTTCCTTCTTCTTGGATATCCGATTGTTTATAGTCAGGTAAGCTTAGAGTCTCGTTTTTCGGCCTTGAGGTTCAGTACCGTCGCCGAACTCAAGAAAAAAGGTTATATTGGCCATTTCGTCACAAAGACGCCTATTTAATTCAATTTGTTCAAATTTACTCCGGTTTATCGAAAATGGGTTGGGTTTGATGTTCTAAACAAGAGCACGATCATATCTCAAACCTTATGTATAAACTTAGACATATCTTGAAGATCCTTCCTGACTGCGACTTGGAATTCGCTACACATGCTGTTGCTTTGCTGCAATCACGAGTAAATGATCCTGCAAGGTTGAACCAGATCGAAGCCATTCTTTCATCATGGTAGTCTCCAACTCTATGTAAGACTCTGTTTTCTATTGAACCATCTGAAGACAATGTTCAGCAACAAGTCGCGAATGCAAAAGATGGCCGAGATTTCCGTTTTTCTTTTCGACAAGGACATGCTACCATCTAGACTGATGGAGGACATTCGACGTCTTACTGAAACTTTCAGTAACGAAAAGAAGGCTAGGCTAGTGGAGCTACGCAAAGCGATGCCGCCCGTTCTCGAGAAGGTAATTTCAGGTCCGCTTGGGGTGCTCCATGGCACCCATCTGCGAGCTCAAACTGCAACGCTGAAAACTTCAAAGCCGACGGTCGCTTACTGTAAGCAGTTCGCGACTGATGTCAACCCCAAGCGGCCCTGAAATTTTCCCTGGTGCGTTTGTCAAACTCAAACATCGATACCTTCATTTCAGACCATCGATCAGGCTAGCAGCATTCTGCTCAACAGCTCTTTGAGTGGGAATGAGAAAGTGTTATCACTGTCAAGCGTGATAGGCGCTCTACCGAGACAACACAGGCAGTCGCTCGAGAAGGTCTTCAACAGGGAGGCTACTTCTTCCCAGGTGGACCCACAGGAGCTCCAAACTGGGAATGGTCACGTTGTACACCTTCCTAATGGCACTCCCATCAAACTCGAACCTCCCAGCAGTCAAGTGGACAGCAAAAGAGAGCTACCGAGGTCGTTTGCTATTGAGAAGGACCAAGAACCTATGCATCGCGTTGAGCACGGGTCTGAAAGTGAGTCTTGCCATTGCTCTTGAAACTTCTATGCCAGTCTTATAAAGAATGCCTCGATTCTGGGGTACTACTCCGAAGTTTTGAGTCAAGTCACATAGCTGCCCGTTATCACGAGCAAATCAAGTAACTTGTGTGTGCCTGAAATATTTAAAGGCTGTGTTCACGATGAATATCGCACTCGAGTTCGACACAAAAATGGGATTGTTCGGTCGTGAGGTAACTAATAGTTAAAAAAACAGCGCAGAAACACATTCAGAATAGGCTAAAATAACCGTTTCTAACTTTCAGGGCGTGGACGAGAATCATGGGCCCTGCTAATTTCCGCATACGGCGCTAATCGCGAAATCTGCGCGAATCTATCAGGGTGGACGCGGCAGAGTTGCTTGGCAATTTGTCATCGAGATGTGTGTGCCGCCACAAGCTCGTCCAAATGTGGGGCGGACCGGAATATAGATTTTTTTTCATAGATTTTTTTTTGTTTTTATAGATTGGTGGCCCGTTTTCGTTGCTTTCGCCGACCCTATCCTCTCCAGCATCTGCCAACTTATTATTTCACACTGAAACCCTGAGCACGAGATTTATCGTGGACACTGCCTTTAAGTTTCATGGAAGTCTAAGACGTACTAGTAGCTTGTATAGGGATAGTCAAATTACTTGCGACTTGTGAAAGTTGTTAATATCTATCAATCTTTGAACCGCGGTTTGGCTGTGTATTATGTCATGTTTCTGCATGGCATGCTGTTATTGGACTCATGGCGTTGACTAGACTTGACTCTCTTCGTGAGATCTTTGGACTTGTCATTCGCGTTCTTCATCTAGTTAAGTCCCTTCTTCGGCGGGAATATCTTCTTCCTTTGTGTCAACCCTCTTGATTTTAGAATGGGACCAGCTCTTCCTAGCCTTCGGCGTTGAAAAGGCTTTCAGGGTGTGTCGTTCTTGATTGACCAGCTCTTGTCGGTAGAATGCGGTTAGGGCTTGAAAGGAGAGGCGGCGCGGGGCGCGGAGGGATGATAGAGAGCGTATTGATAGATCGCTGGATTCATCAATACGGCTCAAAACATCAGCGCCGTAGCCGGGTCAGTGTGAGATGGCTGCTGAGGTAGATAGCGTGACCCAGGAAATAAAAGTGACAAGATTGATGGCTGGGAGGTAGACATGGCAAATATCGTTTGCTCTAAGAGTTGTGATTAGATGCTGCACCAATGTTCCTACCAAACCTTATCTATCACTGATGGTTTTTCTTGAGATCCCCGCTGAGGGCAAAATGCCTTCGATTTTCGTGGAGAAGGGTTGTACCTGCCGTCATTTGCAACCGATATATGCGAGCCAATCTGAACAAACAGAGAAGTTGAGAGTGAAAGAAAGAACAGGGCTATTGATTGGAAACCATCTCTCATCTCGCCACAGTTGAGCTCAAGGGATCGTAAAAGGGGCGTGCCAAAGTTGCTTCCTGGGCTGCGTTCCAAGAATGTTCCCAGGACGCCGTTGGAGGACAAATCGCCTTTCCATGGACATTTTTGCTCCACGTGGCTACGGATTATAACTGTAAAATGCTTCCACGCGGCTGTGGCTACTTTTCGGGAGCCTTCTGTCATGGGAATGTTCTTGAAACGCGCCCCTGCTGTGGGCGCCTCAGCGTGGCTTCCTCCTATATCTCGCTTATTCGGAGGAATTGAGTGCTCGCACTTGACAGGTGTTATAAAGGATGGGTCTACATCACATTCATGTGGAAATCTCAGATTTCGTCCATGAGCCTGGACTGTGGATTTAGGGGAAGCATAGGACGCTATTCAAGTCGACTATCTGCGTGTCGCCGTAGACGCGTTCCCGAAGAGACTCTCAGCCTTTGAAGAGGATATTTGAATTCTAATGGATGCTTACCGTTTCTAGAGAGCTCAATAAAATTTTGTGAAGATAGTAAGTTTCTGTGTTTAAATCTACAGTTTTTACGGAACATTATCTGGGTGCAAGAACTTTCGCTACGCTCTGTACAGAATTACTTTGAAGTAACTTGAGAGCAAGCTAGAATTTGCCCTAAAGTAAACCACTTGTCCTCAACTGTAAACCACTTCTGTCACATAGGTAAGTTACATCCATCATATGAACGAATTCCTTGTATATTGAAAGTAAGTTGAGAGCTGTGTAAAAGCAAGTTACTTGCTGCAAAATTATGTATGTTATTTGCGACATCACATAGGTTACCTGTGACATATGTAGAAGTAAACTGGTTGAAGACTTCACGTGACATATCCAAATCCAACATTTAACTTGATTCAAGACTTCTGAGTAGGCACCTTGACTATATACTATGGCTGTTTCTTATGATCAACTGCAGAGTTTTAGAAATTCCGCCGAGCTCTGTCATTCGAAGGAGCGACAACCCGCCACTGGGCGATTCACATGACCAGTTACCCCTGATGGTTCAGAACCCTGGAGAACAGACCCGGTTCGGCATCCCGCCAGCAATTAGTGGTTTCAACAGTGGAAGGCTGATCGATGTCATGACGAAGGTTAGCTTTGATGTCTTGTCTCGAAATAAAAAAATTAAAACCAAACCTCTCCAGCCGCTTCGCGGTTGGAGCGATTTTGAAGAAAGCGAGCGAGTCACTCTGCAATTCGGAAACAGAACATTCTCCACCTAGCCCACCTGCTAGCTAGAGACTGGAAATTTCAGTCAATCTTTTTCTAGTTGGGTTGAACCATGAAACGCCCGCACTTTAGAATCGGCGAGCACCTTCTGACTCAACCTCCTACATGGGAGCTTTCAATACTCCGATAAAACCTGTGATCTCAAATGGCGGACGACCACAATCTGTGGGAATGGTGTCGAAATTTACAGTAAGTGAAAAAAAGTGTTGACTTTTATGATAACTGGGGCAGCTGCCGCTTACTGTTTCATACTTGTAGACCTCGAAACCAGTAGCCTCCGAAATGGAGGACGCCGACCTTTTGAATTCTCGCACGTCGATTCTGGCTGATGCTGCTCGATTTCTTGACAAAGTTATTCCTCCTCTCATCAAACCACCACCACCACGATTTACGGCGCCGAGCAACCCGAAGTGCGTGTGATTGTTTCATTTACGAACTGACCAAGGCTGTATCTTCAAATGCTTCATTTCCTGCATCATTGATGATGATTTGAAATGTACTTACGTTTTGAATGGAAAAACCATCTTACTCCCTGTGCATTTAGGTACGCACCGCCATACACCTTTCCACTTCCTGAGCAAGCTTACAAGGCTTCTATAATCGGTTTGTTATGTCCGTTTTCATGGCTTGTGTTGTGCAACTTTCAGAAACATGAAACAAACAAGGAGATTATGAGAAGATTATATCAGACGAAATGCTTGTCCTGACAAGGGAGGGGTACTTACACAAAAATGCTACTTCAAATGAAATTTACGTTTCCTGGACCAATTATTGCCGTAGAATGTCAATGCTCACATGACAGCTGTGGCACGTTCCTCTGTTGCGAGTTTCAAGGGCATTGCCCACGATAAAAACCGTCTCCAAGTTTCAACCGGAATTTAAAAGGTTCGGGGTATATACAACAGCAATGTCGGAGAAACGGCAAAACAGAGCCCACGGATTGAACAAATTCATCCCATTTAAAATTTGTTTATCCCATGGAGTCGATTTTTGAGTTGCTTGTTTCGATCGGTGGCCGTTGAAGGGAGTGGGCGGGGATTGCTCTCTACACAGGAGTTAGGGCCGTGAAGGGCTATTTGGGGCTCTTTTTTGCAGTTTTTTTTTTCGACATGTTTCCCGCACGTTTCCATTTTCCATGAAAACTCAAAAACGGCTTCCACCGTGAACATTACCTTTAGGCGATTTTAGCAGGCATATCATGACGTGTAATCCGTAAATTTTCGGCGCCTCCTGGGAGGCATTGATGAGGAGATATACACCGGGTATCACCCCATAGCGTATTTTGCGGCGGAGTATGTATGTACGTTCGTAAAGGAATCGTGCGCGCAAAGGAATTCAAGTGTGGTAGTCAATGGGGTGTTAAACGCGAATAAACCGCCACCTCCAAGCCACCAACATACCGCGACATAAATGCTGTAGAGCCGCCAAATTAACGCGAACAAACCGCCACCTCCTGGCTGACTACGAAACGATACATGGGTGCCACGGTTTGTTGCCGGTTTAACGAAAGCTGCCCTCTGCTTACACATACATTATGCGTGACCTTCGTCCGCATAAGTATTCTCTACACTTGAACACGAACGACGTTTATGGTGGAAATACGAGGGATCGGAAAGATTATACAAGTAATGCTACTCATTTTATTCATTAGGAAGAGCATTCAAAGGGAACTTCGTAATATTTGGCTTGTTCGAAACACGATCAAAACGCAATTTTTTTAAATTTTCCTTGGAAATCCTAATTATCGTTATTTTTATGAGCTCCGTGAGTTTTCAGGACCACTCTCGAAAAGACATGTTAGGTTAATCATTAGCCTCAATCAATCAAATGCGCGTGATCTGACAAAAGTTTTGCAATTGTAGTAACTCTGTTACCTTTTTTTTTAATTTTCTCAAACAAAAGTTTTTTTGAAAAACAAAAAATTTCTCTAAAGGAATTTTTGAGCGATTGAAAATTTGAAAATTTCTGGATGAATTATTTACAAGGTGTTCTTGAAAAGGTAACGCTAGGTGCGAAAAAGACATTCGGAAACTCGTCGAGTAATGCACAAGTACAAAGAATGTCCTGCATTCAACTGAAATGGATAGTTAAAAACTTATAAGAGTGTTGATAAACTAGATAGTCTATTTTCGTTCTTGGAAAAGAATTGAAGTATTTTTTTGGAAGCGTGCGACTGAAGTCTGCCGTCCGAGATTGGGGTAGTGGTGTGGTTTCGGTCATTGATGCAGTTGAATTTGTGAAGTGTTTGCCGTCTTCTCAAAATGAAACTAATCCCCCGCCCGCAATTAGTGCTGAAAATATATAGAAACACTGTTACACACTCATATGCGCATCATGCAAGGAAAAGATTTTGTGCACATATTTCAAGGTAAGAATTTGAAACACTTCGAGTGGCTCTACCAATGCGCCAAAGCAAGTGCGTCGCGGACCCTCAAAAAAAAGAGGCCACGATGGCACTGATCTGGCAATGAAATAGGAGTATTCAAATCTTGCAGAAAAGGGAGAACAAATACAGTTGGTTTTAGAAACAAGTTCGCATTTCCTTCCCACCAAACTCGCCCGATACGCTCCGACTAATGCTGATTAAACATTACTAAAGCATCAAATCACTTGAAAATCAGTGGCTTGGAAAATTTTCACTTTTTTGCACTAAGAAAGTTGTTGAAACCTGTTCGAAACGCGAGAAAGCAAATAATTTACTACACCCATTATAGCCTAGGATAAGCAATGAATTATGAAGAGGCAAATAACCTGAAAATAGCAACGCGGAAGAATTTCAGAAGGAAAATAGGAAAAAGGAGAGAAGTGTCGGCGCTCGGCGCAAAATTAACAGCTGATTGGGAGGGATTGATTAGTGCCACCAAAGAAGACGGTCAACGTGTTTCAGCAATGATCCCTGAATGTTTTTGATCCCTCATCGCCCGTTTCCCTGGCGGAAGCCGTTAAAAGACTATCCCTTGAAACAACTTTCAGTTTTAAAGATAGGCTGACGTCCTGAATCAAAATGGCTAACAGTGCTATCAAGCTTCCTTAACCCTCTGCATTAATTAAACTCGTACTTGCCCTCAGTATAGATGGTCAAAACTGTTCCTACTGTATCTTGCTAACCGCATCCAGAAACTCCTCGAAAGAAGTTTTTCATTAACCGCCAGTTCCTCTCGCATTTTAGCACTATTTCCGTGCTGTCTGCGAGAGTATGTTAAACGCGAACTTACCGCGAGGATGCCACATGGCGGAGTTTTAGAGAAAAAACAGCCCTGAAAACGTTTTGAAATCGCTATTTTGCGTAACAAAGGTTACAATTGTCGCTTTTTCGAGGCGTTTTCATTGAAAGTGTAACAAATGCCTACCACTGAGGGATGTTAGGGTAAAACTAGAGCGAATTCTCTCCCAACTATTAGGAGTTCTGCTCATATTCTGTTGTGGTTAAACTCGCGTTTAACGCGAACTTAACGCCTGGTAATTCGCGTTTAACACCCCCAATTACTACCACCCCAAGTTTTTCATGTTTCTGCGCAGGAGTCCCTTAAAGGCAGTGTTCACGATTAATTTCACTTCCGATATTTCCACAGCTTACGGAAGGTATGGTGCCCTATATAGCAAGGCATGCCTAAAAAGGACACGAAAGACGCGTTCTTTAGCAAAATTAGGGCCTCTCTTGTTTACGTTGATTTTTGAGCGTGGAGGAATTGACCTCTTGAAGGCTGATACCTATCAGTGCAATAGAGCGATCAGCTCACTTATCAGCACTTCCTTCACTTGATCATTCCTGTAATCTGAGTCTTCATTTGTTCATTCCGAGGGGGCGGATCTGGGGCACCAGGCGTGTCTGGGGCACCAAAACGCTTGTTTGCAGCCGCTATTTTGCCGCTCCTGGCTCATTTTCCACCGCTCTTTCGACACTAGGAGCCCAGGATCCTTCTCGCCTATCATTTCGCTGTGGAAAGACAACGAGGATGATCATCGTGAACGCTGCCTTTAGAGGCAGTGTTTACGATAATCTTCTATTTTGAGATTTATCGCTACATCGATTGCTTGATTCCCGGGCAGAACTGAAATGCCAAAGAAATCGATAAAAACGTACCAGAAGGTCACGAAATCTGTTAGACTCTCCCCGCCTCTCTACTCTCCCAGGAACTGTTCGTTGTGACAGTGAAATCTTTTGTGGACCCTCTTTTGAGATTCTGTACTCTCTGTTGCTCTGTTCTGCGCTTCGGACCCTAGTTAGTACTGCTTTGCCTAAATGATTCTTCCATTGTCAATTATCCTCATTTTCCACCGGTGACAACCACCGTGAACATGTTCATCCAATCGGACAACTAGTCCAGCCCAGAGAATAATGTCACTGAAGTAAGTCCATCCATGTAGGGTATTTGTAGAAAGCGTGAAAAATCTATTTCATACCAGTAAACTTTCTGAAAACTAAAGTTCTTGGGAGCAAGCGATCATTTTTGAAGGCACCATACACGCTCGTATACGTGTTTGAGATAACTACGGAAATAGAATCGTATGTCTCAGGACACAACGCCTATGCATTTTGAAGCGTCGAAAACGACCCACAAAGCCGCTACAAGAGTAAAAAGCTGGCCCCGCCCCTGTATCTGCCTGCCCCTGTATTTCATGTTCTCCTCCGAAACAGGGGGCTCGGCCATTTCCACCGTCGTCGATGTATGTGGTTTACCTATTGCACTTATTGTACCACCCACATGCATCGACAATGGTGAGAATAGCACAGCACCACTGTTTTGGAGGAGGACGAAAATACAGGTGCGGGCAGATACAGGGGCGGGGTCAACTTCTTACTGGTGTAGCGGCATTGTTGGTCGTTTTGGTCACTTCAAAATGCGTAGGCATTGTGTTCTACGTTATACCGTTCTATTTCCGCAGTTACCTCGAACACGTTTGCGAGAGTGTATGCTGCCTTTGACATGGAGATATCAAAATTATCGTAAAAGCAGCTTCCATCTAGCTCGTCTTTCTTTGAGAGCTAAGCAAGCCGGCTCCAACCATGGAGCGTCGACTTCTGTTACCATCTCGAGATGACCCCATAAATGGTCGTCCTATCACTCCGGTGAATAAAGGGACAAATATCATGGACCTCGCTGGGTACGACACGAATCTGGGTCGATTTGCGGCCGGCGTGGCCAACAGGTTTGTCACTTCGAAAGCTGCACACTTAACATATGCTCGTGAGGTACAGAACTGTTTTCAGTTTGGTTCTACCTTCGCTATCAGTGGTGCCAGTAAAGGAAATGGAGGCCAACACAATACCCAATCACGACAATTTACTACCGAAGCCAGCACAAGCCCAAAGAATGCCTTTGTATCAAACCTATCCTGATCACAGGTAACCGTCTGAGAAATAGCGATTGCGAGGCGAATCCATCAAGTAACTTCAGAGAAGGTCTCTTCCCTGAAACTGCCAACCAGGCAAGACGTCAGCCTCCTGAGCCAGAAAATTCACAGATGGCATCACCTTTCGAAACGATGAACCGGAACAGTCGCGTAGGTAAGGAGCTATGCACATAAAGTGTGCCCGAATGAGAATGGCGACCCACGCGGTCGGCGTGCTTGGCAGGCGGCCGTCGGATGGGTCGGCCTCGGACGAGGGTTGGATTTCAACGACGGGCGGCCCCTCTCCCACTGATTGACCGGCGCAGTGCTTGCTGCCGGCCGGTGCCGGCCTCGTTCGTTGTCGATGGCGGTGGGGACTTTTCGCATGCTCGTCCGAGAGCGGCGAACGCGACGGCCGCCTGACAAGTACGCCGGCCGCGTGGGCAGCCATTCTCATTCGGACGCACCTTATGTATTCCATGAGATCTTTGATGTGCCTCAGTGAGTGCACCCAGGATCCATACTCTACTACATAAACAGGGAGGGGAGTGTTGGAAAAGACGAACTACCGTGTTCATCTATCAGATTTTTTTGCCCAGCTTAATTTCTGCATAATTTCGCTGTTGAGAAGAAGCTGATATCTATCGGGTTGGCAACTAAATAATTGCTAAATATTTTTAGAAAATGAAAGACAATTTTTTCATGGAACGAAATAACTTTATTCTTCAATGAATTACCCATTTTGAACAATGACCTTTTGCCATCTTTCAGGCAGCGTCATAATTCCACGTTCATGAAACTTCTGATTTTTATCAGAAAAAACTGAGCCAAGTACGATTTGACATCACTATCGTTATTGAAATTTTTACCATTCAAGGAGTTTGGCTAAGATCGAAATAAATGTAATCAGATGGTGCAAGGTCAGGACTATATAGTGGATGTGGCAAAACATCCCAACCAAGCGATGAACTGACAAATCGAAAAGGTGTTGTATTTTATCATGACAATGCAAAGCCACACACACCTTTAGTCACTCGGCAAAAATTATTGGAGCTTGGTTTGGATGTTTTGCCACATCCACCATATAGTCCTGACCTTGCACCATCTGATTACTTTTTATTTCGTTCTTTGCAAAACTCCTTGAATAGTAAAAATTTCAATAATGATAATTATGTAAAATCGTGCCTGGTCTAGTTTTCTGCTGATAAAAACCAGGGGCCGAATGCATCAACAGGTTGGGTTGGGGCAGGGGCAGGGCAGTGTGCGCCCTTGAAAATCTCCTTAAATGACAAAATCAATCGTGCCCCAGCCGCCCTAACTAGGAGACTGGGGCAGCTAGAGCAGCGAAAAAACACTGCTGGGGCACGATTGATTAGATGATCTACTGTCCTCGCACTGCGATCTTCAAAGATGCCGACTGCCCTGTACCTGCCTCAACCCGGCGCGTTGATGCATCCGGCCTCAAAAGTTCTATGAACGTGGAATTATGATGCTGCCTGAAAGATGGCAAGAGGTCATTGCTCAAAATGGGCAGTACATTACAGAGCAAAGTTGTTTATTTATTTATTTATTCATGCGTATTAGAGGAACCACGCGCGGGAAACATGAAATACAGGAAAAAGTTAAACGGACCACAGACACAATTGACAAATCATGCTGAAAAAATTATCCGATAAACGACCAGGGTGTAAAGCTGTTGAGCCTCAAGCAGTCTCTCTTTAGGTACTTGGGTTAGTGCAAGCGTTTTTGAACTGCGCTAATGAGGCTAATGTGGTATCAGGATGCCATTCCTTTGAAATTTTTAAAATTCAGACCCAGCTCTCTGCGTGAAGAATGAGGCCCTCATACGAGTTTTGGCTGTTGTAAAACCCAGTTTAACCAGCCCACCTCTAGTGGCGTTTGAGTGGGAGGAGCGTGTAAAAATCATTGAGGGGAACATGGATTTTCCTAGTGATCAATTTATACACTATAATGAGATCATACTTCCTTCTACGGTGGGAAGCAGAGTGGGAAGTTTGAATAAACTGTTACGGACAGAAGCTGAAGGAATTGAAGCGTAATCATATCCGGATGTAGAGGCGAATCCAGAGCTTTGTAGTGAAGTTGTTTTTGAACTGATTCAAGTTTCTGAGTGCAACGTTTAGAAACAGGGTTAAACACCGTTGTACCATATTCCACTAGGGGCGAGAATGTATGATTTGTAAGCTAGTATAGCAAAGATGCTCCTGTTGACTTTGTTGGTAGAAGCTTTGAACAGATTTCGTATGGCTCTGATCTGCTTTATTAGCAATCGTTTCACAGTGTTCAGTGAAGCTAAGGCTGTTCGTACAGTATGAATCCTAAATCTCGCAATGTGCTAGAGCTATTGAGCCTTTCAGCTCACCAAAGGTAATATATGTGTCTATCAACTTGGAATCACCAAGGCGATGAAGCACCTTAGTCTTAGAGGCTGACAGGGGAGCTGCCGATTTTTCCTGACCAATCAGCGATTGAATTGACTGCCGATTGTATAGCGCGATGCAATCTTCGTTGTTAACAATGTTTTTGTAAATCTTGGATATCATATCCGGGCAAACATTTTTGCAAGAGAAACACTGAAGCTACTCCTCAGATCAGGAATGTATGGAGATATACAAACTAAAAAGAATTGGTGAGAGGACACCGCCTTGTGGTACGCCACTGGTAACTGGATATGATTCAGAAAATTGTGGTGAGCGCGAAGCGCTCACCAGATTTGGCTTTGATTTGCCATCGCGCAACCCCCTGATCTCAGTATCAGGGTCCAGAGTAAACGTAGAAAAAGCTTTCTTTTTGCATTCGATATACTTTAGAAAGGTGAATAACTGTTCAAAAAATGGTCCGGAATGGTAACCTGGGATTCGAGAAAAAGTGTCAGAACCACGTCCTTTTGGTCGAAAAAATGTTCATCTCCTTTTCTTTTTTCAGTTGGCGTTCACGATCTTGTTGGAACACTTATCGTTGAGCTAGAGAGCTCGTTTTTTGGCCCTGGGAATCTAGTTTTGTCTGCAATCTCTAGCTCTCCTGTCAGAAATTTTAAGTTGGTTGCTCCAATTTTTTGCGGAACCTCAAAATTGAGGGTCAAGAAAGACAAAAACACGAAAACAGTTATTTTAAACCATCCGACGTTTTACTTATTCGTAGAAGAAATGAACTAGTGAAATAAACACCGTTACTGGGATAGGCTTTTTGCTCAAGGTGATTTGACAGGGGGCAACGCTTCCAATCAATACGGCAGGATCTCGGAAGTATTTTTGGAACGCCGCACGGTGTGACTCAGAAGTGCGCCACAGACGCGCCGCAGAAAGTGTGTGACCTAAGTGGAGGCGCTGGACGCCGTAGAAAGTGTGCGGGACCCAAATGGGAGTGTGCAGTACGCCGTCGAAAGTGTGTGGGACCCAAATGAGAGTGCGCAGAACGCCATAGAAAGTGTGCGGGACCCAAATGAGAGTGCGCCAGGACGCCGTAGAAATTGTGCGTGGCTCCAGTGGGAGTGCGCAAGACGCCGTAGAAAGTGTGCGGGACCCAAATGGGTGTGCGTAGAACGCCGTAGAAAGTGCGTGGAACCCAAATGAGCGTGCGCCGGACGCCGTAGAAAGTGTGTGTGACCTTTGAATGGGAGTGCGTCGGATGCCGTAGAAAGTGTGCGGGACCCAAATTGGTGTGCGCAGAACGTCGTAGAAAGTGTGTGGGGGCCAAATTGGTGTGCGCAGAACGCCGTAGAAAAAGTGCGGGACCCAAGTGGGAGTGCGCCGGACGCCGTAGAAAGTGTGCGGGACACAAATGGGTGTGCGCAGAACGCCCTAGAAAGTGTGTGGGACCCAAATGAGAGTGCGCCGGACGCCGTAGAAAGTGTGCGGGACCCAAATGGGGAGTGCGCAAGAAGCACTAGAAAGTGTGTAGAACCCGAATGAGAGTGCGCAGAACGCCGTAGAAAGTGTGCAGGGCCCAAATGAGAGTGTGCCGGACGCCGTAGAAAGTGTGCGGTGACAACGTGAAAGTGTGCAAGACGCCGTAGAAAGTGTGCGGGACCCAAGTGGGTTTGCACAGAACGCCGAAAAAAGTGTGTGGAACCCAAATGAGAGTGCGCCGGACGCCGTAGAAAGTGTGCGGGACCCAAATGAGAGTGTGCCGGATGCCGTAGAAAGTGTGCGGTGACAACGTGAAAGTGCGCAAGACGCCGTAGTAAGTGTGTGGGACCCAAATGAGAGTGCGCCGGACGCCGTAGAAAGTGAGCGGCACCCAAAAGATAGCGTCGGACGCCGTAGAAAAAGTGCGGGACCCAAGTGGGAGTGCGCCGGACGCCGTAGAAAGTGTACGGGACCCAAGTGGGAGTGCGCCGGATGCCGTAGAAAGTGTGCGGGACCCAAATTGGTGTGCGCAGAACGTCGTAGAAAGTGTGTGGGGCCCAAATTGGTGTGCGCAGAACGCCGTAGAAAAAGTGCGGGACCCAAGTGGGAGTGCGCCGGACGCCGTAGAAAGTGTGCAGGGCCCAAATGAGAGTGTGCTGGACGCCGTAGAAAGTGTGCGGTGACAACGTGAAAGTGTGCAAGACGCCGAAGAAAGTGTGCGGGACCCAAATGGGTGTGCGCAGAACGCCCTAGAAAGTGTGTGGAACCCAAATGAGAGTGCGCCGGACGCCGTATAAAGTGAGCGGGACCCAAATGAGAGAGCGTCGGACGCCGTAGAAAAAGTGCGGGACCCAAGTGGGAGTGCGCCGGACGCCGTAGAAAGTGTGCGGGAGTCAAATGAGAGTGTGCCGGATGCCGTAGAAAGTGTGCGGTGACAACGTGAAAGCGCGCAAGACGCCGTAGTAAGTGTGTGGGACCCAAATGAGAGTGCGCCGGACGCCGTAGAAAGTGAGCTGCACCCAAAAGAGAGCGTCGGACGCCGTAGAAAAAGTGCGGGACCCAAGTGGGAGTGCGCCGGACGCCGTAGAAAGTGTGCGGGACCCAAGTGGGAGTGCGCCGGACGCCGTAGAAAGTGTGCGGGACACAAATGGGTGTGCGCAGAACGCCATAGAAAGTGTGCGGGACCCAAATGGGTGTGCGCAGAACGCCCTAGAAAGTGTGTGGGACCCAAATGAGAGTGCGCCGGACGCCGTAGAAAGTGTGCGGGACCCAAATGGGTGTGCGCAGAAAGCCCTAGAAAGTGTGTAGAACCCAAATGAGAGTGCGCCGGACGCCGTAGAAAGTGTGCAGGGCCCAAATGAGAGTGTGTCGGACGCCGTAGAAAGCGTGCGGTGACCCAAATGGGTGTGCGCAGACGCCGTAGAAAGTGCGTGCGGACCCAAATGGGTGTGCGCAGAACGCCCTAGAAAGTGTGCGGAACCAAAATGAGAGTGCGCGGGGCGCCGTAGAAAGGATGAGGGACCCAAATGGGGGTGCGGAGAACGCCGTAGAAAGTGTGCGGTGACAACGTGAAAGTGCGCAAGACGCCGTAGTAAAGTGTGCGGGACCCAAATGAGTGTGCGCCGGACGCCGTAGAAAGTGAGCGGCACCCGAATGAGAGAGCGTCGGACGCCGTAGAAAAGTGCGGGACTCAAGTGGGAGTGGGCTGGACGCCGTAGAAAGTGTGGGACCCAAATGAGAGTGGAGGCTGGACGCCGTAGAAAGTGTGTGGGACCCAAATGGGTGTGCGAAGAACGCAGTAGAAAAAGTGCGTGGGACCCAAGTGGGAGTGCGCCAGGACGCCGTAGAAAGTGTGCGGGACTCGAGTGGGTGTGCGCAGAACGCCGTAGAAAGTGTGTGGGACCCAAATGGGTGTGCGCGCAGAACGCCGTAGAAAGTGTGTGGGACCCAAATGGGTGTGCGCAGAATGTCGTAGAAAGTGTGTGGGACCCAAATAACAGTGCGCCGGACGCCGTAGAAAGTGTACGGGACCCAAATGGGTGTGCGCAGAACGCCGTAGAAAGTGTGTGGAACCCAAATGAGAGTTCGCAGGACGCCGTAGAAAGTGTGCGGGACCCAAATGAGTGTGCGCAGAATGCCCTAGAAAGTGTGTGGGACCCAAATGAGAGTGCGCCGGACGCCGTAGAAAGTGTGCGGGACCCAAATGGGTGTGCGCAGAACGCCGTAGAAAGTGTGTGGAACCCAAATGAGAGAGCGTCGGACGCCGTAGAAAAAGTGCGGGACCCAAGTGGGAGTGCGCCGGACGCCGTAGAAAGTGTGCGGGACCCAAATGAGAGTGTGCCGGATGCCGTAGAAAGTGTGCGGTGACAACGTGAAAGCGCGCAAGACGCCGTAGTAAGTGTGTGGGACCCAAATGAGAGTGCGCCGGACGCCGTAGAAAGTGAGCGGCACCCAAAAGAGAGCGTCGGACGCCGTAGAAAAAGTGCGGGACCCAAGTGGGAGTGCGCCGGACGCCGTAGAAAGTGTGCGGGACCCAAGTGGGAGTGCGCCGGATGCCGTAGAAAGTGTGCGGGACCCAAATTGGTGTGCGCAGAACGCCGCAGTAAGTGTGCGGGACCCAAATGAGAGTGTGCCGGATGCCGTAGAAAGTGTGCGGTGACAACGTGAAAGCGCGCAAGACGCCGTAGTAAGTGTGTGGGACCCAAATGAGAGTGCGCCGGACGCCGTAGAAAGTGAGCGGCACCCAAAAGAGAGCGTCGGACGCCGTAGAAAAAGTGCGGGACCCAAGTGGGAGTGCGCCGGACGCCGCCGTAGAAAGTGTGCGGGACCCAAATGAGAGTGTGCCGGATGCCGTAGAGAGTGTGCGGTGACAACGTGAAAGCGCGCAAGACGCCGTAGTAAGTGTGTGGGACCCAAATGAGAGTGCGCCGGACGCCGTAGAAAGTGAGCTGCACCCAAAAGAGAGCGTCGGACGCCGTAGAAAAAGTGCGGGACCCAAGTGGGAGTGCGCCGGACGCCGTAGAAAGTGTGCGGGACCCAAGTGGGAGTGCGCCGGACGCCGTAGAAAGTGTGCGGGACACAAATGGGTGTGCGCAGAACGCCATAGAAAGTGTGCGGGACTCAAGTGGGAGGGCGCAGAACGCCGTAGAAAGTGTGTGGGACCCAAATGAGTGTGCGCTGGACGCCGTAGAAAGTGTGCGGGACCCAAATGGGTGTGCGCAGAACGCCCTAGAAAGTGTGTAGAACCCAAATGAGAGTGCGCCGGACGCCGTAGAAAGTGTGCAGGGCCCAAATGAGAGTGTGCCGGACGCCGTAGAAAGTGTGCGGTGACAACGTGAAAGTGTAAAAGACGCCGTAGAAAGTGTGCGGGACCCAAATGGGTGTGCGCAGAACGCCCTAGAAAGTGTGTGGAACCCAAATGAGAGTACGCCGGACGCCGTAGAAAGTGTGCGGGACCCAAATGAGAGTGTACCGGACGCCGTAGAAAGTGTGCGGTGACAACGTGAAAGCGCGCAAGACGCCGTAGTAAGTGTATGGGACCCAAATGAGAGTGCGCCGGACGCCGTAGAAAGTGAGCGGCACCCAAAAGAGAGCGTCGGACGCCGTAGAAAAAGTGCGGGACTCAAGTGGGAGTGGGCTGGACGCCGTAGAAAGTGTGTGGGACTCAAGTGGGAGTGGGCTGGACGCCGTAGAAAGTGTTTGGGACCCAAATGGGTGTGCGAAGAACGCAGTAGAAAAAGTGCGGGACCCAAGTGGGAGTGCGCCGGACGCCGTAGAAAGTGTGCGGGACCCAAATGGGTGTGCGCAGAACGCCGTAGAAAGTGTGTGGGACCCAAATGGGTGTGCGCAGAACGCCGTAGAAAGTGTGTGGGACCCAAATGAGGTGCGCAGAACGCACGTAGAAAGTGTGCGGGACCCAAATGAGAGTGCGCCGGACGCCGTAGAAAGTGTGCGGGACCCAAATGGGTGCTGCGCAGAACGCCGTAGAAGATGCGTGGAACCCGAATGAGAGTGCGTCGGACGCCAGTAGAAAGTGTGCGGGACCCAAATGGCGGAGTGTGCGCAGAACGACGTAGAAAGGTGTGTGGGTAAACCCGAATGAGAGTGTGCCGATGCCGTAGAAAGTGCGGTGACAACGTGAAAGCGCGCAAGACGCCGTAGAAAGTGTGCGGGACCCAAATGGGTGTGAGGCGCAGAACGCCGTAGAAAGTGCGTCCGGCACCCGAATGAGAGTGTCGCGGGACGCCGTAGAAAGTGTGCGGGACCCAAATGGGAGTTGCGCAGGGAACGACGGTAGAAAGTGCGTGGTGACCCGAACGTGAGAGTGCGCAGAACGCCGTCAGAAAGTGTGCGGGACCCAAATGGGTGTGCGCAGAACGACGCAGAAAGTGTGTGCGACCCGAATGAGAGTGCGCAGGACGCCGTAGAAAGTGTGCGGGACCCAAGTGGAGACGTGCGACGCCGGGAAAAAGTGGACCCAGCGGAGGCGCTGACGCCGTAGAAAGTGTGTGGGACCCAAATGAGAGGCGTGCGCAGAACGCCGTAGAAAGTGTGTGGTGACCCGAACGTGAAAGTGCGCAGGACGCCGTAAGAAAGTGTGCGGGACCCAAATGGGTGTGCGCAGAACGACGTAGAAAGTGCGTGGGACCCGAATGAGAGTGCGCAGGGCGCCGTAGAAAGTGTGCGGGACCTCGAGTGGGAGGTGAGCCGGACGCCACAGAAAGTGTGCAGGACCCAAATGAGAGTGAGCCGGACGCCGCAGAAAGTGTGTGGGACCCAAATGAGAGTGCGCCGGACACCGCAGAAAGTGTGTGCAGTGACCCAACGTGGAAGTGTGAGCAGGACGACGTAGAAAGTGCGTGGGACCCGAATGAGAGTGCGCAGGACGCCGAAGAAAGTGTGCGGGACTGATGGGTGTGCGCAGAACGACGTAGAAAAAGTGCATTGGGACCCGAATGAGGAGTGCGCAGGACATAGTAGAAAGTGTGCGGGACCCAAATGGGTGTGCGCAGAACGCCGTAGAAAGTGTGTCGTTGACTGAATGAGGTGTGCAGGAACGCCGTAGAAAGTGTGCAGGACCCAAATGGGTGTGCGCAGAACGACGTAGAAAGTGCGTGTGGACCCGAATGAGAGTGCGCAGGACGCCGTAGAAAGTGTGCGGGACTCGAGGTGGGAGTGCGCAGGACGCGCAAATGAAAGTGTGCGGGACTCGAGTGGGAGTGAGCCGGACGCCGTAGAAAGTGTGCGGGACCCAAATGAGAGTGAGCCGGAAGCGTGCGCAGTATGACCAGACCAGAGGTGCGCGGACGCCGTAGAAAGTGTGCGGGACCCAAATGGGTGTGTGCGCAGAACGACGTAGAAAGTGCGTGGGACCCGAGTGCGAGTGCGCAGGGCGCCGTAGAAAGTGTGCCGGAAGGACTCGAAGTGGGAGTGAGCCGGACGCCACAGAAAGTGTGCAGGACCCAAATGAGAGTGAGCCGGACACTGCAAGAAAGTAATGCAGGACCCAAATGAGAGAGAGAGTGAGCCGGACGCCGCGAAGTGTGTGTGTGACCCGAATTAGAGGTGCGCAGGACATACCGTAGAAAGTGTGCCGGGACCCAAATGGGTGTGCGCAGAACGACGTAGAAAGTGCGTGGGATTGCTGAATGAGAGTGCGCAGGGCGCCGTAGAAAGTGTGCGGGATCCTCGAGTGGAATTGAGCCTGGACGCCACAGAAAGTGTGCAGCGACTGATGAGGGAAATGCGTAGATGGACGCCACAGAAAAGTGTGCGGTGACCCAAGTGGCCAGTCAGAACATAGTCGAGCTGTAGTTTCAAAGTTGTTATCTTCCGCTTCCGCTGCTCTTTCAGAGATATGGCTGGGTTGGTCCCTGCCACGTAAGCTGATGGCGGCGATGATTCCTCTTGAATCTATCGATGCAATAATCAGACCACTGCGTTCACACAAGTTCAAGGCGGTAGCCATTGTTGTCCAAATGTTTGCTCCACTGGGAAGAAACGTACTTCAATTTCTGATCAAGTCCCATCTTCGCCGTTTGCGTCGATTCCCACCACAACAGCATGTTGACAAGGTATCCTGGCTAGCAACGTATTGAGTTCCTCGTAGAAGGCATCCTTGGAATTGTCTTCGGCGGTTTCGGTGGGCACGCATGAGCACTCACTGTCCACAGATTGAATCCTCTGTGATCCCGCAGTCACACAAATGCATTCCTACACGACGTTGAGCCGAATTCCTCGATCATACCATTGTAGTCCTTTGCCTTACAGCTATCGCTTTGACCTCCACTCTCCTATCATCAGCGTCACACCACGGTAGATGGCGTACTCTCCGACGTTGATGACTGGGTCTATCCTTGAGGCGAGTTTCCTGCAAAGCAGCAAACGGTGCATGGAAGTAGCTCAAGAAGACGCTGGACAACGCAGATTGTTGGATATCACGCGACAATGACCGGCAATTCAGGGTGGCAGAAATTGTGGTTTTGTGGCCAAAGACTCCATGAACTCCCTTGGTACGGATCCTAAGGTGTTATATGGACCCAGAAGGTCTTGAGTGTGCCCGGACGGCGACACCTTTATGCAAATGTGCGGGGATACTTTCGCGATAGAGGTTGTGCACGCTACTATCGCTCGAACGTTCCCTGTTAATATACTCAAACGTCTGCTGGATTCCAGTAGAAGCAGGGGCACCAACGAGCAGGTACCAACAGACTTGTATACACACCCCCAGCCAGACGAGATTGAGCCAGAAGGAGATACTAACGATGCGGGTCGTTTTCGCCAGATGCGTTTACCACTTTAGACACTTCTCTTGTGAGGGCAATATCACGCAGAGAACCCTTCTGCACACACTACTACCAAAATTGATCCACGGCGTATGTAGGTGAGAAAGAAGCGCTCAAGAGACCCCCGTTCTATAGAGGCCTACTAATGACAAAAAATACCCACGGAACGCTTTGTTGATATTGGTTTAGGAGACGTTTCAGAATATTTCCACGGGAGAAATCGTTACTTATTTGATGTTTGATACCAATCAGCCTTGATGGTTTAGCAAGAGACCGCCTCGAATGAGCGACATGTCATTCGGCCTATCATTCGTTATAGATATCTTATCAGACCCATTTTTCCTCCGTGGAAATCTTTTTGGAGAACTGCACACCCCTGTTTGTCCTGGAAAGTTGCCAGAGACTGGTCCTCAACGATACATGTGGAATTCCACAAAACTTTCTGCTAACGGAGTCACTGCGACTCCTCGAAAAACGCCTAACTAGGGGCTGCTCTACTCACCCCATGGCGATTTGCAACCATGTTGTCGTTGCTGTAGGTCTGTGACAGTACGTAAATAACCCGTGCCTGAAATTCCCTAAATGACTGCAGGAATCCAAAAATGTAGCATTTTCATTGCTTCAAAAAGAATATCAAAGTTTTGGGGTCTTCAGACAGAAAATTTTCGGCTTTTGCTCTTAAAACTTTTTAAGTGAGGGTTCTTTAGGGAGCTGAACCCGTATCTCTCAGGATTTATTTGTCACAAGACATAAGTTTACTGTATGGAAATTACGGTAGTTACATAATTCAACTGGCATTACTTACCTTCAAATTTCGAAAATCGGATAACGGACTACTAACTTTTTTGTGTTCAGCGTCATAAATAACCGCACCCACAGAGAAATTTTAAGTCCAGATATGAGACTTTTGACCAAGCTACACATAACCACCCGCAGAATTCTCAAAATCTTCCAAAAGGTGGCGTTTGGCTTCAGCAAAACCTTCCCCATTTCGAGGCTTCGCTTCATGAAATCAGACGTGGAATTTCTCATGAAATATTGGTAAAAATGGACCTCAGATTCGTAATCACTTGCGAAACAACTCCTAAAAACAAGTTTTAAAGCTCAATCCCGAGACAATTTTTTCGAAAGCCCTAAAAGTTGCCATTCTTGTACCCCCTCTTCTCTTCGCAAAGCTATGAAAAAGGCCTACTTATGGAAATCCCTGTAAATCTGTTGAGGCTGTAAGCGGATTTGGAAAACAGAAATATCAATGCTGTGTCCACACACTATAATTATCATCACATGGTTTTATATAAAAGCCCTCGGGAAGTGTAAGGTGCAGGCATTAGTAAGTTTGAGCAGCGAAAGGGAGAGGTGGGCGAGTTGTGGGAAGGCCTGTATTTCCCATCGTGCTCCAACTGATACATGGGGACAGATTACTGAATGAAGAAATGGGCTCGAGAAGTCATGAGTTTGACGGAGTCTTTCGATTTGAATCCATTAGAACCTTACTTGGAGCAGCCATTACCTCGTTAGCTTAGGAGTCAAGCAGTTGTCTCGCCTTGTCTACCATGATGTTTTCTCATGGAAACAGTTTTTAACTTTTGTGGTAATGATATCATAACTCCACTTTGCGGCTTCCGCTCATCAGAGAGAGATTGACGGTATGTCAGCCTTGGTAACAGAATTGCCACAATAATGGGCTATCTAGCTTCTACAGAAACAGTCTACAGCGGGTCTATTAAAGGCGGTGGTCACGAGTTGAAAAACGTCATTGGAAAAAGCTACGAAAATCAGCTTTGTTCGAAAACAGCTTAAAAACTATAAGAGGTAGCGCGCTGAAAAACGGGCTAAAATTAGAGTTTCTAGGGCCCATAAGATGCCAATTCGTGCACACGTGCACACCGCCGACGAAAAAGATCGCAGTCCAGCACATGCCGAGGAGTCAAAAAACCATCGACATTCAGAGGAGAGAAATAAATGCAAATTTTCTAATAAAAACAGTTGAGCAATGAAAGAAAGCACTCCAATCAGATGTTTCTGACTAGATGTGTTCATAAATCCGAAGATTTATCGATTAAATTCAATTTCAAGCCAGCTGATGTTCTTGATATAAGAGGTCATCGATGCCGATGATGTGGAGTGGGCTCGTCCACCATCAAAAAGACAAGAAAGTTCAGGCTTTGAATTTTGATTCAAAACAGTGGTTTATTCGCGATTTTTTCTTATAGAGTCCTACTACTCGAGACCCAGAAAAGGGTTTAGAGAGAAAAAGACGACAAAGCATACTTGATCGCAACCACTGCCTTTAAAGGCAGCATACACGCTCAAAAATGATATCAATTTTATGGAATGAATCGAAGGTCTGAAGCTGTTAATATTCAGAGATAACAGAAAAACCGGAAAAAATCGACTGAAATGAAGATATAACGGTTCGTTTTTATACTGGTCCAGATGTGGACGAGATTGTACCGCATTGGCTGAAATAGCGGAGCTAGCGACAAATTTGTTAGGGATAACAACGCTAATGTTTTCGTACGGCCCTTTTTAGAAGGCTTACGACGTTAGGAGAGTAAAAAATGGGCCAAAATGACCGTAATCGAGCATTGAACATTTGTGATTGAGGGCGGAGCCCACGCATCGATGGGCCGAAAGGATAATTTTGTGACTCAATACTGGCTCAAATACGGTGATTTTAACCCACGTTTTCAACTCTTCTAACTTCGTTGAGGGCTCTTCCTGGGCCATCGTAAGGCCCCACTAATGTGTTTATCTCAAGCAACTTTTGCGAGGCGTGTATGCTGCCTTTAAATCGACACAAAATGCCGTTCGGTTTTTTACTGTGGCGAATTCCTGGCTAGGTACGATTCTTTTTTTCGTTTTCTCCTTCTTATATTTTTCGAAAGAAAAAACTAGTTGTACTGGCTGGGATTGATATCCGGCGAAATTTCAGGAAACCAATTTTTTGGTCGGTCCCTCACTCCCAGTCGAGAGCTGTTTCTACCCAATTATAACAGATCAAAGAACTTTGTGGTGGTAGTAAATGGTGTGTTAACCGCGAATAAACCACCGCCACCTCAAGCCGCCAACTTACATACCGCGAATTAAAGGCAGTGGTCACGATGAAAAGCGTTATCGAAAAAAACAACAAAAATCAGCTCAGTTCAAAAACAGCTCCAAAAACTATGAAGGCGAAGCGCGGTGAAAAACGGGCTGGAATTAGAGTTATTAGGACCCTAAACTTCCAGGTTCGTGCACACGTGCACAAGAAAAGATCAGTCTCATGCCAGAGCAGTCGAAAGAATTATCGACACTCAGAGGGAAGAAATAAATGCAAATTTACCTAATAAAACAGTTGGACAATGAAAGAACACTTCAGCCAATGTTTTGACTAGATGTGTACATAAATTCGAAGGTTCATTGATTGAATTTCAAATTTCAAAGCCACTTAATGTTCTTGATTCTGCTAGATCATCGATGCCGATGATGTGGCGTAGGCTCGTCCACCATCAAAAAGACAAGGAAGTTCAGGCTTCAAATTTGGCCTAGAACAGCGTTTTTTCGCGATTTTTCGTCATAGGTTCCACTACTCTATACAGCGAAAAGGGTCCAGAGACTAAAGAAGAACGAGCATATTTGAGCGCGACTATTGCCTTTAAATGCAGTAGAGCCGCCAGAATTAACACGTATTAACCGCTTACCTCCTGGCCGGCTACGAACCGCGAAATAGGTGTCACGTGTTTGTTGCCCGGTTTAACGAAAGCTGCCCTATGCTTACACATACATTATATGGCGTGACCTTCGTCCGCACATAAGTATTTTCTACACTTGGACACGAACGACGTTTACGGTGTGGAAAGACGAGGGATCGGAAAGATTATACAAGTGATGCTATTTATTTTATTCATTAGGAAGAGCTTTCCAAAAAGGAACTTTCCGTAATATTTTGCTTGTTCGAAGAAACACAGATCAAAAATGCAATTTTTAAATTTTCCTTGTAAATCCTAATTCTCGTAATTTTTGTGAGCTCCGCGAGGATTTTCCAGGACACTCTCGAAAAGACATGTTAGGTTAATCATTAGCCTCAATCAATCAGTTGCGTGTGATCTGACAAAAGTTTGCATTGTAGTAACTTTGTAAACTTTTTTTGATCATTACTCAAACAAAAGTTTTTTGAAAAACTAAAAAAATTATCGGAAGGAAATTTCGAGTGAACGAAAATTTGAGAATTTCTGGATGAATTATTTTAAAAGGTGTTCTTGAAAAGAGTAACGCTAGGTGCGAAAAAAGACATTCCGCAACTCGTCGAAGTAATGCATAAATTCAAAGAATGTCCTGCATTCAACTGAAATGGATAGTTAAAAACCTATAAGAATGATGATAAACGAAGATAGTCTATTTTCGTTCTTGAAAAAAGGAAATTTTATTGTTTTTTTTTGGAAGCGTGCAACTGAAGTGTCTGGCGTCCGAGATTCGGGTAATGGTGTGGTTTCGGTCCTTGATGCAGTTGAATTTGGCAGAAGTGTTTGCCGTCTTCTCAAAATGAAATTAATCCACAGCCCGCAGTTAGTGCTGAAAATATATACAGAAACACTCATTTACACACACTCATATTACGCATCGTTTTAAGGGAAAGATTTTGTACACATATTTCAAGGTAAGAATTTGAAAACACTTCGAGTGACTCTTTCCAATGCACCAAAGCAAGTGCGGCGACCACTCAAAAAAGTGACCCTCAAAAAAAAAAAAGAGGCCACGATGGCACTGATCTGGCAATGAAGAGGAGTATTAGAATCTTGCAGAAAAAGGAGAACCAAATTTAGTTGGTTCAGAAACAAGTTCGCATTTCTTTCCCTGAAAACTTGACCGCGCTACACGCCCCGACTAACAACGCTGATTTTAATCATTACCTAAAAGCATCAAATCGCTTGAAAAATCGGTGGCTTGGAAAAATTTTCACTTTTTGCACTAAAGAAAGTTGTGCAGAAACCCCTTCGAAACGCGAGCAAACAAATAATTTACTACATACTCCTCATAGCCTGTGCTATGCAATGCAATTATGAAAATGGAAACTAACACTGATAATAGAAAAGCGAATGAATTCCGGAAGAAAATAAACAAAAAGCGGGAGAAGTGTCGGCGCTCGAAAAAAAAAAAATTAACAGCTGATTGGGAGAGGATTGATTAGTACCACCAAAGAAGACGGCCAACGTGTTTCAGCATTGATCCTTGCTTTGTTGTTTTGATTCCTCATCGCCCCGTTTCCCTGGCGGAAGCTTCGTTAAAGACTCTCCCCTTGGAACGCCTTTCAGTTTTAAAGATAGGGTGACGTCCTGGATCAAAATCGCTAAAGAGATAGCATTATCAAACTTCCCTTAACCCTCTGCATTAAATTAAACTCGTACTTGCCCTCAGTATAGATGGTCAAAAACTGTTTCCTACTGTATCTTGCTAACCGCATCCAAAAACTCCTCAGGAGGAGTTTTTCGTTAACCAACTCTCAGTTCCTCTCGCATTTCCAGCACTATTTCCAAGTGCTGTCTGTGAGTAAGTTAAACACTGAACTTACCGCGAGGATGCCACATGGCAAGAATTTTAGAGAAAAAAAAACAGACCTGAAAACACGTTTTGAAAAAGAAGCTATTTTTTCGTAACTAAGGTTACAATTGTCAACTTTTTGAAGGCGTTTTCATTGGAGAAGTGTATAGGGAGGCCTACCACTGGGGATGTTGGGGTGAAACTAGAGCGAGGTTCTCTCTTAACTATCAAGAGTTATCATTTACAATCTGGTGTGGTTCAAACTCACGTTTAACGCGAATTTAACTCCTGTTCAACTCTGCGTTTAACACACTCGAAATTACTACTACCACTGGCTGAGAAGGTCAAGCGGCTTGTTGCAGTGTACTGGGAAAACCGTAAAAATTCGTTCCCCTAAGTGTGGTTCAGCGTGAGTCTGCGTGTCCCTACTCATTTCGCATGCTTTACCTGTACTTTCTTTCCCAAGGTCTAAATTGCGATCATAAACGCAGCGTAATTGATTACGGTAATATTGAACAAAATTACTTATCCTTCGCCCGGCTTATTTACGGCGGTTGTCCCCATTCAAAGCCGATTTTATGGTGTCAACAAATATCAGCGTATTGCTTTGAACACGTTTTCAATATGATATGAATCGTGGCCCAACATCATCTGGTGAATACATCTTCCGGAATTCATGTAGAGGTTCCTGGATGCCTTACTATACATACATTGGACCCAGGCCATAAAAATGAGTTACTCGTATTTTGAATATCTCAACATGTACAAAGAGGTCTGACAAATATCCGAACCCAAGCAGATAGATGCATAGATTGAAACTAGCAACATCGAATAATCGGAGATATTCGAATAGAAAATTTAAACGGATAGTCAGATCTCGGATCCATCTGACAATTTGTCAGTTTCAGAGATTCCCGGATTTTGGATCGCTCGGGATTCGACGTTTTATCTCTCGATGAGTCGGATTTTAATAAAGAAATTTGAAATCATCCAGGAGGAGTAGGTCGTGTTATCCAATGAATAGTGCTTATATACAAAAACTAGAAAATCCAGGCACTTTAGCTCGCATGAAATGGTCGATGTCCTACAGTATTTTTAAGAATACGTTCTCAGATTGAATGGACCTGAGTAATGTAAAATTGAGTTGTACACACGATATGAATGGGTTTATACCTTCCCGCCTACAACGAAAACTTCTTTTGACGTTTTTCGCTTTCGCTTACAACTCCCCGGCCACTTTGGCATTTCCGTTATTCGTTTCCAGGCGAAAGTTCTCTTTCGTTTCAATGTATTCTCAGATATAATAGTTTTCCAGAGCCCCTAATATTTAATCGATTTTGACTTCAACCCACCTCAACAGAAAAGGCGGTGGTGTGCTTGCGCATTTCCACACTGGCAGGCATACTGCAGCCACTTGGCTGGCTTGTGGGCTTTAAGAGGCACAAGTACACCCTCAGATACGAGGAATTTTAGATTTTCATGTAATTGCGTGTTAGAAGAACCCCTCCCTGTACAACACGTTGCGCCAAATGCGAGATCTCAATTCCTCCGAATAAGCGAGATATAAGCGATCAAAACAGGCCCCGACCCCTTCGCTCACCACCACAGGCCCGACCACCTACAGACTTTCTGAACTCGATAGCAGCTCGATGGATTGATGAATTCCAACAAGTCGTCGTTCTTCGAGTCCATTACGGACTATCTCCTTATCTGGCTTTCTCTCATGCAACGGGTTTGTGGAATGAAGAAATACAGGCCTGAGAAAACTCGTCCACCAATTTTTTTCACCCTCGTAATCTAGGCATTTTGTGAAGAGCCATGACTCTGTTCAAAGAGGGTGCCATTGGACGATTCTAGAGATACCACTGTGATCAGCGTGTGACTGTCTCCAAGATAAACATGAAATCTGAAAATTAATTTTTAGGTGTCCTGTGCCTTTAGGTTTGCAATTAATCGATGAAGCGAAAAACTAATTATTTTTTCTGCGTTCCTGTTTTCCCTACTTCTCTCATTTTTCGCTTGTATCTGTAGTAAAGGCTTTGAGCGTAGCATTACTATTGAAAGCCTTAAGAGGTTAGGAAAACTTCCCGTTTTCGATACCTTTTTCATCCAAATTTGGAAAAAGGAAAAAAAAACTCAAATATGAATGATCGCGTATTTACAAGAACTTTTTTTTTTACAAAGAAAGTTAAGTGCGCCAGAACACGGGCACTACCGTAATCTGTACTCGAGTTGGCTCTGAATTTTCCTGAAAGTTTAGAGCTCCACTTTCGCTACATCTTTCGACAGCCTTGGTGGTGCTGTTTTCCTGCTTTGTAGTTCAGGCAGATCCTCAACTGCTGACCCCTGGAGAAGAACGGTGTGTGAATGAAGGCACACCACTCTTTACTTTTCTTTTTAATATTCTACCCTTTACCTATTGGTATCATCAATTTTGTTTAAAGAGGCCAAATGGGGCTGTATAACATCTATTCTGAGATTACAGTAGCCCCGTTCTGACGCATCTAACTTAGGGGTATAGGTATACTTTTTGCGACACACGGTCGCGTCGCTCTGCACAGCGACAGCGACCGCCTCCCACGCCCCTTTAAATTTGTCTGCTGTCGCAGTGCACTGCACAGCGACAGCGACATAATGGTAACGACAGGCTATGGCACATTAGCGGTATATAGGGCTATGCAGAGTTGCCCCCGCCGCGGAGGTGCTCGCTGTGGCGGGGCAATGATGGAAAGTGGGGGCACCACGCGGCGGGCGACTGCGGCGACAGGCCGAGCAGGAGCACAGCTACGCGGGTACCTCGCAGAGCGTTCTCGTCGCGCCGCGACAGCAGCGGTTCCCGCAGCGACGCCGCCCAGAGGGCGGCGGCGAGGGAATGGTCTGGACCATTTCTGCGGTCGGCGAGGAGTGCCGCCATCGATCCGTTCAAATACGATTTTTTTCATTGTTTAGTCATCCATGCGTTTTTTCTATTTTCACTCATCATTTTGAGGTATTGATCGCACCCTGTCCATAAACAGCAGAGCACTTTTTCATTCATTCGTGATTTTTTATCGTGACCTATTCCGATTCACTCTAATTGACACAAGAATTTCGAGAAATCCTCATTTACCAGCTATAAGGTAGCCACAAGATTTTATGATTTCCGCTTCTAAGAGCAGTTCCTTCAAATTTTTTTCTCGGAAAATGAAATACACCCAATGAACACATGTAAGCAAGCGAGAAAGTGATGACGAAATTTCGAAATTGAAGAGAATTCAAACTTTGGCGTGGAATGAATGAGGTTGTACGTAATGTCTACGAAAATGAAGAATGACGGAGGCAACGCTGCCACTCTGGGAGGCATCGAAGTGCGCCGCCGTGTTTGGCCACGCCCCCAATCCTCTCGCTCGGCGGCGTGCCGCCGTCAGGCAGCAACCTTTGTCTGCACAGCCCTTATTGTGTCAGCCCTCCGCGACACGTCGCTGCGACCCACACGCGACATCTGCTCCTGCGACGGCCGTTGCGGTTTGCTTCGATGCAGGTCCCGCCGCGATTTGTGTTAGGTGATTGCATGCCTGTGGCTCATTACAGCGACAAGGTATACAGTACATACGTTGCTTGTCGCGTATTTGGGATGTCTGCAGAGGTGAAAGCCGGATGCTCTGGTTAACGAGGAATTTCGTGTTTTCCAGACTTTGGGAAACAAACCACTGTACAGTTTACCGCAATATTAACGCTTAAGAGTCCGCGTGTCCACACTGCGCACCCATGGCTGTTTGCCCCTCGGACCACGTGTCCACCTGCGCGCCCACGCCATAAAACTTTTAATATTTTTATATTTCTCTGGCGTGGAGTCTTTCTTAATCACGGATAGGTTCCTTGTGATGTAACCTATTTACACTCCTGGTGGTCCAAAGCATTTTCAGTGTTCCTAAAGTAATTTTACAAGCATCTCCGGAAATGACACTTCTCGATTTTTTCCAGGCTTCAACAATTTGGCAGAAGAAATCGTTCCAAACTTGGCTCAGAAAGGTTATCAATGATGCTTATCACGGAATTTGATGTTCTACCGTTGATTGTCAGAAATAGCGTTGCCACCTATTGCAGAGACTAACTGTAATGGAGTCATCGTTCAAAAGTTTGCTGCAGTGACCTCGAGGGTTATTCAGGTTGCTGCTAAGGTTCTGGTCTTTATTTTTCAATTTCCAATGAAATTTCCTCCGACTGCGGTATATTAGCCATCGGTCAACTTTGTTCAAATTTTCGCTAAATTTCGAGTGGAGAGGGTAACTTGGGGGTTAAGGGTGAAACACCTAGAAATAGTTCAGTGCTTAAAATTTTTCTGTAATTTAACTACAGGGGTATGTTTGGAGGCGCTGAACAATGAAGTAGTGTATATTTCCACAGTTTTCTAAAGCTTCATGGCGTCTGTCGTTCGTTATCCGTTTATGCGTTTCCACGTTTTGGTGCGACTTCGCTCACGTGGCCATTGGGGAGGAGGGAGTGCTGATCATGAAGCTGATTCCCATTTTGAGATTTCTGATAAAGTTTCTGTCGGTCGCATCAGACAACTTGCTTGGTAGATCAAAGTATTTGAGTGAGTCAGAAAGTTCTACATGAGGTTTATTAGAAGACAGCATCACAAAGGAGAAGTTTGTTCATTTTTCAAATTTTCAAAACTCCAGGTCAGCCCTAGCACGGCTCAATCCTAACCATTAGATGTAACCTGAAAAGAAAGTCTAGAAGTCGACAAACAAACGCTCATTTCGTTACCAGCCTTGTGCATGTCAAGCTGGAATAACTTCCGAAATAAAAAACAGATCCGCGAAAAAGCGGTGAATCACTGCTTCGCCATGGCCTCCCTCCAGATCTCTGTGGAGCGACATACTCTCAGGTGGAGTGGAAACGCAATAATGGTTGTCTAAGTAAGAAAGCCTGCTCGATCAAACTGGTTCCCAGCGGACCGCATTAATACACTGCGCACCCACGGAAACGATTAGCCGTGGAGCGCACCGGTCCCGCTGTGGAAATTCGCCATGGGTGAGGCGGTCTCTTCGTGTTAAAAGGACATGGTGCGGTTGCGGTGACACACTAAAACTACGGTGGAAGACGTCTAATTTCATTATATCCATTAGCACAACAGATTTTTCTGTAAAATTACGGGTTTTCTTGTTTGTTTCTAACAGTTTTAATATTGATAATAGGGCGGTTCTTGGTGCGCAAGGAAATGAGCCGTTTGATCGGTCTTCGAAGAGTTTTTTCCAAATTCTGTTTTGGAATCCCGAAAAAACGGCAAATCCACTCTCGCACACCAAGGAAAGCCCCTATTTGTAATATCGAGGAGTGGTAGTAATTGGGTGTGTTAAACGCGAGTTAACAGGAGTTAAATTCGCGTTAAACGCGGGTTTAACCCACACCAGGTTGTAATGATAACTCTTGATGAGTTAAGAGAGAACTCGCTCTAGTTTCACCCTAACATCCCCAGTGGTAGGCCTCTTATACACTTCCAATGAAAACGCCTCGAAAAAGCGACAATTGCCAACCTTTGTTACGAAAAATAGCCTTTTTAAAAACGTTTTCAGGTCTGTTTTTCTCTAAAATTCCGCCATGTGGCATCCTCGCGGTAAGTTCATGATTTAACATACTCACGCAGACAGCACGGAAATAGTGGTGAAATGCACGAGAGGAACGCTTGATTAACGAAAAACTCCTCCCGAGGAGTTTTTGGATGCGATTAGCAAGATACAATGCGAACAGTTTTGACCATCTATACTGAGGGCAAGTACGAGTTTAATTAATGCAGAGGGTTAAGGAAGTTTGATAGCACTGTTAGCGATTTTGATCCAGGACGTCACCCTATCTTTAAAACTGAAAAGGTGTTCCAAGGGAGGAGTCTTTTGACGGCTTCCGCCAGAGAAACGGGCAATGAGGGATCAAAAACGAAGCAGGGATCATTGCGCTGAAACACGTTAGCCGTCTTCTTTGGTGGCACTAATCAATCCCTCCTAATCAGCTGTTAATTTTTTTTTGGAGCATAAACACTTCTCCCTTTTTATTTATTTTCTTCCGGAATTCATTCGCTTTGCTATTATCAAGTTAGTTTCATTTTCATAATTCATTGCATAGCACAGGCTATGAGGGTATGCAGTAAATTGTTGTTGTTTGCTCGCGTTTCGAAGGAGTTTCCACAACTTTTTTTAGTGCAAAAGTGCCGAGAATTTTCAAAGCCACTGATTTTCAAGTGATTTGATGCTTTAGTAATCTTTAAATCAGCGTTAGTCGGGGCGTAGCGGGTCGGGTTTACGTGGGAAAGAAATGCGAACTTGTTTCTGAACCAACTGAATTTGTTCTCCTTTTTTCTGCAAGATTCTAATGCTGCTCTTTCATTGCCAGATCAATTATCGTGGCCTCTTTTTTTTGAGGTACATGACGCACTTCGCTGGGTACATTAAAGAGTCACTCGAAGTGTTTCAAATTCTTGCAGCAAATATGTGTACAAAATCTTTTTCCCTTAAACGATGCGCATATGAGTGTGTAACAGTGTTTCTATATATTTTCAGCACTAACTGCGGGCAGTGGATTAGTTTCATTTTGAAGACGGCAAACACTTCACAAATTCAACTGCATCAATGACCGAAACCGCACCATTACCCCAATCTCGGACGCCAGACTTGAGTTGCACACTTCCAAAAAAAACAATAGAATTCCTTTTCAAGAACGAAAATAGACTATCTAGTTTATCATCATTCTTATAGGTTTTAACTATCCGATTCAGTTGAATACCAGGACATTCTTTGAATTTATGCATTACTCGACGAGTTGCGGAATGTCTTTTTCGCACTTTTTAGCGTTACCCTTTCAAGAACACCTTGTAAATAATTCATCCAGAAATTCTCAAATTTTCGTTCACTCCAAAATTTCCTTCAAATAATTTTTTGTTTTCAAAAACTTTTGTTTGAAAATATCAAAAAAAGTTAACAAAGTTACTACAAATGCAAACTTTTGTCAAATCACACGCAATTGATTGATTGAGGCTAATGATTAAACTAACATGTCTTTTCGAGAGTGGTCCTGAAAACTCACGGAGCTCACAAAAAATTACGAGAATTAGGATTTACAAGGAAAATTTAAAAAGTTGCATTTTGATCGTGTTTCGAACAAGCAAAATGTGCGAAGTTCCTTTTAAGAAAGCTCTTCCTAATGAATAAGGCAAATAGCATCACTTGCATAATCTTTCCAGTCCCTCGTCTCTCCACCGTAAACGTCGTTTCATTGTCCAAGTGTAGAAAATACTTATGCGGACAGAAGGTCACGCATAATGTATGTATAAGCATAAGAAGACCAGCTTTCGTTAAACCGGCAGCAAACCATTGGCACCCTATTTCGCGGTTCGTAGCCGGCCAGGAGAATGGCGGTTGAAGTACGTATTAATTTGGCAGCTCTACTGCATTTGGTTCGCGGTATGTTGGCGGCTTGGAGGTGGCGGTTTGCTCGCGAGTTAACACACCATTTACCACCACCCCTGAAGGGTTAGAAACAAAAGTAATGCAAAAGTAATCAAGAAAGAGAAAGAAAAACGGTAACTCACCCCGAGAATCAACTGTGCTGTCGATCGATAATGGAATTAGGCGTTTTTCACCGTAGTTTTAGTATGTGACCCGTAACCGCACCATGTCAGCTTTTGCTGTTGCGGTAGCTGTAAACGTTAAAAACGGTAAGCATCTCCCGCACGCTTACAATGCCAATACACCACGTCTTTACTATAGATACGTGCGGATATATCACGGAAGAGACATGGAAAATCATATGACAGAGAAGAAAATTATTAGTCGATGAATGGCAAGCTCGGAGACAGGCCAGCCATAGCTGCCGTGCGCTTAGTGGAATACGCAACCGCTGCACCACTGCTTTTCCATTGGGGCGGAGTGTAAACGTTTGGGCTGCCATGTTTATAAAAACTAATCAATTATCAAATAAATTCTGAGTATTTCGATTGGTTTTCGATTAGTTTTAGTAAGGACATGCAAGACTTTTGGAAAACTGAGCCTATCAGCCGTATTCAGGACAATAGGTGATCTGCGTGAGAAAGTTAAGTGGAAATATTTTGCTAAAACGCTCTCAGATCCACGTAATTGCTACAAGGAAAACGCGTTGAGGAATAAAGAAAACTCCATTTATAACAGATAGTGCGCCTGTGAAGCGGACTTTTTGAATACTACGACAAAATTGTGAAGTTTCAGAGATTGGTTCGTCCGTACTGGCCATTTTGTCAAATTCCTCCCCCATTTAGGATAAACTACATACACAGATCTACATAATTTCTCAGTTTTTACAAATCTTGTACAATTGCAAACATTCTTTTATTGTATCGCCATCAAAAAGCTCTTGCTTAAAAGGCAGCGGTGTGCGTTGGTGTGTGCCTGACAGCGCTATACCCGCGGTATATTATATCACGACTGCCCATCGCATTTGTGAATCACACGATTGAGTATAAAGGTAATATACCTTGGAGTATATTTACCCGAGGTATAATTATACTCGTGGTATAATTGAGCGAATCCGGCCTCAGGCGGTACCAGGTATGTGTAGATGAACGCAGGCGGCCGCGTTGCGTATTTCAAGGCCGATTAGAAATCAGTCTCCAGATTCTCACCAAAGATTTTTCCTGAACGCTAATTTTCCACCGGTCGGTGTCGCTTTTGAAAGATGAATTTAAAAGAATAAAGGATACTCTTCGGCGAGTAGAAATATCTGAAGCATAATTCAGAGTTCAATCGCCGTGTGATGCAATAACATTGTTATTATAAGTATCGATCGTGACCGCGTCGCGCGTCGATTCCCATTCGAAACATGCTGCCGCCGCGATCGGCAGCTGGGCTGTAAAGGGGTCGTTTATACTCCCGCCGCCGAGCGGCGCAACGATGCATTCCTGTAATATTGATCACGCGGCGGGGCTTTGCGATCGATACTATGGGATTGCCGCTTCGCCGGAGGCTTTGCTGGGCGGTGGATGTATAAACGACGTCTAAAGAGGCTATGCAGAGTTGCTCGGCGGCGAGGTCTCGCTGCGGCAGGGCAATGATGATGGAGTGGGGGGCACGCAGCGGGCGAGGGCGGCGCCGTGCCGCGCGAAGGCAGCGGCGACGCGGGTACGCTCGCGGAGTGTTTTCGTCGCTGCGACAGCGAAAAGCGGTTCCCGCAGCGACGCCGCCAGCGGGCGGCGAGGATGGTTTGGACCATTTCTACGGTCGGTGAGGAGTGCCGCCATCGAACCGTTCAATGTTTTTCATTGTTTCTTCATTCTATTTTGACTCTCATTTTAGGGATTGATCGCACCCTTTCGTAAACTTGAGCACTTTTTCATTTATTCGTAGCTTTTAATGTGATCTATTCCAATTCACACCAACTGAATTCATCACAGTTTCTTTTTTTGTAAGAGTAATACCGAATCTCACAAGAATTTCAAAGAAATCCTCATCGCGCAGTACAAGATTTTATGTTTTCCGCTTATGAGTGCAGTTCCTTCAAATTCTTTTTTCTCGAAATATGAAATACAACAATGAACACATGAAAGCAAGCGAGGAAAGTGATGACTACATTTTTTGAAATCGAGAAAATTAAATTTTGGCGTGGAATGCATGAGGTTGTACGTAATGTATAAAAATGGAATGAAGAACGACGAGGCAACGCTGCCACTCTGCGCCAGGCATCGAAAGGCGCCGCCGCGTCAGCATCGAGGCGTGCCGCCGGGCAGCCTGGCTCTGCATAGCGCGCCTTAAAGGCAGTGTCCGCGATGAAATCGTTTTCTGTTTTCAGCCTATCTTGAATACGGTCCCATGCTGACTCGAACGATGTCTCTGAAATCGTACACGACCTTCTGGGAACGGAGTTATGGTCCCCTCAAGGGTTGAGCTAGAAAAGCATGGTGGACGAGTTTTCCGATTCTTGTAACTTCCGCCTTTTACCGCCGATGTATGCGAGCTGACCTGAAGTAAAAGAGAAAGTCGAGAATGAAGGGAAGAACGGTCATCTCACGATTTCAAGCTTTCATTAGTTCACGTCGGTGGGTGGGCAATGCGCTTTTAGGGTTTGCCTTGCGCTCAAAGTTTCAACTTCGGGCTCTTTTGGGGCTCATCCTGGCTCGTTTTCATACGTTCTTTCAACGTTAACGTTACAGAGTGTCCCTCCACTGCCCATTCCTAGGGGAATTTCAAACACTTTTTCAGCAGAACACTGCCTTTAAAGGCAGTGGTCACGATGAAAAACATTATCGAAAAAACTACAAAAAAAGAAATCAGCTTGAGATCAAAAACAGCTGAAAAACTATGAAGGAAGAGCGGTGAAAAACAGTGGTCTAGAATTAGAGTTTCTAGGGCCCAAAGAAGCTAGTTCAGTACTGCACGTGCACAGCGATGACGAAACAGGTCGCAGTCTCATGCCGAGCAGTCAAAAATCATCGACATTCAGAGGACGAAATAAATGCAAATTTAACGAATAAAAACAGTTGAACAATGAAAGCATCACTTCGGTCAATGTCTTTGATTAGATGTGTACATATATTCGAAGGTTCATTGATTGACATTCAATTTCAAGCTAGCTGATGTTCTTGATATAAGAGGTCATCGATGCCGATGATGTGGAGTGGGCTCGTCCACCATCAAAAGACAAGAAAAGTTCAGGTTTCAAATTTGGCCCAAAACAGTGGTTTTTCGCAGATTTTTCTTATAGGTCCTACTACTCGAGACGGAAAAGGAGTTTCGAGAGAAAAAGACGACAAGCATATTTGATCGCGACCACTGCCTGCAAGGCCGCGACCATACCTCCAGCGACGAGCGACACAACTGGAGGAGAAATGCCAGACCGGATAAATTACCAGTGTGGTATGGCTGCTGATCGATATGACCAAGCGACCCCGTTCATCACGTCGAACCAATGGCTAATGCCGTAGGAACATACCACACTAGCAATTGTTTCGGTTCGGCATTTTACAAGCGACGCAATGTTAAAAGCGACGCAATGTTTACCATCAATTTCCACCGAAAATAGATATGTCTGATATGCACTGCCTGCTGCTGTCGTAGGTCGCGGGAAGTATGACCCCGCCTATAATAGACCTAACTCGCCTTGCTGCTGCCCGTGGTGACCTCCACTTGCCTGAGGTTGCTGCCACGCCTCTTCTGTGACACTATTCTAGGGCGCGCAATTTAATAGCCTAAAACTTTGCTGAGGGTCTCCAGTAAGCCTCAGTTATTCTATTGAGCACAGGAGGTCGAAAGTGATGTCTCTACAAACACTCTTGAGTACTATCCTAGACGGGGAGGGGCACCCAGGATTCAGGACGGAGATTAAATGAACTACCACTTGGAAAAGCTATCAATTGAAATATTTCTATTGAGTTTCAAAAAAAATCACGATTGATAAGCTGTATCAAGCATCTTTTTCAGTGTTTTTCTTCTTTTCTATGGATAAATCTTGAGTACCCCTCCTTGCGTCAAGGTAGAGGCCACTCCTACCTGGACTCACTACCATTATCCGTGTAGCTTCTACTTTTTTTTTTCAGTTTCGGGCCAAATCGAGGTCAGAGCCCCAGGCAGAACAGAACAGCCCAAAAAAATACTTGAACTACCTGGAAACAAAATCGGAAACGGAACAGTTCCGCACAGCCCTAGTGAATAAGATCACAAGTTAGTTGAAATAATTCTCTTCGCGTAGATAGGGCTGAAATATAGAAATTCCCCGTTTCACTGGAGGCTACTTAATCAGTCGATGCTCAGTTCAGTTGATATGTCAGTTAGGTATGTTGGGTTCAGGTAAAAGTCGCAGATATTGCTAACTCGGGTTGTTCTTCACAAACACAGGTCACTTGAAGTCTGCAAGATCCTGATTCATGGCGACTGTAGAAATTTCGCACTTGAAAGGGAAAAGACGGCATCAACAACATTTCTAAAATATGTCGGCAGATGATTTTAATGTTGCCAAGGTACGGCTCTTTGAGTAGGTGGGAACAGCAAAATAGAACAACGCTGCTCCGAACACAGTTCTGTCGAGGCCGAGCTCACTATTGCGTTAGCCCTGGGTTCGGTGAATTTGTTTTGGGTTCAGCTTCCAGGTCAGCGCGTTCGTGCACGCGCTAGACCGAACCGTCGACCAAACGTAATGATGATTCCACTCCCGGTGGGTCCTGTGTCGCCCACTGGAGCAAGGGGATCCGAACGACTATATCTACCTCGTTCGAGGAGACTGATTTCCTGATGTGGTTCGGTATTGCTCGGGCCCAGCCCTTGATCATAGAATTTGACAAAGTAGTTAATCAAACATTTTTTTATAGAGGGTTTCTTCTGGATTCAAGTAAGGGGGTTCAGGGACACCTTCTGACCAAAATTGAGCTGAATCTGTAAAAAAAAAAATAAATAGGTTAGATCAGAGGTTGCTTAAAGGCAGTGTCCACGAAGAAAAAGTTGCGCGTTTTTTGGCTGGTGTAAGCTTTGGGTCCCCCTAAGAAGATTAAGAACAGAAGTGCGACGAAAAAGGGTGGGTGGTTGAAAGTCTGGTGGGCCTAGCCAGCCCATTTGACCTCCTGCCCACGTCCTGTAACAGTCACTTGTGAATTCATTGCTTGAATGAGCCGATGGTTTCCGATAAAGCCCCGTTCTTCTCTTCATTATCATTTTCTCTCTTTACTCCCGGGTCAGCTCGCGCACATCGGCTGCAAGCACGGGAGTTACACGCTCAGGACAACTCGTCCACAATGCTGCTCCCTATTAGCTTGAATTCTGAGTGGCCATAACTCCGTTTTCCAGAGTCTCGTACGATCTCCAGAAACATCATTGAAGTCAGCATGAGACCGATTTCTCAAGATAGCGGAAAAATAGAAAAACGACTTCATATCGTGGGCACTGCCTTTAACAGAAGTTCGTATTATAGCGCGCAACGGCGGATAACGTGGGACGGGGACGGGGTGCGTTAGGGCCCGTATCCGCCACTGAAAGGCGCAGCGGCATACAATGTAGGAGTATTGATGTGCGGCGCCGCCAGATCGATACTCCCCTTTCATCGCATACTGCAGCGCCATCCAGCGGTATGACTCTATTCGGGACGCTGGTTACGTGGAACGCTCTTTAGTGCTGAATGCCACTGTGGTCGCAGTTCGGCAGGCAGGTAATAAGTTGCTGAGTGAGCAGGGGTGGTAGTAAACCAGCTCCAAACTATGATGTTAGCTAAAGACTTTTAACATCGATGTGAATTATGAGGTTCTTTAGTCAGGTAAAAAACGGTGTTTTACTATTCATGGCCGAAATAAGCTTCTGTGGAAATCCTAAATTTAAACTTCGATGTTGTTACCTCGTTAATCTATCATGTTACCCCCTCAGAAACCTTCAATCGCGAACATTAATGTTCTTTGATTAATCAACGCTCTCCACAGGTCAGCGGTGAGACACTGTGCCTATTGAGGAGTGCAGGCACTAGACAAAGATGGTGGGTTAGGGTGAAAAAGTCACTCGGAAGGACTTTTCAGCGTAACCTGCCAACTAGGGAAAGTTCTTTACTCCATCATCATTACAACCGCAGTTGGGCCAAGAAACAATCCTAAATGCACGCCTATTCCCGGTACTGCTGTGTATCATTCGCCATGTGCAGTGATAACGCGATCGATGTAGCAGCCTTTTCCTTCGTTAATTGGATCAGACAAGGACAGTGCAGCTGATTGTTCCATCTCTGATTTGTTCTTTCTTTTTGTCCAGGTTTTCTTGCCAGTGTGTTTCCGATTTTTCTTTGTTAATATTTACAGGTCTTGAAGGACTTCAAAAATAATTATAACTGGCCGAGAGACCTGTCAAAGGAATAGCTGTTTCAGAATGCGCTAAAATAGAGGATTCTGGAATTTTTCCGGAAATTTCTCTCTGATTATTGCAAGAAATCTCTTGATATTAATCTTGAATCCAGTCGAGGACAGTTTTTGAATTTATTCATCCATCCGAGAGAATTGCCCGAATATACGCTTTTCCGTCCCCTAACTGCGAGGTTCTATCTCTTTCAGTGTATTTTTCCTAATTTTTTCAGACAACTTTCGGATTTGGTAAAATGTGGGTTTTGCAATGCTGAAAACGACAACTTGTGTGTTTTATTTCTCCTTTTTGTTTAAGTTGCCTAAAAAAAAACAAATGCTACAGAGCCAATACAAAAGTGAATAGTATGAATCCCTATGGAAATAGAGCGAAAAGGAGAAAACCATGCAGACCTTTAAATTCCAGAAAGAAAACTTTGAAATTAAGCTTTCAAGAAATTCTCGGTCATTTACTCGTCTGACGGAATATTCGGCCGATTTAACCTCAATTCATAATTTTAGATTAAATCCGGAAACATTATCAAGAAAAATGGGGAACACAAGGACATCACAAACCTTGAATAAAGAAAGTACAAGTAGAGGAAAACAATTACCTGAACGGATCGGTCAGTGAAAGCACGAATATCATATCCTGGACAAAAAATGTGACCTTCCATTATGTACGGAACGCCTTTGGACTGAAGAAGGAAGAGTGCACACTAAATAAAAATGATTTAAACTCTCGTCGCTGCAAAGAGCTAATATTTATCTTGAAAGTTGCGACGGGTGGTTCATATGATCGACGGAGTAAAGAACCCAGAAGAACCTTTCAGGGATTGTGTGCATGAAGGTTTCTAATAGGGTAAGGCTAATATCCTATCAGTCGCTATCACCACAAAAAGTTGGTAACAATGAGCAGTTACGTGATTAGAGAGACTTATACGTTGGCCTGTCCCCCATTTCAAACGTCAACGTATATGGCCTCAATGGTCAAATACCCCGTGGCTGCACGGTGTGGCGCAATGTTGCGCTGCTGCTATCAACATGATCCAGTGATTTCTGATCTCCGCGCTTGCGATCATTTTTTGATATGCATGGGCGGTAATACTTCAAGATGTCAGTCATCTCGCGTACATTCTAATCAGTGCAGCATGGTGCAAAAGATGTATTATGATGATGGGGGGCCAGAGGCTTGCGAGATCGCTTCCAATGGGGGTGTAAAGTTTTGCAAACCAATATGTATGCAGCAGTTCCCAGTAAGATCCCGGGGCTAACAACGATGTCTTCTGCATCAATTCTTCCATCGTAACTCTGACATGATCCTTAGTTCTTGAACTCTCAGTTCTGTCTAGTTTACTACCGCCCCAGATAAGCATATTGATAATTATAGGTAGGCGGAGTCCGGCAGGTGTGGATGGCTTGCCCAACGCGTGGTGGTAGAGGGTCGTGAAATTTTCCTTCTCTGGGAAAAACTGAAAGAATCAGAAGGGTTGATTTGACTGTTTTTTGAAAGGCATATGCAGACAACATAATCATTAAATGTAGTGAATTTGTTGCAAATAGATTTGGCAGAGCGCTCTATAAATTATCAGAAGAGTCCTCTGGCGAGCAAATAAAGAACAAAAGAAAGAAAAACTTAATTCTCAATCAAGCAATCATAGAACGAAATGCTGGCCTATTGGGCTAGAAATAAAGTTTTCTTTTTTCTACCTTTTTCAGTGTAGCTCCCTCTAAAGACACAAGGTACCCAAAAAATTAATCTTCTGATTTTCATATTTGGCTTGAGAAAGTCACACGCTGATCACAGTGGTTTCTCTTGAAATCGTCCAAGACCCCTTTGAGACAGAGTTATGGCTCTTCAAAGATGCCTGGATTTCGAGGGTAAAGAATTGGTGAACGAGTTGTCTCAGGCCTGTATTTCTCTTTGTTTGCAATCGTTGCGTGAGAAAAAGCCAGGATAAGGGAGACAGTCCGGTAATGGAGGCGTGGAGAACAGAGGCCTTCTTGGGATTCATCCATCCATCCGAGCCGCTATCGAGTTCGAAAATCTGTTAGGGGGCCGGACCTGTGGTGGTGGCTGGAGGGGGTCGGGCCCAGGGATGTTCTGCGGCAACTGCCGTCTGCCGTTTGTCGTTTGCCGAAATTTTTGTTATTTTTCCGGCAAAAGTCAGAAAAACATGGGAAGGAAACGCCGTCTATGCTCGCGGCTGTGTGGGCACCTAGGCGTAGTCCAATTATCCGTTGTTCGCTCAAACGTTATCCGGGGTTTCGTGCTTATCTGGGGTGGTAGTAAATCTGTTTGGAAGCGCGATTTAACTCGCGTTAAACTCGCTGATAAAATCATGATAGACTGCTACCCTAAACTCCGGAGCTTTTATTTTGAAGATTTCCAGACATTGTTGAAACTACGCACTCGCATGTACCACATTATGAGACACTAGATACGCATAGCGTGAAAAAACTCTTCAAAAAATAGTTCATTCTGTCTTTTCTGGAAAAAATATTGATTAAGAAAAAATTTTCTGAAGATTTTTGGGTTTTTCAGCCCGCAGTAGAATCGCGCCAGAAACTTCAACTTAGAGGCAGGGTTCTCGATAAAATCGGTTGTTGTGCGAAGTATTCTCATGGAAAGATAGATCTGGCCATCACAAAAGTGAAAATACGTGAAAAATTGGAGAAAAAACTCTACGGAACATGTGTGCCTGGTGTCCTCCCGCCCCCAGTTATCAAGATTTTTATGAAAGCCCTATTTTGTGCTTTTATTTTTAGCTTCTTAAAGTAATTTCTGAGTACTTCTGGAGACTACTGACTATTTTAGCAGCAAAATCAAAAGGCGGATGAACGAGCATTAACGAAAATCTCGTTAATTAAGAGAATGACCGACACCGGTAATTAGCCGTTTAACTTTGTTTTTGGGGCGTTTTACCCTCGAATTTCAGGTTTTTCATGTATTTTTACGAGTTTGTGATGACCAAATCTGCTATAATCATGGAAGAGAAGCTCAAAAACGCAGTTTTTCATGAATTACTACCTTCTTTAACTGACATTTGACAGAAGAAAGAAATCAGGGAACTAGTGTGTGAATGAGGAGAAAGATGGATGGTTTTTTCTCGAAAAGAGTCCTGCGAGAACTTTTTCTGAAGCTATCCATCTTTCTTCTTCCCGTTCATAATCTATTTTACATTTCCTCTGTCAGATCCCGTTATGTTTACTGCAGTTTTGCGCGAACCTAACGCCAAATCACCACCCAAGTTGTTATTATGACTCATGTCATATGGGTTACTCACCAGTCGGATCTAGTTTTAAGCCAGAGCGCGGCTACCGATCGCAGAGCCGCAGCGGCACCACCGTGATGAGCCGCTGGAGCACTACCGCGGAGCCGCAGCGGCGGCGCTTAAAGGCGGAGCCGTTGCGGCAATGCCATACCGCGGAGGCCCGCAGCAGCACAATCTGCGGAGCCAGTAGCAGCACTATCGCGCGGGCCACCGCGGCTTTATTACCGCTGCTACTCCGGGATAGTACCTGCTTTGGTGCCTGTAGGAGCCAGAAAGCCGCAGTAGCAAATTTTTTGAAATTTCCGCGAGGTCCCTCTGTATCTTTGTTTTTTGTCCATCTGATGTCTTGAAATGAAACTATTCTCTTAAATTAGAAATATTAGAATGTTGACTTAAATATTCGGAAAAAAGGAAAATAAAGTAGAGCGGTACATGTTAATAACTTTTTAGGCCAAATCTAAGGGATGAGGTTTTTTGCCGTTTGCCCGGGCCGTTTTTGGAAGTTTTCTTGCCGATTGCCGTTTGCCGAAATCTCCAAAATCGTTTGCCGCACATCCCTGGTCGGGCCCATGGTGATCGTTTATACCTCCCGCTCATTCGGAGAAGATTAGATCTGGCATTTGGCACGTATTATACAGGAGGGAGTCATCTACCACAGTTACATGAAAATCTAAGAAAAATTCATATCTGAGGAGTTTTACTGTGCCTTTAAAGCGCACAGTGTGCACGGTAAATTTACACTTCCGATATCTCAAACGGTTTACGAAAAGGTCTGGTACTCTATATAGCAAGGCATGCTAAAAAGGACACGAAAGACGCGTTTTTCAAGCAAAAGTAGGCCCTCTCTTGTTCACGTTGATTTCTTGAGCGTGCAGGGAATTGGCCGCTACCCGAGGATGATACCTATCAATGCAATGAAGCGATCAGCCTCACTTATCAACACTCCCTTCACTTGGATCATTCCTATAATCTGAGTCTTCATTTGTTCCTTTCAAGCTGGGGCGGATCCTGGGGCACAGGGCGTGTCTGGGGCACCAAAACCTTTGTTTAAAGCCGTTATTTTGCCGCTCCTGGCTCGTTTTCTACCGTTCTTTCGACTTTCAGGAGCCTCACGATCCTTCTCGCCTATCATTTCAGTGTGGAAAGTCAATGAGGATGATCATCGCGAGCGCTAGCCTTTAAAGGGAACTAGACCTTTTCTTACCGATAAAATAAAAAAGCACGAAAACGAAATCTTACACAATTTATTAGCTATTTACGCTGGTCTAAAGGATTTTGTGTCTTAAAGGCAGTGGTCACGATAAATAAAACTTTGTTATCGAAAAAAAAACTACAAAAATAAGCTTATATCGAGAACAGCTGAGAAAAACTATGAAAGGTAGCGCGCTGAAAAACAGGCTAAAATTAGAGTTTCTAGGGCCCAAAGATGCCAATTCGTGCACACCTGCACAGCAGCTGCCGACCAGAAAGATCGCAGTCTCATGCCAAGCAGAAGTCAAAAATCATCGGCATTCAGAAAGGAAGAAAAAAATGCAAATTTACCTAATGAAAACAATAGAACAATGAGAGCAAAGCACTTCAATAATATTTTTGACTAGATGTGTACATAAATCCGAAGGTTGGATTGATTGAAATTCAATTTCAAGCTAGCTGATGTTTCTTGATATATAAGAGGTCATCGATGCCGATGATGTAGGGTGGAGCTCGTCCACTAACAAAAGACACGAAAGTTCAGGCTTCAAAATTTGGCCCAAAACAGTGGTTTTTTTCGCGATTTTTTTCTTTTAAGTCCTACTACTCCAGAGACCCAGAAAAGGGTTTAGAGAGAAAAAGACGACAAGCATCGCCAGATCGCGACCACTGCCTTTAAGCCGCTTTCACGGTTCACATTGCATCGAAACGTTTTTGTTGCTAGACTTATTCATGTCGTTATTTGATCCCAGATTTACGCGAAACTCCTTCTGACGCGTGATTTGGCTCTGATAGTTATATAGCGCCTGCCAAATCTATTTGCAACCATTTCACTACATTTAACGATTTTGTTGCTTTTATATACCCAATAATACAACAGCCAAATCAACTCAATAATTTTACTACATTTGAAAAATCAATTTGAAAGTCGAATTTGATGAAACATGTTTCACAACAACATTTTAGAGCAATGCCTAATCCTTAACCTATTCTTGGCAGAGCCCAACTTTTTAAATTCCAATATTCATCCGCAATCGGAGGCGTTCCCTAGGAATTAGAGCTCTGATGTACCAGAAATCAGAAGTTTACGATTCAGAAATTCCAGATTGTGCGTGCTCATCTCTGATCTAACCCAACCCTGAGGTTGGGCTGGTTCGCATACTGAGTGAGCCTTTTCACAGTGACAATGAGACTCTCCCAGTGAGTCCTGGCGTTTCCATAGGTGTTTTTGGATGTGCTTTCATTCATGGAACAAGAACAAGGTCGCATGGTTTCCCAGATGCCACATATTTCTTAGTGATAAGCTGCATCAGAAAAAATAGCAGGAAGAACGACGCCATTGACAGTGAAACTGAGCATCAGCGGCATCTTCTCTTTGTATGGCAGAATACATGTGGATTGGAGATGAAAGCGCATAGCTGGGAACGGAAGTACGGATCCTGTCGGTGCTTGACGGGACTGATCTCTGAAGGAAGGTAAGTTCGCGATGCAGAAGTTACAGGCTTTTTCGTGAGGAGTCAAGCTTTGGTTCCGTACTACTCAATGTTTTTTTTGTGTACTTTCGTGTACTGGGAGCACGACCCGTACAGGTTTGGGCCCGGATCCAGCAACGAGTGACAATGCATGTCCAGAGTATATCGAATTTCGATCGATATTGGTGTTAAACACCGCGTCGCTGGTCGCTGGAAGTAACATCGGCATGGATCGTGAAGAGACGTTGCGTTCACTGTTGAAGGTTGGCGCCAACTCTCGGTGCACCATGTGTTGGCATATGGCTTCCAGGTTTGCGCCAGCCTTCAACGATACAACTGCTGAAAGTCTCTTCAAGATCCAGCACCGAACGTTATGATCCTGGTCTTAACTCTCCCTAAATGGAAAGAGAGGGCATAAAAGGTCACGCGCCCTCGTAGGCATGGCTGTCACCTATCGGCAGAGTACATAGAATTCTCATTTTCTATTTCTTTACATTATATGATTATACTCTTTCTTTACAGAGAGGAGTAGATAAAACATTGCATGTAATTTGAGTTTTCACATCTTAAAAAACGGTCTAAAAAGTCTAAAAAGTGAGTGCCATTTCGCGCTAAGTATTATGTAAGAAGTGCTGTATCACATTCCGAAAACAAGTTTACAGGAAACACGAATGTTGGAGAAATTTGATCAAAAACATTTCTCATCAACTTGTGGACGAATGAAGTTCCTCAAAGTTGCTGAAAGACGCACTGCCTCAGTAGAGAATAACCTTAAGAAAAATTTCGTTTCATGGAATGACCTTAGGTATTTCTCTTTCATCACTTGTACTCTTGAGAAACAACTGAAACTTTCTGAAAATGGTAGCCCTTTTTTGATGGCACAAAGGTGAGCGAAAGGTAAACACATATAACACTGAAAGAGTCGTCCCCAGAAATTTTTTCGCAATTTCGACATTTGCATTTTCGACGCGAGACTCAAGCGCAGCGAAGGCTTTGATATCAGCATGGCTATTGTTGTTAGGAGAGGGGGTGGTCGAAAAAAAAGACCCTGTCCCAAAGGTTTAAAGGTAGAGTTCACTTGAGAAAAAGCGACTTTTTGAGCTCTCCTCATGAGAGAAGTAGATTTGGCCACCACAAAAGTAAAAATAGGTGTAAAAAAACCAAGGAATTCGCGAAAAACGCTCGAAAACAAGGTATAAAGGGCTAATTACCGGTGTCGGCCGGTCCCTAATTAACGCGATTTTCATTAATGCTTGCTTATCCGCCTTTCATTTTTGCTGTTGAGGTAATGGATGATCTCCAGTAATGTTTTCAAATTGCTTTAGAGGCAAAATAAAGGTTAAGCAATACAGGCTTTCGCACATTAGAGGCGGGAGGTCACCAAGCCATAACTTGTTCCCTGTGACATTTTCTCAATTTTACCTTATTTTCACATTTGTCATAGTCATATCTACCATTCCATGAGGATAGCACAACAACCGATTTGATCGAGAACCCTGCAGCCTCAGAAGCCCAGAACTGTCCAGTGTAATCGTAAACTTGACTGCACCTAACAACATGACCTATAGCAAAAGTTCGAAAACGAGATACTAGACCTCCAAATCCTTGTTGTGCGCTCTAAGTTATTCGCTCCACATTACTGAACTAATTTTTGGGCAGGAAAAAAAAAATCCCGAGTCAGAACTTGATCTACAAGGGTTGAGAGCTCCCGTCCATACGTAGCGGGCGTGCGATTGCACAAAATCGATGGTCATCGTGGGCACACGGTTCGCTAGCCGCTCATACGCGCTCCTTCTCGCGCTCTTGCCCGCTCGCTCTCGCGCGCTCACGCCAGCCCCACGAAGCAAACGGCAAGTTTCCGATTACTGCGCCATGCTAAAGTGGGTGGCATTGAAGCCTGCTCATCAAACCACTCCCTTGTTTTCATAATCCCACCACGGAAGTTGAAAATCGTAGGAAATCATCATCCGTTGCGCCGATTCGGGCGATTGATCGCCCGATCAAACGTTTTCAATCAAATCAACGCTTTGAGGTAGGAGTGTTTGCCTGTGTTAATTTGCAGGCAGCGTTGAGGAGCGTCGAGAGGCGCACAACAGCGGGAGCGCCCGCTCTAGCCACGTATGGACGCTGCCTAATTAGGGCCATGAACACGACGGAGTAATTCGCACTCATGCGTTTTTAAGGGTTGCAGCAGGCTACAGTACTACTTTAACTATTTTAAAACGCTGTAATCTTTCGCGAAAAAATTGAAATAGAGCGATCATAATCGTTTTCGTTGCCCCCAATAACCGTCGTCAAAACTCGTCAACAAGTTTCAGACTCTAGACGAAAGACGGAGATGAACATGTGTGAGTACTCAGTGAAAGAAGGATTGGCGTTGAGTCTTTAACAAATGGGCTGCAAGCGATTATTTTGTAGAGACGATTACACGTTCTCTTCAGTAGCTAAGATATTATAAAGCGAATGGCGAGCCGCCGCTTTCACCTCACAATCGCCCCCATAAAATCCGTCGTTTGCGCCACATAGGCCCCATTATCCATATCACCTAGGATTCATAGGAATTCTTATTTTTACAGAAAACAGGGAAGAATGGTCGAAAATGAGCAGAAAACAGAAAGAAGTCCGCTCACCTGAGACCGGATGCATCAACGCGATTTTGGGGGTTTGGGCGGGCGCGGGGCACGCATGGCAGCGGAGAATCCGCATGCTAAGCTACCGGTGTAGGGGCAGGGGCGGTGCCCATCGCTTGTCCCGGCTTTACGAGGCTAGGGCAGCTGGGAAAGAATGCGGCGACGCTAAAAAAAAAAAACCTTTTCTTCACTTTCCCCAAAAATTATTGTTTTTCTTTTCCTTCGTGTTAACGGGTTTTCACCTAACGTTCTCATTTATGGTAGAAATAGTTTCATTCTTTCTAACTTCTCTATATAAGTCTTCCTATATACTGTTTTAACATTTGTGACTTTTTCATTGGAAGAATCCACAAAACTCCTTGCATTTACTTTCTCCATAAAGCTTCCGCCAATCCTTTTTCTACTGATTGATGTGCTGAGTTTTAAAAGATGAAGAACACGAAAAACGAAGTTTGCCGAAATCTTGTTCAAAAAATGTTCTATATTTTTTCACTGAAAAGAGTGAATTTCGATACACGTAAGGTCAAACGTTTCCGGAATACCATTCGTGATTCCAGCTAAATTTAGTTTTTCCTTTTCGTTCTCTTTTTGACTTCGAATTCTTCACCAGTCTGCAAGAATTTTGCTGCTTTCCTCTAAATTCGTCTGGCAGACCTTTTGAATTTCAAAGGAAAAAGGTAATAAAGTAGGTTTTGATGTGGTTCCTCAAAAAATATCTGATCTAGGAAATCAGGCTTTTGTCCAGCAATCTTCACATAAAAATGAAGATTTTTGGATTTCAGGAAAAAATTATCAAAGCTCTCGTTTCCGTACATTTATGCTACAAATGCAGTGATGAGATAAAACAGCGTAGATTGTGATTTTCTTAGATAATCGCCATATGTAGATTATGAATATTGCTTCGCCTGATCAAAGCCTTTTCAAATGAGACAGTCCGCACACGCCGTCGGCGTGCGTGTCAGGCAACAAAACAACCATGGCCGCAGCGGAGACATTCCCCGCCAAGCCTCTTCATGTAGGTTGCAAACAGCTGGCTGGGATAATTCTTTACTGTTCGTCTAATATTCCTGCCAATCGATTTTGCAAAATCTGAAAAAAAATCTTCGCCGCGACAACTGGACAGAAGCAGTCGATCGCGTGTGTGGACCGCTATCATTCTTATAAACTTTGCGATGGTAATGCTTTTTCGCGCTTTCGTTTCAATTTCTCTCAAATATGTACGAAGGGGTATGTTAGGGTGCTGAACACAAATCCTGGATCCTAGTTCGTCGACACTCTTATAGGTCTGCTGTAGGTTACGGTTGGTAAGATGACATTTCTCTGGCGATAAACAATTCAACGCTTGGTTTATTATTATTTTTGAACAATTTATTTATTTTTCTCCAAACGCTCTCGGAAGATTTTTTCGCGACCACTAGCCCTCAGAGAGGATTCACTGGAGTCCCATCAATTTCGGCAGCTTTGGCGGTTTGACTACAAGTGAATAGAAACACAATAATTTGTCGGCCTTCAACAGCTTTTACTTATCTTTCTTCACCTTCCTCAGTTTTGTGTTACTTTTTCTGACGTTCTCACAACGAATGAACATATTGCTGTCCCCTTTCTCTCAGCCATTGACAATAGCCATACATGAGTACAATTGAAAATTCTGGAAAATGGCATTTCAGAGCAGAATACTACTCATGGTTTTCCCAACTACAACACAAAACAATGACGATCACATAAAAAAAGCGTGAATGAAATTGAGACTTGTACTGCCAAGAAGAAGTAATTTAACAAGTTCATTCGCTCCAAAAATGAAAAAAGAAGTTGAAGGCAGCATACAAAAGAACAGATGGGGAAAAATTCCCAGCTGTTCCGGATTTATCGATCACGCAGGTTTCGGGCGTGCGAATTGACTTGTGTGTACGTGATTGTTCTACACTACGCTGGGGTTAGCTGCTGACGCCATCGAGTGCTTGTGCATACGGCAGGCGAGGGCACCCTTTTTCGGGGCGCCACCTGCCCTATGGTAACCAGACCCTGCCCTTACCCTTGCCCCCACACATATGCGTTGATGCATCCGGCCCTTGATTGCGGCCATTACCCCAATGTTCGACGGATTGAGTATCTGCTTACAGGAACGTGAATCCATTAAGCAAGTCTATTAAGGACCCTCTGAGAAACGGGAATTTCTGAAAGCTTGCGTGCCTTTTTCAGAAAAGTTTCCCAGCGAAATTGAGAAATTGTCTTTGAGTAGAGGTTTTCGGATATAGTTTTCTAATCGTTTTCATTATATTTATTCCTGTGAACTTGCACAGTGCGACATTAAAAATATAAAAATATATAGCACCTTTAGAGCATTGTACTCTTGTACAGACCAAAGAGTAAACAGAAATAAACTCCATCGAAAAAAAGGAATAATAAGAACACCGAGAATTTATATAACTCTTCCATAGTCATTTTGTCTCGAAAATTCAACTGCATTAAAAGCTCTTCAATTGCGCATTCTAGATAGGAAGGGTTTCGAGGTTCGGATAAAAAGAAAGGCTTAGGGAATCACTTGCAGTTTCTTGAATAGGAAACTAAAATTTTAAACTGTAGTATGGTCCCCGGTATTCACGGTGGACCTAGATATGTACATATTTATGGCAGGGTGTGTTCGGGGTGGGTACTCAAAAGTCACGACAGCGCTATGATAGCAAAGGCAATGTCGGACTTTCTTTGATGTCGTACACCTTTAACGCCTATCAGAAGTACTCTCAAACTACTTCAAATAATAGCCGTTAACACGTATATCGCTCCTGCTTGATGCACTTAAGGTAGAAGTCCTCCCTAATCCTCCAGAGACCCGCCTGACCCGCCTGAGGTAAAGGAGGCGTAATGGTTGAAAGAATGATGTTTGGGAAAAGTAAGAGATTCGGGGTTGGCTGGCACAAAGTACCTCCCGAAACGACAAGTAATGGCGCTTCCTTTCTGTGAACTTGCCAATTGTAAGACGTTAGCGAAGATTCTGCGTAGACTTGTGAGACTATACGTTCGGTGTGATTTCAAACCTTTGCACCGCACCCTGCTGTTTTTTTGGAAACTCCACAGATGTTAGCAGCTCTTGTCACGTGGGAAGTTTTCAATTCACGAAAAGACTTTATCAATCAAACGTCACCACTACGGTCCGGTTTTATCGACAAAAGATTAAAGGACGCCGCCCAATTGCTGACTACGGTGGAACGGAAATTGCGTTTATGCACAATGCCTCCAGAGCCATCGTGAGTCACGTCCATCTTCTGGGAAGAATTTGCCCCGAAGAAGCTAAAAAAACTCATACACACATGCGGATTGATGCGTGGAGCTGAAGTTATTTTCCTCATTTGTTTCATTTACACCATTTCGCTTTTCTGCATGAGGAAATCTTCAAAGTTTTTGAACTCAAAGCGACTGCTTGTTCAGACTTGGCAGGCAATGAAAGCGTAATTTTACTTCCCAATATGTCCCCATTCTGGTACAGGGTTGGACTTTTGGCGAAATGTTGTTTTACTCGCTCAAAGGCATTGCTTACAATGAATTGTTTACATTTGTTAGTTTAAGAGTGAAGCACTGCGCTGCTTTACATGCAGGAATGGATAGGGTCGAAGAAAGGCATCAGCAGCGGGCGAAACCGATAAAAACGACGGCAAAGCGAAGATTTCGTTAGCCCACTACGCCCTGCTTTTAGCCCGCCCGCCCCGTTCTGAGGCGAGGAGGCCGCGCCACGTTTTGATGGCAAGATTGCCAAAGTAACTCTGCCGCATTGTCAGCCTGATCGATTCGCGCACATTTCGTCAAACTCGATCATCGTTCCTCGGTCATGAAGTTGGCTGATCGGCGTAGCCAGTGCGATCGATAATCGTGGAAGGAACGCATGAATGAGGTGGGGTGCAAAAACACCCAATGTGGCTGATCCAACCGATCTTAACATCGTATAAAGGTAAGAAATGAATGAATATCCATGATGTTGTTTCACATACATAATTCAATGCATATTGAACGCGTCCAGCCACAGCTAGCCACACCGGGCGTTTTTGCAACCTCCATCGTCCATGTTTCTCATACATTGTATCGACCTTGCTGTCCACGGCGTTTTTACGCCAACTCTGGCACAGGCCTAGGTTCTTTCATTTTGGACCATGCGCACTCCGGTTGTTCAATGAATAGATTGCGTATCTTGTCTTAGATCTGTCATTTTAAAGAATCTGGAGGATTCAAGGCTGCTGGACAACACATATAATGCACAGTTTTGCGCGTAGTGAATCGCCAAATTTGCAGACTACAGACTTTATCTCGAGCACTTCCACCGTGGCGTAATAGGTCGTTAATAGCTTCCGCCGCCTAAGGGCGCGGCGAAGTGGAAGTCCTGCAATATTGATCGTGCCGCGCCGCTGTGATCAATATTACAGAAATGCACTGTGCCGCGCGGTTCGGCGGCGGAAGTATAAGCGACCCCTAAGATCGTTGATCATACTACTGTCGCAGCGATATGTGAGAAAGAACGGTATCAGTCAATCGCGGCGATAAGTGCGCTTCTGAGGGAATCTATTGTTCTGACCGAACAAAACAAACATCTCTTTGAGTGAAATTGGACGATATAAACAATCGAGATCGGTTGAAATCCTACGTTTTTTCACCCAAATCTAGAAATCTTGAGCAAATATGCGTATCGCCACGATGACATCGGCGCCGCTCTCCATTTGGCATTGATGCGATGAAATCGTGGCGATATGCATTATTGCTGAAAGTTTCGGCAATGTAGTTAAAAACAGAGTTGGCATGGATAAATATCTCATCCCATTCAACTCCGCAAGAAGCTGCCATTGTGCCTATAGAAACAACCGATTTCTGGCGCTATCTAGAAGGGCACCCACGATTCAAGACAGAAATTAAATTAACCATCGTCTGGTAAGGCTGCGAAACAAAAGTATTTCTTTAGAGCTTTCATAAAAACAATGACTGATGGCACTATCAGGCATCTTTTATCAGAGTTTTTTCTGCATTTCTAAGGGATATATCTTGGGTGCCCCACTCCCCGTCTAGGATAGACCCCGATCCCTTTCAAGAAAGCGCCAATATCGCCGCGATTGATTTGAGCAATATCGCCGCAATATCGCCGCGACCCCCCGGCGCGTAAAGTGGTCTGCAGAGTTGCAGTGACCAGCGAGTGGTCTCTAAGTGTCAATCTTGACGCCGCGACAGAAATGTTTCCGAACATTATCGACGCGGCGTCGGTTTACTTCCGCTCGCTGGCAGTGATGTAGGGCCGTCACGCGGCGTCAATACACTCTGCGGTGCCCCCTCGTCGCCCTTCACGCCGCGTCGGTCGCCATCGTCGTCGAATAGTAATCGATATTGCATCACCCAGTGCTGTTCGTCGCTGCGAGCAACGCCACGCTACTTCGACTCTGCGGACCCCTTAACACGTCACTGTCGTTCTCGTTTGCGGTACCACTGACAACCAAGCATGCACTCGCCCACTTTCCCTGGCGCTTGCTGCGCTCCTCCACTCCCACCTCTTGCGCTGGAGACACAAAGAAAGACGCTACGGTTGGCATCTGCTTGGAAATGATTGAGATTTCGATGAATATTCTGACAAAAAGCCACAACCGCTTCGTCTAAGTGGATGGGTGCGGCTGTAATCTCAATTACACTTGCCTTGAATACATTTCCTGTAGAACAATTCTATAGGAATTCTATCAAAAATTTTATTTCCGATTAATCGGGACCGATTCTAATGCTCGTTTGTTGTAGCACTACACAAATTCTTTAACAAATGTACTGAATTACTGAATTCTTCGCTAGCGCCTGCCGATTATACATGTGATAAAAAAAGAAAAAGCAATACAAGTTCGATTAAAAAGGAAATTTACAGAGCAAATGTGATTTGGTGCTGACAGAAGCATTCGAACAAAAAAATTGATGAATAAGGATCTCGGGAACCGATTTCTGTTGCAGAAACTTTTTAACTCGCAAGAACCAGCCCGTTTTATTATTCTTCATAGAATATTTTGTGGTTTCGAAAATGACTTCTCTTTCTTGAGGTCTATTCTAATACCGTATTGGAAAATATTATGTTCTGCAGATTTTTTCCGAGACGGCTTTAACTTTGCTGTTCAAAGAGTGAACCAGTGAAAGAAAGTGTCGTGGCGAAACGGATTGCAAGAACTAGCATATGAACATTTTTCAACAGTAAGAAAGAATCCCTCTCTTGGAAAAGCCTAGGATTCTTCCATGTCAAATACAACAACGGGTTTCTTTCGGAGAATAAAAAAATTTTCTATCTACGGAAATCGGGTTCTCAAGAAATATTTTTCAATTCTCTGGAGCTTCTCTGGTAGAGAATTGCCGCTGCGGCGCAGTGCCGCTTCCAGAGCCTGCAGGCATTTGCAGATGAGCGGCACTATGGCCTGGGGAAACGCGGCGGCACTTACCTCCTGGAGCCGTAGCGAGACGCGGCGGTGCCGCCGCGGCTCCGGGAAGTGTCATCTCATACGAAGGTGATCAGTGAAATGTAACAGCAACTTCAGGGAGGCGCAGGCATAAGAGCAAAAAATACGCACTTTACCACGGTTGTTACGCTCTTTGTCTGATAAAGAAAGAGGTTCCTGCTCGTTTTCAGCGCCCAAGGTAATACGGAATGAACATCAAACTTGCGCAACTATGAACCGGCGACAATTTCAATTCACCACACAGGGCAGTACATCAGTACTCCACGCGGCTTCGCTGCTGCATCACTCCAGCCGGCGTGGTTCTAACGCGGAGCCGCTGTGGTAATATCGCGGCAACGTCGAGGCATCAGATCAGACGCGGTAGGTATCCTGCCCTTGGAAATCCACCGAAAGCCGCTGCAGTACTATCGCGACATAGATCGAGGGGATCGCGGTACTTTCCCGGCACTGGCGCGGCATAATTGCTCTCGAGCCGCCCACTCCACTTTCTTGTAAATTTTTGGTTGGAGCACGGATTCTGCCAGCACCTCAAACCACTTTTGCGTGGAGAGAACCCACTTTCGCTAAAAATCAATTCTTTTTTAATGTTACGCGCAAATAACTATCCGCGAGAAAGTCTTCAAGATTAGCCAACATCGGTATAGTTTGATTTGATGAAACAGTAAGATGAACCAACTTGTGTAACCAGTTTCCCTCTCCCACCCATCAAAAGCTTCGTTTACAACGATGCATTTGCGATTTGATCCAATAATCTAACCTCAATTTCCCTGTTATTCGCAGTTTGCTGTATCACTATCATAGATGGTGAATTGTGATTTGAAGCATAATTTCACCATTTTCATTATTAATTTTTTTGAAAAACATCCGCTTCGCATCTACGCTTGTTTGTGACTGCAAGAGTAGCGAGGTATAAAGGGATTCGTTTGATCAATTAGTAAGTAACCAACTTGTCAACACGGATTTCTCTTTAACATCAACCAGATTGAAGAAGCTTACAGACCTACAACGCCTTTCAGCGGATTGATTTGAGAGTTTCGCTCAATCCTGGGTGCAAACCTTTGTTGGAGGGCCACTCAAAATTCATTCATGAAAAATGAAATTGCTTCCCGTATCAGACATCTGAGGATCGTTATCAGGCATTTCTTTCCTAGAGACTCCATATGAAAATCCTTTGGTTTCTGAGCGCTGCATATTTCTCACTTCTTTCTGGAATGGTGAGTTGCCCCACCAGTAGGATTGCTCCAAATCCCTGTGCTGTATTTCAAACTTCTGCGCTTACCTGGATCCAATTCCGGTCACGCAATTGCGTATCTCGACACTTTGCGCTTTGCGGCCGCACGCGCTGGAGTCAGATCGAGTCGAGTTCCCAGCGCTATCAAAGCCAACTCAGATATCAAGCTTTTTCACTTACGGGTTTTCTTCAACTTTGATTCACTTTCCGAATTTTCTAAAACCCACATAGAGTCAACAGGTTCGGCGGCTGCGCCGCTGGAAGCTTTTTCAAACTCAGGAATGCGCTCGGCCGCAAAGCGTGTCAGGAGACGCAGTGTCGGACGTCGGAATTAGGCCCAGAAGAAGCACCAAGTAAATCTGTGAATGATCCCTCTCCGCGGAGACGCTGAAGAGGCAGCCAGTTTGCACTTTGTTGCCGGCGAGAGAGTGCCAAACGGACTGGCAGCTCCTTTCTTTTTCGTCCTCTGCGCTCAATAATCATACTGACTAGAACACTTCGCGTGCTGGGTTGTCAATGCTCCGCAGACCGTCGTTCTCAGGGCTAAATTCCTGTCCGCATTTGCGGACTAGGGCTGCTACGATCATGCGACTCGTGATAATCGAGCTGGGACCACTTCGTCCCGGCACTATTCACCTTTCTCGCATGAATGTAGATCCGCTCATTCTTGGATCGGAAGTTGGCTCTAAGAAGAGACTAGTATTCTATACTCTGTTTATCTTGAATTGCACAAAGCACGGGTTCAGCAATAGTCCTCTAATTGGCCCTGCTAGTACCGTAGTGTACGTCATCACGACGCGTTCTCGGCAGACCCGGGTGGCAGGGTGGGATGGCCAGAGTGACGGCATTGACGGAGCCGGGTCTGCCGAGAACGCGTCGTGGACGTACACTTTCCACGGTACTAGCGGGCCAAGCTTGAAAGGGACTATTGGCAGGACCGTGTTTGTGCAATTCAAAGATAAACAGAGTACTAATAAATCGCAACTACACTGATATGACTCAATTGTTTTTAACCGATTCTAAAGACTTAAATTCTGTCAGAAGGTTGTCTACTTAGAGCTTCTCACCTAAAGGCAGGAGACGGAGGATCTCCCGAAAAAGTCCGTTTAGAACCATTTATTCAAGGCAGTGTTCCACACGACCAGAATATCGCACGCGAGGATTCGCCCCAAAATGGGATTGTTTGGTCACGAGGTAACTAATCAGTAAAGAAACAGCGAAGGAAAACGTTCAGAGTAAGCTTAAATAATGGTTTCTAAAGTTCAGGGTGTGGACGAGCATCATGGGCCCTGCTGATTTCCAGAAGCGCGCACTGATCGCGAAATCTTTGCGAATCGATCAGGCTGGACGCGGCAGAGTTGCTTGGCGATTCGCCAGAAATTTGAAAACGATGTGCGGCTTCACAAACTCGGCTCAGGTGGCCAGGCGGACCGGGATAGGTAGGTGCCAGCGGGATAACTTTCAAAAGCCGTTTTTATCAATTTCTGGCTTACTGTTTTGTTGCTTTTTCCCTGGACCTATCCTCTCCAGCATCTGCCATCTTGAGTGTTTCTTAGTGAAACCACGTTAACGAGGATTTATCGTGGACACTGCCTTTAACTATCTCATCGAACTTTAAGGGGCTACAAGGCTTGAGCAATGCCAAATCACATCAGGAGATCAGTCTTTTTGAACAATGTAAGGCATAGTCATTCCCGGATTGCTTGCTGCAGTGGCCGACTTGAAACGCTCCGGATGCCGGATTCATCGTCACGCATCAACACTGGGTTTTTTGTCGATTTTGGTTGGGTTTAGCGCGTGCACAATCTGCGAGCTGGAGCCCAACACAAAATCACAGACCCAGGGATTACCTGCAATGATGATGACGAATCCGGTCTTGACAAGAGGAGACTGTGTTCAGAGCAGACTGTTTTTGTTTTTGCTGTCCCGACCTACCCAAAGCTGCAGTTTTTGGCAGCATTTCAATCATTCCCCGACTTATTTTGAGAATATTGTCCAACGCGTTCTTTTCCCTTTTCCAGAGTGCAATCCTACAATCGCTCCGAATCAGATTCTTGCAGATTCAGCGATCTATGTTTCGAAGAACAAGCACAATTGAGCATATCTGAGTGTTTTCCTAGAACCCAATATAAGTGATCCTATCAACTGAACTGAGTACTGACTGATTAAGTAGCCTCAGTGAAACGGGAAATTTCTAGCAACTATTTTATTCATGCCAAGAAATTTTTTCGCAATCTTGTGATTATATTCACGCAGAGTTTTGTGAAAGTGTAGTTTGGTGAGTCCTCGAACGAAAGAGGTAGATAAAGTCGTTCCGGATCGCTTGATGCGGTGGGCGACACAGGAAGTCGCTACCGGAGGTCAGGCTCCATCACGTTAGACCTATGGGTTGGTCGATTTGGGTTAGGTTTAGCGCGTGGACAAACGCGCTAACCTGGAAAGCTAAACCCAACACAAATTCACGAACCCAGGGCTAACGCAATGATGAATCCGGCCTCGACAGAACTGTGTTCGAAGCAGGGCTGTTCGTTTTGGCTGTTCCAACCTACCCACAGAGCTGCAATTTTCGGCACCATTAAAATCATTCGCCGACATACTTTCCGAAATGTTTGCTGATGCGCTCTTTTCCCTTTTGAGTGCAAAATTTCTACAGTCGCTATACAACAGGTTCTTGCAGATTCTGCGACCTGTGTTTTTGAGAAACAGCCCGAGTGAGCGCATCTGCGACTTTTACCTGGAGTCCATATACCTAACTGACATATCAACCGAACTGTGCACTGACTGATTAAGTAGCCTGAGTGAAACGGGGAAGTTCTAGAAGCCAACCCTACCTACGCCAAGAGAAATCTTTCAACGAACTTGTGATCGATTTCACGCATGGGGTTGTGATGCTTCTCAATTCCTTCCATCTTTGTTGTGAACTTGTAGATCTGACCTTAATCATACAGTTTACCGCAATGTTGAAAGGGCATGGTGCAGTGGCGGTCACACACTAAAACTACGGTGGAAGACGCCTAATTTCATTCTCGATCGACAGCACCGCTGATTTTCTCTGTAAATACGGGTTTTATTGTTTGTTTCGACATTAATTTTGTTTCTAACTGTTCATATATTGCGAATAGGGGCTATTCTTAGTGCGTGAAGGAAATTAGCCGTTTATTCGGGATTCGGAATTTTCTATCAATATTCTGTTTTGAAATCGAAAAAAAAGGGAAATTCCTCTTGCACACCAAGTGAAGCCCCTATTCGTAATATTATAAGGGTCAGAAACAAAAGTAATACCGAAGTAAGCAAGAAAAAAAAACAAGAAAAAACGGTAACCCACCCCAAAAATCAACTGTGCTGTCGATCGATAATGAAATTAGGCGTCTCCCACCGTAGTTTTAGTGTGTGACCGCAACCGCACCATGTCCTTTTAACATTGCGGTAAACTGTACATAAATATAGACGTTCTAGTCGTTACGAATAACCGAGCATTGAAAATTGCCTTCTACGCGCTTAACGGTCGAAATAAAATAAACTTGAACGGAACAAAATTATATCGAAACACTAAGGTTTTGTTCGTATTCTAGAAATGACTTGTACAGGCCATCCGAAACGACCAATGTCACCGTCGACGCTGCGTACCGCGCTGCGTCACGACCGCACGCGTCGTCGGAAACAGACGGGTTTTAACTGCCGCGCGGCGCCGAAACTCGTCGCGCGGCGGCCAAAACTCAAATCTGCTTCCGACGCGCGTGCGGTCGCGCAGCGCGGTAGTACGCAGTCGACGGTGAGACATTGGCCGTTTTATGGCCTGTACAAAACTGAGAATTCAAACATGCATATCCAAACACTTTAGTGCTTTTTTAATATTAATAGTGAATGCATTTTCTCAATTTTCGCCCAACTTCTGAAAAAAAAATCCTGAAGTATTGGGGGAACGATCGAACATAGTAGTGGTTGGAAATCGGCATGCAGCTCAGATTCGCTGTGAAAAAAGAACCACATATATCGAGTTGAGACGCCTTTTTATTAAGCTCTGGCCCTACCCGCAAATTACGACTTAAAACTTCAGAATGCGATTTTCAGAATGCTCTAAAAGTGTGTAGCTAGCTCGAATGTTAACATATACGCTTTGTCGATTCAAACTTCGTCTGTGTAGCTTAAAGCAGAGAGAAAGGTCGAGCCGATCAGGTGGGCATAAACGCCTAGGGTTGGCTGCTGCTCAACTTCTGCTGGGTTTAGATTTGAGACGTTATCCATGTTCACTGAGTTGCGCGTGAAAACTGGTTAAAGGCAGTGTTCACGATAAGAATTGTTTACTTGTTTATCCGCCTATCTTGAAGACGGTTCCACTCTAATTCCAGTGATGTTTTTGGAATCGTACAAGACCTTCTAGGAACGGGTTATGGTCCCCGAAAATTGAGCTAGGGAAGCATGATGGACGAGTTGTCCGAGGCTTGCAACTTCCGTCTTTTCGCAGCCGATGTATGCGAGCTGACACTGGTGAAAGAGAGAAGTTTAGAATGGAGGGGAGAACGGGGCAATTGATCGGAAACCACCGCTCATCTCACAATCTCGAGCATTCATTTGTTCAAGTCGGTGGGCGTGGAAAGTGCATCTGGGTGTGACGAGCTGACGTGTGTCCAACTTCGGGTCCATCGAAGACCGTTCCGAGCTCATTTTTCTCAGTTTTTCTACGTTAGGGTTGCGCTAGGCCCCACAGCTACCGATCTCCGCAAAATCAGACATGGTTTTTATCGTAGAGCTCTGCAGCTTTGAAGCGAGTGTTCACGATAAGAAATGTGTTTATTTTCCACTAGGAATGGGTAGTTGGAGGTCACAGTGCTTAACGTTGACGTCAGAAAGAACGCAGCGAAAACAGGCCAGAAAAAAAAAGCTCCAAAAAAGAGGCCCGGGATTGCCACTTATAGCACAAAGACAAAACCACAAAGCGCAAAACACGCCACCGACGTGAACAAATGAATGCTCCGAGATCGTGAGACTGAACGATGATTTCCAATCATTAGCCGCGTTCCTCCCTTCATTCTCAGCTTCTCTCGCTTTACTCAGGTCAGCTTCCGCATAGATCGGCTTTGCAAAGAGCTTAAGTTACAAAGCCTCCGGACAATTCGTCCCATCATGTTTCCTTAACTGTCAATCTTTGAAGAGACCACAGCTCCGTTCCCAGAAGATCTTATTACGATTTCAGAGACATCATTGGAATCAGCATGAACTGTTTTCAAGATAGGCAAAAAAAAAAACAGAAAAACGATTTTTATCGTGAACACTGCCTTTAACCTGATCTAGTGATAGTTGGTCCGAATCTGAATTCCTACACAGCAGGCGTTCTTCAGGAGATGGCCCGTCAGTCCGCAGTCCCATTCCGTCGAACGAGGACGAAAATTTGTCCTCCAATAGTCCCTCCTAGGTCGTCCGTAGTCTCTCGTGGGTAGTCCTCAGTCCCTCACTGTACCACTCTTATCGAACTTAAAACCATAGTATCGTCAAAACCATTACGGCATCCCGTCGATCTTAGCCTATGCAGGAGCATGGACGCCCTAGGAGGAGTAACGAACACTCTAGGAGGATAACGTCGGGCTATCGTCAAAATATGCCAGGGCCCTAACGATGCTGGGTGTATCCTTACTTTGGCACCCAACTAATGAAGCCCTTATAACTAGGTTTAGTGACGTCTTCAGCGGCAACAAGCATAGAATAAGAAAAACGTCACTGGAAGTTTATACAGTGACTGTTGTGATTTTTGCGGGAACGACCATGATTCCCTACTAGTGAGCCGATGAGATTTCGCGGAAAAGTACCGACTCGGCCATGTATAGGCACCGGTTGACCAATACACTGTGCCTCGTCATTCACACCAGCTCGGCTTGGCTTTATGGGCTTAGCAGAGTGGCATCGCGGCGCGGCGGAGCTCGCGGCCATCAATCAATACGGCAGCCGATCACGAGACCAACTGCGATGCCTTTCTGCTTAGCACCATAGGTGTCGTTTACATTTCGGCGACGAGCGGCGCGGCGAAGTACAAACATATAATATTGATCGTGCCCCACCGCGTGATCGGTTAGTACGGCTGGAGTATAAGCGACCCCTTAAGGAGTGATGCTTCCTCACAAAAGAGGCTGATGGGGTAGATACACCCGATAGCAATTTCTGCCATTATCGCAGCAACAACAGCAACGTTTCTCATGAATGAATAACGAAACTCGATTTGCATGATATGTACAGTTCAAATCCGCATTGCCGTTCAGTCCGCAAAGTGCACGCATATTGCGAAAGCGTGCTGCGGCGCGGTTGCGAGTATCCTCAGACAGAGGTGTGGGATCACCGGGCGGAGGGAGATCACCCGAGCACCAGGGCAAAACCGCCCGGGTGATCCACATCCTGTCTGAGAATACTCGCAACAGCGCCGCAGCTTTCTCTTTCGCAGAAATCACCGTGCACTTGCGGACTGACAAGGCTGTCTGAGAGATAACTTTGCATGCCCAAACATTCCGAAAATCGGATTTCAGGTGAAAGCTCAAAAATCAGAGTTGGGTTTACAGATAGAATCAGCGAGCGAAAAAAAATTCTCAATTTGACATTTAGAAGTTTTATCCTTTGAGACCCAGTTCAACCTCAGGGATGAGATCTGAGATATCTCCATAGTTGTGAAGTGGATCCACCCTTTATAACACCTGCCAAATGCGAGCTTCCGTTTCCTCCGATCAAGCGATATATAGGAGAAAGCCACTGTAGCGCTGCCACAGCAAGAAACCACTCTGCCACAGCAAGAAACCACTCTGCCACACCCCTTGCATAACCTCTCGAGCTCAACAGTGGCGAGATGAGCGAAGGCTTCCTATCCGTAGCCCCAATCTTTCCTTCATTCTCAGCCTCTCTCTCTTCTTTATTCAGGTTTGCTCCCCCCATCGATAGTGAATAACGGAAGTTACAAGCCTCGGGCAACTCGTCCGCCATGCTTTCAACGCTCAATTTTAGACAATGTTGGAGTGCCATAGCTCCATTTCCTCGGGGTTTTGCTCGATTTCAGAGGCATCATTGGAATTATCATGGACAGTCTTCAGGGTCAGCAAAAAAACAGAAACGATTCTGAGGTTGAACTGTGTATGCCTTTAAAGGCAGTGTTGACGATAAAAATCGTTTTCGAGTTTTTACCAGAAAACGAAGGTTTGGAGTCTGACTGTTTCATCAGTGAAAGAAAGAATCATGAAAAACGTTGCGAAACATCTAAAATCAGCTAACTTCTTCTTGAAAGCCACATTTCGACGGTGGACGAGTTGCGCAGGCATGCCAGGCACTGAAGTAGACAGCGTGCACAAATGTGCCCCAATGCTACAAAACTCAGCCGCGCTTGCTCTCAATGCCAATGTAGAAGCCGGGCCGAAACTCTTCCTCGAGAAAAATTCGACCGCGAGTGGAGGTGCGCGCGCAGCGAGCGGACTTCGGAAGCCGTATGCTGGAGCTCTTCCAGGCTCGTTCTCGTTCGTGCGTTCAGCGCCCAGTGCTCCAGGCGGACCCTGAACTTTTCCGATTTCCAGCTAATTAAAGGCCGAGGACGTAATTTTATCGTGGACACTGCCTTTAAGTTGGCAGTGCAATACAGCTCAGTGAAGGAACCTATCAGGCCCATCCGCTGGTGACGACCGGATGATCCGTCATCTAGGCCTGTAAAGCACCTGTGTGGTGTCGCGGACCGTTTTGCTACCACCGCGCAACTTGCTGACAAGTGCAGCGACATCGCCGCGAATCCTTTCCCGCCACGAGTTCGTACTACGCCGCCGACGGGCCGTAAGTTTCACTAAAAGGGTAGCCAGTGGGTTTGTAATGTTGCCCAAAAGTCATATGAATCAATCATTGTTAGTAAGGGTGTTAGCGTCAGAGTGGAGTCGTCGGAGAAGGCGCCCACAACCTACCACTCCATTTGCAAAGTGGTGCCCAGCTGAAGTAGATATTTAGATTCATCTGTGATATCCTGCCAGTACGAGCTGTAACCGCCTGCCCCATGAAGGTTCACCTTCTCTTCATTAGGAAAACGAACGAATTACGATTACCAACATCTTGGAAATCCGTTCGTCTGTAGAGATCGAATCTTCGTTAGCCTTTGATCAAGTTATATCCACTAAAGGCAAACCGTGCTATCTTTGTGATGTTGCCGGAGCAAGCTTCGTAGCCTCTTTCCCGCTATTGACGCTCATGGAAATCGCTATCCCAGACCCGGTACACCTGGGTTGACATTACTGTAAATTGGAGCGATGTTGATTTACGGCTCCGTGTGCTGTTTGAAAGCTCCATCAAAATGCGGCACGCAACCCGAAAATAAAAACAAGTTACTTCTTGTAATGTTAATGCAAGCTACTTGAACGTCTCAGAGCAACTTACAATTATATTTCACGTAGCATAAATTTATGTTACATGCAACTTTACTCCTATATACCCACCGTGGTGGCACCAGTTCTGCCACGCATACGACACGCCACGCAGACAACGCCTCCGCACGCGGCTACGCAGAAGCGGAAAACGCCCTGCGGAGCCTCCCCCTACAATTGCGGAGTTCAGTACCTCAAACGCGGGTAATTAACCCGACAGCAACGCTTGCTCTAGGGCTGACCTCTCGAGTGCGCTCGTACACTCCCGGGGAAAATGCAACTTCTTGGCCAATTTAAGTTTCTTGCAAATTATCTTGGCCAGGTAAATTACACATGCCACAAATCAGAAGGCGCTCTACCGTCGATATGTTACACGTAACCTAAACGGTCTGAGACAGATCGCAAGTAACTTACATAGGCTTAGATATGTTTTACAAGTAACTTGTTTTTGGCCTTTTATGTTACAAGCAACTTGCTCCCATTTTCCTAAAGACCACATGCTAAGCGGTTAACGCTGTGCTGGACTTTCCCTGTCAGTGTGGGGTCAAAGCACCCCAAACTAGAGATAATGGTGAACCGAAAGTACAATTATCCAAACTTGGGTAATTGAACCGATACCAACACCAGTCCTAAGCCTGGCCCCGAGAGTGCGTCGTATACTCCCGAAATGTCTTCTGGTAATTGCTTTAAGTTACTTGCGATTTATCTTTGCGCTATATAAATTGCATGTAACATATCGGAAACGCACTGCACGCGGTATCCCGTCGATATGTTGCATGTAACCCAAATGATCTGAGATATGTCGCAAAGTAACTTACATCGGCTTAGATATATTACAAGTAACGTGTTTTTGGCCTTTTTTATGTTAAAAAGTAACTTTGTTTTCATTTTTCTGAGTATAACTTTGTTCAGAGGTGTTCTTGGAAAGAAATTTGATTTCAAACTCGGAGAGGGCTTGCACTAGAAATGATAGGAAAATCATCATCTGTTCGAACTGAGGAACACCTTCCATGGGTTCCCCTTTGTGAGATAGGGTAATAATGAGCACTTGGCAGTAAATTCAATCTGAAAGAAGCAGAAGAAAAAAGTTTATTCTATGAAAAAGTGAATCGAATCACATGACACTATTTTGACACATTGCAGACTGATAAATACAGTCCTATGTTGACGTCATATTCGTCATTGGTGCTCCCTTCATTGCAGGAAAAAGACCTAGACTTGACTTCTCATTATCGCTTGAAAAAAACAAACAGTTAAAGTGGTTAAGATTACTGTACGGTTGTTTAACTAGCAAACACCCGGAATTTGATGAAATGAAAACATTAAGCTTCGTCGTTAGTGATACAGAAGGCACTAAACGGTCCCTATTATGATCAGTGATATTCCTGGAGACACGGCAGCCCCCTGTAAATGATGAGAGGTGCTACTATCACACCTTTGTCTCCCATTAGTCCAAATAATGCAGGAGGGGAAGAGTTGTCGCCAGGGTGTGTGTGTGTGTTCTGTTCGTATTAGCACTCACTGAACTCGGTCGTCGTCACCTTAGTTATCAGTCCATTATGAAATCAGGGGACGACGGGAGGGGGGAGACTGGAGTGTGATATAGCCTAGAAACGCACACACAAATACAAATACTATGATATTGCTGTTGAAGCAACAATGAAGTAATTGTTAAAAAGAAGAAAAAGGAGCGATTTCTGAACAACAAAAAAGATGGAAATGAGTATTCCTCAGCAGAATTTACGACGCGGGGCTTAGTAGTTCCCAACTTATAATCTGGCCTATACTCTGGTGTCGATCCTGGGGTTAGTAAGCTGCTCACACATCATTAGTGGAGAGACAAGCATCGCCTGAATTTACAAAATTGGGAATACAACCGCGATGTGGAATCTGGAATGACTGCAAGAATTTAAACGCATTATTCACCGGAAATCGGATGTACCTGGACCCATTGCAAAAATATGCGGCGAAAAGAACGCGACTAAGAACAAGCCGGAGATCCTATACGGTCCTGAAACTTTGTATGCGCTATGCCCTACCCGCCCGATTCCTTATTGGCCGTTGAAAGAGTGGGTGGGGCAGGCATAGCATGAACAAATTTGAGGAGCCGTATAAGAGCTGTCTATGACGCTCGTTTTTAGTCGTGTTCTTTCGCCATTATTGTTTCAGTAGACCCTGGAACATTCCCGGTGAGAGCTTCAAGTCCGCTTTCATCATGAACGCTGCCTTTCTCAGCAAAGCACCTCGTGCGGAACTATCTGCGCAAGAAATCGAGAAGCAGTGCAGGTGAAGTCATTAAAACTAGAGATTCAAGTTAGGCTGCTCTAGCCATAAGCTTCTTCGAACAAACAGCCGGGTCCAGCTATCCCCATACAGAGAATGTTAGCACTGTAATTCTAATTCCAAACTTCCAAAACTAGTCACATACTTGAACGCTTCACGCAACTGTACTGCGTTCGTCTTGGAAGGAACGTGTTCGTCCATCCATTTTCGGTGTATTAGCAAGTTCAAAGTTACTGTGCACAGTTCCATTTTGTAGGGTTTGGCCGAAAGGCGCGCGGGGAATGCGTTCTCGTTCCCATTTCGAACGACTCTCTTGAAACCTGAGCAGAATAAGGGTGACATTCACGGTCCTGGCGTTGAGGACTACCCAATGGCACAGGCATTGTTGGGGTTTGGTTGAAAACTAGAGGAAGTTCAGCAATAATGCAGCTCTTTATACACGGCAGACACACAGATAAACGCGCAGGCAGATGCCGGGCTAGCCCTTTCGCTACGGTACCGTATACAGAAGAGGGCTGACTGACTTCCGAACTTTTTCGGTTCTCACCGTGACCTCCAACAAAAGCTATACCACTCAGGGTAAGGCATGACGCTGTGATCATTCGGTCGGTGAGAGGCGCGGCCCCTCACTGCAGCATGAAAAAATTTTTGCGGCCCCCCCTCCCTTCGGCATAAAAAAGTTTTGCGTCTTCCAAGGTGGGTCATGAGTGCAGGAAAAATGGCGAAATTCGATGATTGTGTGGACAAATTGGAAGTTGGGTTTTTTATTTCGGTTTAGTTTTGTGGTTATTTTTCTTCCTACACTTTAGTTTTACTCACTTTCTGAAACTTTTGTAGCGACGAATAGCAACTAAGTTTGCCTGCTGACCAGCGAAGTCTGCGTGGGCTCCTCCCACTTAACGGCTCCCAGAGCTGCAGCCCCCTCTGTGATCATCACAGCGTGAGCCTGACCCTCGATACCACTGAGTAGCCTCAAACGCCTGTATCATTCTCGTTTCGCGCAAAGTTGACGGAGTTTGAAGCGTGCCTTCTGACAAAATCCTACGAGCGGTGAGAGGCTTTCTGACGTCTCACATAAAAACGAACGTGAGCAAAAGTTAGAAGTGAGAAAAAGTTGTTGGCGTACAAGTTGTATATTGAGAAAAGTTGCGGCTCGCAACCATTTATAATAATGCGCAAAGTTGTTTGTGAGCGCTTCTAATTGACTGTACCCATCAGATCGCCCATTCGTCTGCGTGCGGTTTTCGTGTTTTGCGTTTTCGAATTCGTCCGCTTGCCACCAGATTTTTAAAAAGTTACCACGTGTGGGGCGTCTTGGAAGGCAGGGTTTGCGAGAAAAAAGATGTTTGAGCTTTCTTCGTGAGATATGGTAGATTTGGGCATCACAAAAGTGAAAATATATGGAAAAGCCGGAAGTCCGCGGGAAAAACGCTCAAAAACAAGGTATAACGACTAATTACAGGTGCCGGCCCATCTGCACAGAATAACGAGATTTTCATTAATGTTTGTTTTTATCCGTCAAATCTTTATTCTGCTGTTAAAGTGGTAAAGTAGTCCCCAGAAGTGCTCAGACATTACCTTAGAAGCAAAATAAAAAGTTGACAGGACAAGCATCCACATCGAATTTGATAATTGGAGGCGGGCGGATACAGAAGAAATAACTTGATTTCTGAGCGTTTTTCCCACAACTATTCACGTATTTTCATATTTTGTGATGGCCAGGTCTACCTACTCCTTGAGTATAGCACAACAACCGCTTTCTTTTATAGCAATTTCTGCCTTTAAAGCGTTAACAGGTTGCATAAACCAATTTCCTTTACCCTACTTCATAGTTTTACCCACCCAGGGGTTCCGACACTGCGTGAAAATCAAACGAAAGGTTACACACACATGTCAGAATCCTTGAAAAACCCAGGGTTTCTAACCCTTGGGCCCAAAAATTCGGGTTATAAAATCGGAATGACTTCAAAGACACTTGACTGAGAGCGTTTCTGCCCTGATACAACTGTTCCTCAGATTCCCTCACAGAACCATACTCCATTATGAAGGGCGCCTATTTGGGTAGAGATCCAGGGGGTACTTCCGGCAAAGCTGAGGATCCTTTAACGATTTAGAGTGTCAAAGGGCAAAGAAGTAATAGGTGAGACTACATTACTACTAGAAGGTAGTAATACGAACCTGCTCGTCAATTTCGTGACCTCCGGTGCACTCTGTGTGGAGCAGCACGATGGACTTGGGTGTTCAGGGATTGGCAGAAGCCTTTTCCGCAGACGTCACACTTGAATGGCTTATCTTTTGGAGTGGATGAATCTGAATTCAAGACAGGATTCTGGACTACATCAGACTCGAACTTGAAAAAGAAACTCACTTATGATCCCGGAGATGATCCTGACGTCCCGGAAGAGGCCTTCCCGCAAGTGTCGCAGGAATAGGGTCGCTCATCGGTGTTGAGTCCTGAAAAAAAAAGATGTCAGTTCCCTCAAACAATGAGAAGTGACCAAAAAACTCACCTCTCGTGAATTAAAAGATTGTAGGATTTTGTGAAGTGCCGATTGCAGTATTCTTGCAGATGAACTCTCTTTCTTCGGCCGATTTGACTTCCCCACTCAGCACGACCTCGTCCTGGGAGGGAGGAACCTGCAAAGCCAAACGGTTTCAACCTTGGTTCTCTTGTCAAATTATAGAAAAAGAGTTCGATGGATCAGAAGCAGCCACAGAACTAACCATGGTGGACGACTGTAGGGAGACGTGGTGACAGGCAACGGACGTGTTGGCGTCGTTTTCGATCCTGAAGTCTCAGCGATTCCGGTTATCGATTCGATAGATGGAGAGGAATATGCAAGTACGATGAAATAAGCATCTAAGTAATAACTCACCTTGGCCTTTTTCTGCGTTCTTCGAGACTCCAATCGATTCGGCCAGATGGGGTGAAGTCGAACTTCTTCTTCTCCGTCGATGACTCGTTTGACGTGCCCTCCGGATGACCTTTCCGGGGAACAGAACGCCTTCATCCGAGCATTCATATTCTACAAAATCCAAGAATTTAGAAATTGAAGGTGATATATTGAAGATCATCTCTCTAATTTTTTGAACAATTTGTTTTTCTTTAACTGCTGGGTTGTAACTTGCCGTTCAGGTAGAAATAAACTCTCTCATGAAGTGGCTGTTTTATAATGGTTCATAAACTAGACCGAAAACAAGTTTATCGTCATTGAAGGCTAAGTCCAACCGCAGAATCGTTTTCACACTTCCCGCCTAACCTAAGGAAAATTTCACGCTGGTCCATATATGATGTCTCTCGAGATCGCACTAAAACCCCCTTTGGAATGTAGTTTATGCCCCGCTACAAGAAAATGCTCAAAACTAAACTGCGGAAGCGTGGTGAGAGCGAGTTGTTATCCTATGCTTGTGATTCCCGTCATTTGTAACCGATGTAACGTCGGCATGGATCCGGAGGAGACTTTGCGTTCACTGCTGAAGGTTGGCGCAAACTCGATGCCATATGCTAAAACGTAATTGCACACCGAGTTTGCGTCAACCTCCAAAGGGGGAACGCAAAGTCTCCTTCTGAGATCCGTGCCGATGTTATGAGCCGGACCTGAATGAAGAGAGAGAGAGGCTGAGAATAGAAGGGAATAACTGGGCTATTGATTGAAAACACTTTCGCTCATGTTTGCTACTGTTGAGGTCGGAAAGTCGTCAAAGGGGGGCGTATTGGCAAAATATTTCTTGCTGCTGGCCCACCATGGTGGCCTCCCACCCAATATGACTAAGCTTAATCAGAAAGAATTTAGAGAGCTCTTATTTTTTGGTTGTATATGGGGGTGGGGTCCACTTTCACAATGAAACGAAAATCACCAGATTTCGTCCCCGAGGTCGGACTCTGGGTTTGAGGAACAACTCCTCAGGCCGGGATCTGGTTACTTTCCAGCGATGAGCGACGCGACGCAATGTTTACCATTAGTATCGAGCGAAAATCGATATGCCTGATATGCATTGTCGCCTACGTCCGGTCGCGGGAGTATGATCCTAAATTTTTCGTTTGACCGACTTCAAACAGCTTCATTTTCAAGCAGGCTTCTTTCTGGTCAAATGATGGCGCCATGACCAAATTTGGTCAGGAAAAAGTATATCTACCAGATTTTGTATTGAAAGTCTCCCGTTGTTTCACGAATACAGCCGCAGGGATTGTGATTACTGTTGAAAGCGGAGTGGATCCTTCTTGGCTCCCTTCAATCGACTGTATGTAAGTTATAAAACAGAAAACGTATTTTCAAGTTCATTATATTAAATGAAATGTTCTAGATTTGAACTCTGTTGGGAGTAAAAGAAAAGCTGCTTAAAACAACTGAGCCCGTCTGCGTATGCAAAATAACTTCATTTGAAAATTACACTCTAATTTGATATGATTTGTTCAGATGGTAAAAAATGACTTTGTGAGTGGTTTCTACGGCTACTGCCGCTCTTCGAAAGCTCCTGAGAAGCAACAGAAACTCTGCAACAGTTCAGAACTTTGTTATGCTCCACTCTTTCTCGATTTACCTGCATATTAATAGCGTAGATCATCTGGTAGAGTTGTTGTTTGATAGACTTGCCAATATCGCAGAAACTCATCATTCGAAGGTCGTTGGAAAAATCAGATATATGCTCGCGAATCGGCACGAAGCTGGGCAGCATTCTGTAACGTGTCATGCAGTAATGTAGAGGATTCAGAAGTCAGTCGCTTGGTCAATCCAGTCGTCGAGACGATCGTCGACCAGACGTCGGCTCGGCCGCGCCGGCGTGTCACCTGATGTCGCCGCCATCCTATGACGTCGCTCGTATATGCGCGCAAATGAAACGGAGCGGCAGAAAATCGATGTCAAGAAATTCTCGCTCTATAACAACTAATATATGTACCTATCGTTTCTGATCTGTTCTAGGAAGTTAAGGGTGCTGCAGGAAGTCGCAAAGGATGGAGTGGGGAGAAGAAGCGCAGAGAAGCTGCTGATGCCGCTGCTGCTGCTGTACCGCAGCAGGACGTCGTCAAATGTTATCAATCACGTGCTTGCCAAGCGGATCAAGTACGGTAAGTGGTGAATTGGATCGGCTGTTTTGACTTCAGTTTACTGGTTAACTTGAAATGACATGCATGGTGACCTGAAGCCTATATAGAGAGTAGGAGAATCGGCCACAAGCATGATTGTAAACTCTGGAAATGGGTTATCAGAAATCAAGGTTTTGGCAAATTGAGGCTTGCTTTTCATGGCTGGGTAGTCCAAACAAGTATGACATAGAATTTGATAATAGATTAGTAGGAAACGGCAGGAGTTGTTTTTACAAGTTCAGTCGTAACCCGGGCCTACATGTACATATATGTCTTCCTTTGTTAAGAGATTCAAACGAATTTCCATGAAGCATACCTCACGATTCCTCGTCTTAGTAACCTATATTGGCCACAATTTTTGCGTAGCTGGAAGCTCAAAGACATCGTTCGCGATAGAAGAGGTTTCCTTTTTTTCCACAGAAACCTACTCCTTCTTTTAAGAAAGGTCAGATGGAAAGAATGACGAAAAACGGCCAGGGAAACGACGAAAATCTCATTAATCAGCCGATGCATTGGATCATCCCATCCACATCCTGGAAATGTTGTCCATACAAAGGAACAATTGCCGAGGAATTGAAAATTCTTCATCTTGAGGAATTTTTACATGCCAAGATATGCATTAAATTTTTCTTATTCCTAGAGATTCCGACGGGAGATCCCGAACTGCACCACACACACCACACAGGCTTAAATGAATATTTCAGCGTTTTCTCCGAAATTTGAGGGTTTTGAAGGATTTTTTCGCCATTATTCTTCATTATCTGGGTTTATCTGTCCAAAAACATTGATAAATAAGATAGGGTTGTTCTAATCGTGATCACTGGCTTTAAAGTCTGCAGGTAACATAAGAAAAAATGACAAAAAACTAGTTGCAGAGATTAACACAGTGAAAGTTACGTGGAGCCTTCGGGCAACTGGCGCTGAGGTCACAGAGTAAGATGTCCGAAAGGTTGAGTGAATTGTTGAAGTATGTGTTGCTGAAAGGTTGAAGTAGGAATAAACTTCATATTCACTCCGTCAAATATGCTCTGCCTGAATCCAAACTTGACCCTGTAACAACAAGATTAGTAGGATTACATAATGACAAGGATTTAGGGTTCAATTCATGGACTGTTTTTTGTAATATGATCTAAATGATTTAAAAGTGGCTAGAAAGCTGCTAACTAGATTGTTTTTCGAAGTTATTAGTAAAAATATGCATTCAATAACGTAGAGCTTATGAAATTGTTTAAGCAAATACCTAGCACTTTTTCGTTCAATAGAAATGTCCTCTACTTTGGAGTAGAAATTTTACTGCCGTTGATCGCGTTGCAAGTGTGCGCGAGTATGCTGCCTCCTCTTTTTCACTCTGACTTACTCGCCATCTCTACCCTCGTTACGCACAAGCACGTAAAGGAACAAACTAAATTTCTGGAAACAGAGGATACTTGGATCTCCCTATGGGAGGGGAGGAATGAAGTGTGCGATGAGGCTCAGCAGTCAAAGAGCGCGCACAAGCTGCCAAGTAAAGTCAGATTCGTATAGTGCACCAATTTCAAGCGGACTTTCAGCTTTAAGAAAGCTCTTCCTGAAAGAGAAGTAGGGAGGAAAGAGCGACAAAAACTGTCCATCCAAATGTGTGAAAATCGAGCGGATCCAGCCCGCCCACAGCACGCAAAAGCATTGTCCGACTGAAAAAGAACAAACCTCGATGTTGCTGAACATTCATTGTCTAGATCCAAACAGGCACACCAGCAGCACTAAAGCAAAGTGACCTAGGAAGTTCGAAGCGCAAAAACTATTCCCGACTGTGCAATTTTAGCTACCACTACTATCAAACAAAAAGCACAATTTCGTGTTCTGCGGGTTTTCTTACACGATAGCTTCTCCTAAAAATAAGGGTTTTAGAGATCTTTTGCTTCTGGCCTTTGCTTTTTCGGACTGATCTGTGGTAAAACATTTGAAAATTAGGACACGGTTTATATAGTGAACACTGGTTCTAGAAAAATTATTTACAGTGAATTCCGTCACTGAACAATTGAAAAACAAACTCCTGAGAGCTTAAAAATCAGAAAGCTCATGCAATTCTTTTTTTAACAAGGTGTATAGTTAAAATATAATCTACAGAATAGAGAGCTGAAAACGAGGCAGGGATTCCTAGTTTCACACTTGAAAAGTGGATCGAAACATGCCGACAACCCAAAATATGTAGCTTCTTCGGATGCAGTCACTACAGGTAACTGTCCCCGGCGTGGAGTGTTTTGCCTTTGTGCGTGACGAAACGAGGGAGAGAGAAGGAGGTGTCAGCTTAATCATGGTGAATTCGACCAGGGCCAAAAGGTGTGCTTGGTTGGCGGAGTGGGGTTGTGCCGTAAACGAATAAAGATCCTAGAAGTCGCCTGAATCTCCCACCAACCTAGCACTACCCACACACTTGGCACGCATAGAATCGCGAGCATGAACGGATTCAGATGAAGCTAAAAATGGAAGAAAGGAGAGAAGGGCCGGCTTCATCGCTCTCAAGGTCGTCGTTCCTGAACCATAAAAGCCTATGGTTCGATTTTATTAGACGGCGTGTCGGCACGCAGCCTTTGAGTAAAGGGGTTTTGATAAGAAGCCTGAAAAACAGTATGGGATCGTTAAAGAATTTTTGCGAGCTTCTGTTATTATGATGAAGGCGTACCGCCGCTGCCAGGCCGCCCGTCGTCAACACTCCGGCCAGCACTGCTGAATGCGTCAGCAGCAGTTGCTGATTCGATGTGAAGAATCGCAGTGGGCTGTATCCTGAGTCATGTTCTAGGTGAATTCGGTAATCAGGGGAGTTTTCTGTACGAACTGGAACAAATCTATGTGAGGAGATTTAAACAGAAAAATGAGCTTACTAACCGCAGAGCTGCGCTTTGCAAAAAGTGTCACAGTGAAAAAAACGACCTTCGTAAATTGTCCAGAAAGATGAATTCAGTCACGTATTTATTTGATTTAACATGCTGATTTTTGGGTAAATTTTGGGTAGAGGACCCACCTGTAACCCTTTATTATTGCATGTTTGGTTCTTTAAAATGTCCTTTTTCTATTGAAGAAGTGCCGAATAGGTCAGAAGACTGTTGTTATGTTATGTAAGATTTACTCTTAAGCCCTATTTGAACCCACGTAATACCAAGCAATATGCAGTAGTTGAGGCTGACCTAGCAACAGCTAGTTTGGTTGGCGAGAATCGCTGGAGCAGAAGTAATGATCTGAGTAGTTTTCTGGGGAAGCTAGCAGAATTTTATGTCGAAAAAAATGTGGCCTGCCCGAAATCCTCCACGATCTCTTCAAATGCTGGATTTGGGGCCTTACGAGTTATAAGGTCAGGTACAAAGTAGATGAGCCTTTCAAATTTCTGCAAAGATCGTAAAAATTTTCCGGAAAATGACCGGATAAATGGATTATGGAAAAGTCCTAAACGGATAAAAGGTTGCGTAAGAGCACTGGTTTTTCATCTCCACTAGACTATTTTCAGCACATCGTCTCCAGATATTTTGGATGCGGAAAACAAAAATATCGAGTGAACGACCGTGATGTCAAAGCGCTAAAATTGCGGGGAGAACCATAGTGCGGTGATTGGTGGATACAACCGCCACCGCCAATCACAGAGCCCTCATTCTCCACCCCCCGCCCTTTCTCGCCGGTTAGGAGACATATCACGACCACCACCCAAATTGGTGCAAATACACCGTGCGCTCTGGAAACTACGACGTGCTTTCTAAAAAATGGGCCTGCGATGCTTGAGCGCGTGGAATAGTGAGGAAGTTTTGAACCAATTGTTCTGGTCACCAAAATCATCGAGATGTGTTTGATAGCCTAGAGTCTTCCATCTCATATTTGCGCCATAAACAGACTAACTAGACTCGATAACTGTATAAGTTTCAACTTGGTTGGTGTTTTGCCACAGCCGAGAGAAATACTGGTGTTATGACACGTTTCGTAACAGATTTCCTGCTTTGAAAGCTTGGTACACTATTTTACAGCAGTTATCTGCGGGTAGAACTACAGCAAACGTAAGTATGCGAGAAAAAAAGAACAAGTTGAAATTCGAGTAATTCCAGCACAGTGGCAAAACACTAACCTTTACAACTTATAATCGGCTGCTAACCAGAGCTAAATATAGGTTCAAAATGCACTCGCAACTTCTGTAAGCTTTTTGGTGATGAACCTACTTTTTGATTGCACTTTCAAAGTGCTAGCCGTATTAGGTTCGTAATTTGTAAAGCTGGAATCGAAACTTACAAGTTTTCTAAGTTTCCGGAATATTTTCAAAGTTAAATCGAAGTGAGACGCCGAACTGAAGGTAACAAAGCTCATCGCCATTTAAGAGAGCAGCGAATACGCAAATGGAATGAGAATAAAACAGAAATTTTCTTAGTGCCAGGGATTGACTCCGACATAGGTAATAAATGTTTGAAAACGTTCTGTTGGATATTAGGAGAATCAAGGATGCGTGCCAGGAGATCCAAAAACGGCGGAGCTGTACAGGGGTGGTGGGAAACTGGTGGTTATGCTCATGAAAAATCAAAGGGAAAAATTGGCGTCATTGCGAAGAAAAAAATGTTAAGTGTGACTATATAGCTAGTAATGCTTCAATCCCTGTATAGTGAGAATTCAGATAATGATCGAAGAGATGCTTCAAGAAGGCGAGATGCTCGGCTGGAATGAGTGGCCGAAGAAGGGCTAGGCAGAAGTGCCAGCAGTTCTGGACGGTAGTTTGGCCATCGCCCCTTTCCCGACACCTTCCTACCCAGAAACACAAAGGCAGAGTTCGGGCAATATATTCTGATTTTATGAGCTTTTCCGCTGAGATCGGTGCGCATGCCACAGGTATTCGAAATGAACATGCGAAAACTTTGCTTAAAAAACTGGTCTACTTCAAGTTCATTTCTGCCACTTCCATGAACCGCTATTTCGGTAAAGTCAGAAAATTGTGTCGATCGTCCATATTTTAGCCATCGTCCACGCATTGTTCAAAATTGCAGTGAAAATATCGGTCAATCTGGCAGTAATTTTCATGTTGTGATTTAAAAAGCTGTTTCATGGGCTGATGGAGATTCTGTCAAAGAGAGTCGAACAAGCATGTACTTCAAGATTTCAACTTGAATAAACCCGGCTAAAACTTCAGAAGTTTGTATTGGGCACTTCGCTTAGGTTTGAGACCAGAGCTGGAACTTGAAATTTGGCTCTTTTCGAATCTATAGTCTTGAAGTGAACTGCAATAGTTTTCAAACACTATAATCTGAGCATGATTAGACATCGTAATTGGGTGACATGAGCGACTGGTCTAAGACAATCACTTCTGCACTTAAATTCTTGAAATTGTTAACATGGGATTTGAGTGAGATTCATGTCAAAATTCTCAAATGCACAAAAAATCATGTAAAGTTCAGCAGAATTTTTTCTGACTCTGGAGTGAATTCGAATGGGTTGTGGCGTGCACACATCAGAAGGGAGGAGTTGGGCCGCTTTGTCAGATTGAACCATCAGGCTATTACATTAGAAGAAGTAGTCCCAGGTGGAATTCGTATAACTGTAAAAGACAAAAACAACTCCTCCGATGTTGTAGTGCGCCTCTCCAAATTGTGGAGTGAACACGCCGTCAAGGAGTGTGAAGTCGGGACGGTAGTTTTGCCCCTGCCCCTTGACTGCCTGCCTCTCCAGAAGTTCAAGGAAATTCACTTGCAGGAGTCACCGAAAATTAAACTAATACTCATTTACTGTAATAAAAATTTTGATGTGAAGTAAGAAATTGTGACGCAAGGAATTATTCCAACTAAGAATTTCGGAGGAGGGTTTTCAGTTAGTTTCTTTGGCACTGTTTTTTTTTTGATTCAGAACAAACAGATATTTAGCCTTCCCAATTGATTGTTCAATAGTTGTTCTGACGTCTAGATCTGAGCGCAAGACATTAATAGATAGCTAAATCTCGAAGTCTCGGGTCGGCAGCGTTATTTAGAGTGAATCCTGTATATAGTCCTTTGGCCCCACTGGGCCCAAGAGCTCAGGGAAGTGGAGAAAGCTAATCATATCATGGGTGAATTTTTATTTATTGACTTTAAGGTAAACATCCTCAAACATTTGGTGTCGTCTAAAGAGCAAAACCTCATTATTAGTCTACAATGGGTTTCAGAATAATCATGCAGTAAAAAAGAAGAAACAGCTTATGATAAGTATAGTCGACACCGAATTAATCGCCGATTCGGTGTATTCCGATCAGATATAAGCAAGTGTAGATGTGGACTGCGGGGAAGACGTAGTGACTATGCCGTCGCAGACGCACTGCTTATAGAGAAGCAGAGAGAACGAGAGAATACACCAAAGCGACGAAGAATTCATCATTGGCTGTGTGTGATCCCACTACACCTGAAAAAAAAACGGAAGTCAAGACACACTTCCAGAAACAAGAGGCTGAATGCTGCCAAGTTTGAGCAATAAATTGAATTTCTGGGATGAACAACTAAGACCCTAGTTAGTACTACCCAGCCATTCGCCGCCGCTGGGTTCCGCGGCATGTCTGCTATTGGTCAATTTCGAAATCTGACCAATCGCAGACGCCCTGCAAAGACTCAGCGACACCGAATCCCCGATGTATAACTAGGGCCTAATGATTCACGATCCAAAGATGAGCTGGAGTTCTGCGTTTCGCGATTTCCAGAACTGGTAGTTCCTTTTATTTGTTCGGCATTCCAGGTTCCTGCATTCCGAAAACTCGCAGAAAGTGATCAAGCGGGAGGCGAAAAACACTGGATCATCTGAGACGCAAAAGAACACCACAATGGATTTGGAGATTTTTTCGCGGTTCGCCTTTCCAGAAACCATATTTTACCGCCCTTTTTCGGAGCGTTTTGCGCTATCTGCGAAACCTGATAAGAAGCGACTTCGTGCCGAAATCCGAGACCCTAAGTCCGATTTTCCAAATATTTTTATCTCGCCCATTCCTGGCTGGATGGCAACGTGAAGATCAACTTTGTATCAGTACAAAATAAGTGAAAGTTGGGAGAGAAAAAACAGAATGCTCCATTCAAAGGATCAAGATCAACGAAGTTTGGATTTAGACTAACTAGTAATAGGCATATGTATGTTGCTCTGGAATATCAAAAGAGAGAGTAACCAGAGCTTCAATGCTGAGATTGAGTTTGCAGGAATGAAACACCAACTTTGAAGACAGGGTTCACGATAATTTTCTGTTCTCAAGTTTCCCTCAAACTCAAAAAATGCATTTACCGCCATATGTCGAACACATTGAAACTTTTTCACTCCTAGTAAAATAATTTTTCTGGTCTGGACTAGTTGTGCGGTCACGTTGAACGAGTTATCGGTGGTTGTGAACGGTAAATAATGGGGTCAATAGAGAACGAAAGAGATACATTATGCAAAACAGTATATGTAAAGTTAGAGTCCCAAAGGAATAAACTTGGAGCAACAAGAAAAAATAGAATTTTAAAGGACAGGTTTACAAAAGGCGCATGGCACAGCAAACGAAAGCTCCTAGAGAGTACAGAGGCGGGAGTGAGAGCACAACTTTACATGTACTGTTCCCAACACGTCTTCGTCATTTGAAGCTCTACTCGGGCACCAAGCAATCGGTAAAAACAATTAATCCCGAGGATGAAGATTATCGTTAACACTGTTTTCAGGAACAAGAGACAAGCAACGGTGGGAGGTCAAAATCAATGATTACCTAATTGAGAACAGAACACTCTCTAGAAAAACTATGTACCAGAAATTTCCACCCTTGATGGAGAATACCAGGTGTATGTAGAAGCTCTTGTAAATCAGCCAGTTAGCTTGAATATTGTCAGCTGGCCTTTTTAGACTTAAAGGTCATATACCCTGTAGCCTTCTATTCAAACTAAGCTTGAAGAAAGTGGATATGACGGAAAAGAGCGGCATCCCGAAGTGATCTTAGCACCCCAGCGGCAGGCCTCAACCTTACCAAAGGCGGGCCACATGTGGGCCCAGACTCCAAGCTACTTTTACTGTTAAAGTGTGTGGGTATTGACGAGCGCATTAAGGGCATTTATCCAAGCGTATGAGTGTGTATGTTTAGTGAAGAGGCGCGGTTTTACGTGTGTGTGCTGCCGCCGACGGCCAGCCTTGCAGTCGCAGCCGCTGCCGCCGAGGTGGCTGGTCCCGCCCCTCGGCATACGGTAGCACAATGATACTTTACTGGCGAAATAGTCAATGGCGCCCGTTGCGCGCGAATGCTACCATTGAACTCATGAAATTGAAAGAGCAGTATATTGAGATGATATAAAGGCAGCAGTCACACGATGAAAGATTCTACTGGCATCTCGTCCCCATAGCCGTTCAGCCTCGACCCAGAAATCGAAGATCGACCTTTAAAATGATAGGCCTTTGCTAATCTTTAGCGTTTGATGGATCCGGTATACCCTAAAAATAAGCCTTTGAAAGGAGTAGGAAACTCCTACCTGTGGCACTGAGATGCCTGGAAAGCCGATGAAAAACGTTATCCCGAAAAAGCTACAAAAAATCAGTATAAGATCGAAAACAGCTGAAAACTATAAAGGTAGCGCAGTGAAAAACGAGGCTAGAATTGGGTTTCTAGGGCCCGAAGATGCCAGTTCGTGCAAACGTGCACAGCGTCGCCCAAAAAGATCGCAGATCTCATGCCGAACAGACAAAAAATCATCGACATTCGGAGGACAGAAATAAATGCAAATTTACTTAATAAAAACAGTTGAACAATGAAAGCTTAAGCATTTCCAGTCAATGTTTTTTGACTAGATGAGGACAGAAATATTTGAGCTGGTCAGTCCGAAGGCTATTGTTCATTTACTGAATTTCAATTTCAAGCTAGCTGACGTTCTTGATATGATAGATCATCGATGCCCATGCTGTCTTAAGATGGGCTCGTCCATCATCAAAAGAAAAAAAAAAAAGACACAGAAAGTTCAAGGCTCGGAAATTCTGACCCAGGACTATAACGGTTTTTTGGCAATATTTTCTTATAGGTCCTACTACTCTAGAAACCCAGGAAAGGGTTTAAAGAGAGGGGAAAGAGGAAGTCAAGCATATTCTATCGCGATCATTGCCTCTAAGAGATATCTCAGTGGGGCCCTGATTTACAAATGTTTCAGAAAACCATGTTTGGGATTTTCAAGATTCTAAGCATCAGTTATCCATGTGCGAAATTTCCTAAATGCCTTTTTTATGGATTCCCATAAAAAGCATTCCAATCGCCTCACATTAGAAAAGCTGCAATTTTCTCTCTGTGTTCAGAAAAAATAGTTCCGGATTGGGTACAAAAACCTTTTCTACAGGTTATTTAGGGGTTGATTCCTAAATCTGCGGTCTATGTTGTAGACTTTCCGAAAGATTTTGAAGCCATTCTTCCACTCGCCTATGATATCAAAACTTTATTTGTTTGCCACCGCCTAGAAATACTAGCCTTATAACATGTTCGCGCGAAATTTCCTACTTTGGCACGTGGGTACAACAATTCACAGCAGTTACCTGCGGGTAAAGCTCAACAAACGCGTCCGAGCAATTTACCGCGGTGGCATAAAAATTATTCTTTTTTGAATTCAAAATCGCCTTTGATCCCCCAAATTTGGCTGGCCAGAAGGCGAATTTCATTAATTTCAAAGAATACTACGACTAATAGCTCCGGAAATCTCTCTTTAGGTATCTCCCTCAAGGGTCCGAGGCAAAATCTGGAGATTTTTTTCTCTGAATACTCTAAAATTCCTTGATGTGTACCTCTTAACATTCCGCAAAGTAATGGAACCCTCATTTTCTTGGGATACCCAGGACATTTAGGCGATTCCGAGCATGTCTCACTCATGCATGATTCTCCAAGTCATAGAGGTGCATTCCCACAAAAACTGTGCTTTAGCCATCGAGTGTAACCGTGCTTATCTGGGCCAATTTCCGGTCCGGGTAATTGCGTCTCGACACGCTTTGCGGCCGCGCATCGCCTCCCGAGTCAGAAGAGCTCCCAGCGCCGCAACCGCCGATCGTACAGACGCTCTGGGTGGGTTTTTGGAAAGTGGAAACAAAAAGAAAAATTGGAGAAAATTGTAAAGAAAAGCCACTTCGAGTCGGCTTTGGCGCTGGAAACCCGACTGGACTCTCGAGGCGCGTGCGGCTGCAAAAGGCGTGTCGAGACGCACAATTACTGGACGGAATTTGGCCCAGGAATAAGCACAGTAATATAGCCACGAAGAAAAACCTGCTGAAATGCGCTATGTTTTAGTGACAACATTTACTGGTCTAGACCAGTTCTCCGGTTGTATGAATATGTTTTCATCTCAGTGGTTGTCACCGGTGAAAATGGGGTCAATCGAATATGGAAGAAAAATCCAAGTAAAACAGTTATTACTTTAGAGGCCCGAAAAAAGGATGAAAAGGGATCAACAAAGAGTAGAGAATCTCAAAGACAGATCCACAAAAGTTCTCATTGTCACAAAAAGGTTCTACTGACCATGAGAGTAGAGAGGCAGGATGAGAGTAACGCTTATCGTGTACTTCTGGCTCGTTTTTCTCAACTTTACAAGATTTCGGCTCTATCAAGCATCTAATCTAGCAGACAATCTCGGGAGTAATCGAAGATTATCGTGAACCAACTGCTTTCTCAAATATTGTGAGAAAACCTGTGATCAGGCATGCTGTCGCAGAAGCAGACTGCAGCGGGCTCCAAATTAGGCTCCGACCGAAATGTGGGTAGGCCGCCTGTTGACAATTTGAGTCGACGTTTATTTCCGGATTACTTTGAGAAGAAAATGGAAAACGACTGCCGGGCGGATTTCAGCCCATCATCTACAAAGCTGAGTACCATGGGTGAGATATGTAAAGTATGGTTTAGCGGCTACAAATCTCCCACATTCAAATTTTCTTTAACTGCTCAGATAAAAACAGACGGCCCCCGCCTCAGCACTAGTGAGTGGATTGAAATGGCCATTCATTGGAGTTGTTAACGAGAAATAATGATTCTCAACAATGAGATGAACATTTTAAACATCGAACTTTACGTTGGGGTGATTGGAGCACGAATTTTCGTGTGATTTTGATGAAAAGAATGTTATTATTAATTCATTGTGAGAAACATGAGTTGTTCCAAGCGTTATCTGAGGAAAAAAAAAACATAAAGGCGCTATCAACCAGAATTGCTTCTCGGATGAACAGAAGTGGATGGGAGTTACCATAATTTGGACTATTTAACTATTTGTCATTGTTGTAACAGTGGGGACAAGGTCTCTAATAACACCGTAGGAAGGAGTTGTCTCGCCTTTATGCGGCTCAGACATTCCACTCAGGACCACTTCGCTTCTGCATTGAGTAACGTGACGTTTCGGATGGTGGCCATCGTGTATCAACGCCCCTGAGGAGGGTGCGGGAGAGAAACGGGGAGGAGCGAGGTTCCTCGATTGGACGCAGCAGCCGGGGGCCGGGGCTGGCCCGCATTGCGTCCAATCAGGAGACCTCGCTCCTCCCGGCCGTTTCTCCGCCTCCTCAGGGTGTTGGATACACGATGGCCACCACCCGACGTTTCCTCTGAGACTGCAAGGAAAACTCCTCCCCGGGAATTGTAGAGTGAGCCCCTGTCCCGGTTACAGTGTTTCATTCAGCAGTGACTGATGGCGGTTTAAATGCAGGAGTTTTCATAAAAAGTGTTGTCTGTAGTTAATGTTCCATGCGGTTCTGTGGCGATTTCTGGTCTTTGACAGAAAGTTTTGTGACAGTCTCATCGTCATTAGAAAGTTTGATATTAGAGCTCTAGTCGCGCATCTAGAGATGATATTGTCAGGGGCCGAATAGATCTCCCAGCCGCTAAAGGCACAGCAGCATTCAATGGAGGGGAATCGATCGTGTGGCGTCGCATGATCTGATACTCCTCCAATGCATGCTGTCGCGCCTTTGAGCGGCGGAAGATATTCGGCCCTTAATAAAATGATTTTGGTAGTGAAATAATGAATTTCCTTAACAGTGGATAACTTTGTTATTTCTAACAACTTAGTAGTATAGTACGCAACCTGCAGGCAGAATTTCGTACCGATAAAGGACCGTGCGCACATAATGAAATTCGAAAATACCCGCACTTTGAGAGCTACTCCTGAAGCGTAAACTGACGAAAAGTCCAGGGAAGCGCGCTCAGAGAATGTATATTATGCTATCAAAATTGTCATATATTCGTTGACAAATCGAATATTCGAGACATTTTCGAATAACGGATATTTTTACTTCTAAGCGAATCAGCGAAAATCCTCTTTTGCCATGAATTCTGGAGTTTTCCCTTCCTAAAAGTAAAAAACAAAAGCAGCTCTCAAAATCGTAATGTCAATTATTCAGGCGAAAAATTGATTCATCGGATTATTCGGACAATTATTAACTATATATTTGGTCCTCACCTTTACTATAGAGCACAGGGAATGCAGAAATTCCGAGTGATTCTTGCTCCGCTAACTTTAGCGGGTAAATCGATCCATAAAGAAGCGGTCCCTCGGCAGTTTGATGGTCATTCACTAGCAAGCATGAACTTCACAAGACAAAATGAAGACGGACGCTCAGCGTTTGGCCGGAGTTTATACTTTCTAACGCAGAGCTGACGCAATGGCATGATTCAAATACGGATCGACACGCGACGAGATTTCGATCGATGCCTCTACCAAAGTCATGCGGTGCATTGCGTCGTGGGAGCGGCGTGAAAGTGTGAACCCGGCGCTTTGCTATTTATGAGGCGCGTGAATCAATAGGATCAATGGGCGTTATAGATCACAAGTGCGCGCCTTCACAACGTACCAAGTTGCCAGAGAAGGGGTCCAATATAGTTCCTGTCCATGGCTTGCGCCTCCTAAAAACATTCGAATCCCGCGGCTGGCGGCGACAACCGGTTTTAAAATCTCACCCGGCTGATTGGCGGTGCATGGTAAGTCGGTTAGCTGCGCTCTCCTCTCAGCGGCCTGAATCGAATAGCGGGCCGAAGCACGCGACCGCCCGCGCCAGCAGCAGGTGAGATTTTATTATTTTCTTGGGGGGACGCCATGGACCTTACTATACTTTCCGCACACTATCTATGTGAAATTTCATATTTTGTAACCTATGTACATAGTTATAGCAATCTCAATCATGTTATTTATGGCAGTAAAACTAGCAGCAGCCTGAGACTTCTCATCACTTTCTTTCCGAGCTTGAACAAAGCAATGCATCTGTTTTACGACTTTCAAATAAACAAGCACATGTGTTTTGCTGGTAGCAGCAGCGAATAAGTGTTAATATGTACTCAGCAGTGATGGAGTAGCAATAATGGAGGGTAGAGACGTTTTGGGTATTAGCGTGATAAAGAAGGTGTAGGCAGCGCTTGGGAGGAGGAACCATGCAGCTGATTACCCGGATTAAACAGAAAAAGGGCGTCCGGTTGACACCATTTTGAAAGCCAACCAGACGACGCCTCTCCTCACACCATCAGAACTGTCCAGCCAGCCATCAAAACAATACTTTATATACTTTTCAGTAGGATGCTCTCTTTCCTTCTTCCTGAAAATAGCAAACAAATGTGTTCTCCAAGTGACCGACCGCCAGCCACATGAAGGTTACTGAGGTAAAACATTGTAAATGCCAACTTCTGTGGAGATGATAGGTTGCTTAAAGAGCGTTGACATAAACCATCAGAAGTAGACGCGAAGTGCATGGGTATCAGATGACAAAACCATCCACCCGCAACCCACACAGAAACAATGGCTGTCGGCAGCTCGAAGCAGCTGAAATGTTGCACCTTGGCTGCATAAGGCTGTAATGCGCCAGCCAAAGCAGCAACTATGGAAGTGTTAGAAAAGTTATGTGGTTCGGAGCAGGAAAGATAGAATTGGTTCTGTTTTCTCCTAATTACATTCCTCCTTTCATGCTTGTTTTATATATATATATATATATATACATATATATATATATATAGTATATATATATATATATATATATATATATATATATATATATATATATATATATATATATATATATATATATATATATATATATATATATATATATATATATATATATATATATATATACTATATATATACTCATATATACTATATATATATATATATAGAGAGTATAGAGTATATATATATATATATATATATATATATATATATATATATATATATACTATATATATAGTTTATATATATATATATATATTGTACATCTATCTTTCAATCCCAGATGTGAGAGGATTTCCCGCATTTCACATTCCAGAAATACACCCAGTTTTGGGCACTTTAGGAGCATTTCCTGCGTTCATATTCATTCGGAAAACCGCAAAAAGTGCTGCAGGAACGCATGAAACTATTGATTAATCCAGGACCAAAAAATACATCAGATAATTTCCAAATTTTCCACTTTCTTCGTTACGAGAACCCCCCACATTTCCACGCATTTTCCAGCGAATTTCGCGCTTGATTTCCGGAAGACGAAAAGAATTTTGGGCCGAAATTTGAAAACCGATTTCCAGCATTATCATATCTAGAGCTCCTCTCATTTCCTATAAGCCCCGAATGCGACTGATTTAGGACCGACCTCCTGAAAAAATTGAAAAACACGACATTTCGGAATTCAGCCGGTTTCTCGGATCGCTCGTAACGTGTTCGTGGGTCTGAATGGTTCACTATATAGAGCCATGTATTCAGCCTCTAGCCTCACTTTACGCAATATCGATTGATTCTGTTAGCCCTAAACGCCTTTTTTCCCGGGGTTAAAACATGTATATATACTCAAAGAGGAGCTCTCGATGCTGATTAAGGATATGCCCCTAGGAACCCAAACGAAGCCAGCTTTTCTTGAATAAAGTTGAGACAAAACGAAGCCTTACGGCCCGAAAAGAAAAAGCGCTGGAGAACCCTGCTTCTGTTCCTCGAAAAGACTTGGACTGTATTTAGGATTTTTTCGGCCTCCTAACACTTTGTAGTTTTCAAACATCTAGCCCTTCAATTTTTTCGAAACTCTTCAGTATCGAGTATGCCCCGTAACATTTTCCGAATAACCTTCTAGCAGTGCACCAAAAGTGCCAGAATTATAAAGTAGTTTCTTATCCCCAGAAGGCTGGATGATATTTATCATTCGAAGAATTTTTCTTCATTCAAAGGCAGCAGACACCCTCGCAAAAGTGAGTTGAGAGATAGCGACGCTAATAGACTCAAACGGCAGAAGGCATGTAAAGTTCTTTTTGCCAATATTTGTCTGGCGAATGGTCGGGGTGCGGCGGTAGATTCATCTGATCGAAAACCGCTTTCGGCCGTTGGATGTCGCGATCGTCGCACGACTTGCCGCGAAACGGCCGCGTTATCTCCATCAGCTCGACAAAAAATTGTGAAAGCAAGAAGAGAGGGGCTCGTTGGAGGCGCTAAAGAGAACCAGCCATATTTAGAGCCATTTTGACTAATCGAACGATGAACTTCGCCCTTCTTTCTGGAGAAACCACGCCCTCCTAATACAAAAATACTTAAATTGATAGGTCCAAATACGGTCAGATTATCTTCTTTTTTGACGTTTCCGACGGCGTAAACATTCTAAAGGTTCTGACCGCTTGAGACTTCCACATATTAGCTTCTGGCTATCCTATTCGAGCACTCATGCCGATTTGTAAATCGTATGCTCTCCCTATAGTAGAAAAAACAACTTGTGCTTTCTGTACTTACACCACACATGGAGTTATTTCGAGTTTTTTTGTAAGTTCTCAACATTCACAGCTCCAAATCTCAAAATGTAAGCCATAGAGTTCAAAGCATTCTTAAGCGTGCGCTTTTTGTCAATCCCAGTCTGAAAGAATATAGGGAATAAAAAGCGTCCCAGAAAGCACCACAAAAACAAGATAAAAAGCAAAAAGTTCGATGCCTAATAATAATTTTCATGGTCGAAATTCTACGATTCAAAGGCAATAACCATCGCAAGCACGAACAAGGAAAAAGTGGCTCACATGTAAAGGGGGCAATACATCAGGGAATCTACCGCATCATTGCAAACTCGGCGTCGCGCAAGAAAATGGATTCTGCGTGCAAGGCGTCGTTTATACTTCCGCCGCCAAGCGACGCGGCGCGAGTGCAATCCTATGATATCGATCACGCAACGGGGGCTTGATCGATACTATAGGATTGCTCTTCGCCACGCCGCTCGACGGTGGAAGTATTAACGACCCCTAGAGCAATCTCTCGGACGTCGCAATGTAAAAATGATTTGTCATTCCAATCTGTTAACCCGCCAGCTCCCAGGTACTAGAGCGATGCCGCTTACAAAATTGTGGTATTCAGTATTGAAGATGATAAGCCATTTCCAACAAAAAGTAATAATGAAAGGCAAAAATAGTTAGAAAACGAAAAAATCTTTACACCATCACTGTCAACTTTCACGAAACTTTTAAAAAATTAGAAGTACAAAAACGAGTGATGAAAAAATTTCCGATTGCTTGACATGAGTGAAAAACGAACAGATTGCAAATGAAGGATTTCTTCTATCTCAAAAGCCAGTGTATTTAGATGTGATGAGCAAGAGATGTGTCATCTGAGTAGCAGAAGGTTGGTGATGAGCAAATGCTTGTCCATTCTGGAAAAAAAAGTTCGTTCCTAGATGGACTTCTGTGCGTCATCTACGAAGTTGTGTCATCTTTCATAATCATTGATTCAACAAATTTTTTTCACGATTCACTTTTTGAAATACTTCGGGATTTTCTGGCTCTGACCCTGAAAACTCTGAGAAATGATTTTTTAACTTCATGAGGCCTTTTACTTTCCCTCTTCCTTGTTTCACTCTAGTATTCAGCTTCAGTGAATACATTCGAAAATAGTGCATGTTTTTCGATTCTGGTGGGTTTTCTGCAGGATTATTCGAATGTTTAGTCGATTTATTAAAGGATCACAATTTCCAAATCCTTTTCATTGAACTACTGTGGAAATCAATAAATTGAATATTGTAATCGAAGTGGTTCGAATTTTCTGTGAGTCGGATATTCTCGTTTCTCGAATCTATGTGCTTAAAAGCCAAATAATTATAAGTTTAAGGTTATAAAATATTCGGAAAATCGGAAAACGAAAGTTACTCGAACAGATCACTTGTTTTGAAAAATGGGAAGTTCAAAATCCCAATCGAATCGAACATAAGATTGTAAAAAGTCATTCAAGTTTTCAGCTGAATCGAATATTGAAAATACTGAAATTTTTCTTTCTTCAAATTTATGTCAACTTGTTTTTCTAACATATACACTGTCTCTATAGGAACAAAATTCCGGTCCTCAGTTGCAGACAACCGCTGTAGCAGCACGTATCTCAAAGGTAGTTGTGCTGGGGCAAGGAGTAATCGTGCGGCGAGACCCTTGGTCCCAACACGATTTTCCCCAAGCTGCGCTCTGCAACGGCGGTTGTCCGCATCCGCAGACTAACCTCGTTCCGACAAGGACAGTGATTCCAGCTACTTTCCAGAAAAAGTCACGCTACTGTCTGAGGTGGAAGATTCACCTTAGCACTACGCAAGGAAACCACTGCAATCTCCTGGGATATGACTACCGGTTTTCAAGGATACTCTCCTTTTAGGACTGGAAGCATAAATATTGTTACGTCACAATATAAACAAAAATAATTGATACTCCATAATTGTTAGTACTCAAAAGTGGTTAAGGTTCTATGGAAGGTACACATTGAAAAATGTGTTGTTAAAGGCATCGTTTACGCTGGAATTTAATTTTCATTTTCAGGCTCAATTTCATGAGTGAGCCCAGTAGACCACACCGGTAAACTTCGGCGCGTCACAAACGTGGGCAATGAGGTTGGAAGGCGTCATAGATGAAGATCCGCCACTAAATCTCACCAGTCATCTAGCACTTTCCTAGAATGTTGATGCAAACGTAAGACAATGGAAAAATAGTTACGGCACAAACTTCACATGCAGAAAAACTCCGAAAATGACAGTGACGAGGCCTCCAAAAGCAGAAAAACTCCAGAAAGGGTTTTGACGCGAAAATCAAATTCGTATTTACAATGTGTCCCGATTGAGTTTTCTTCACAAATGAAGGTTTTCATAGGCCTTCAACATTTTCGTTCACTAGAGAGGGCAAGCTACACAAAAACACGAAAATAATATACGGTTTTCTGCGCGTAATTTTCAGCATTCAGCAATTTTGAGGCCCTGTGTAAAAATATGTATCGAAAAAAGAGTCAGTTGTTCGACTTGAGTTGTAGGTTTCATAGAACTGCACACATTAGCGTAAGCTCAAAAATTAAATGCCTTAGATTCTGGAAAACCAAATCCCTGCCCAGCTTTACCGTAACCCATGTAGTACGCTACAGTAGTAAAAAAGTCGGACGAGTAATTACCACTGGACAGTTAGTGAATGCCATTGAACTCGTTAGAATCAAGGGATCCTCATCATCTGCTGCCAACCGCCTACCGTATTCTCCGCGGTCGCCAACACGCAGACACACAAACACACACACATACACCCGATGCACACACGCACACATACTAAACCGGTTGTTCGCTAGCGCCCTGTCTAAATACGGCCCTATCAAATTAAGCCTGGCTCATCCGTTAAGGTGACACTTTGCACCTCTCGGCTTGCTTGTATTGGCCCCAACATGAATGGGCCTATTCATTTCGGGCTGATATGGAGAGGGGTGGCAATGGGTTCTGACCCGATTACGGCGTCTCCCGACTCGACCGATTCAACCCTCAGAAGCGCGCTCAGCTGCAAGTTGTTGCAGACGAAAAAGCCAGCTGCAGCTTCACTTTAGCTGATAGGGAAAGTTGGCTGTCTTCTGCAACGCTAGGAACACCCCTTCAAACGTGATTCAAACACTTCAAAAAGTTCTCTCCCAAATAGTTCATAGAATTTCAAACCATAAATCCTATAGACTAGGGGCATCAAGTGCCCCGAGATCCAGCAGTCATAAACCCATTAAAAGTTGTGCCCTGGACGGAAAGACCGAATACCGGAGATAGATTCGAATAGAACCCTGTTTTGGAATTCCAGATTTCTGAATACACTTGAATTGCCCTTTTTTAAATCTTTGAATTTTGAATATATTCGAATAAACCCCTTTCTTCGAGTTGCGAATTTCTAATAGATGCTTTGCCCCAAAACTTTTAATGTGGTGTGCCCACTCACACCCACTTTCCTGTGGCTACCGAGGAGTGGATGTAAAGGGCAAGCACACCATATTCAAGGTTTCAAGGTCGCATAATGCTATTGGTTGCTCGTTTTTAAGCCGGTTTCTACACTGTTGTTGCAATGGACCACGCATCTTACGAATTCTGTTGATAAGGTAGATGGTGGTTTTAATCACTTTACCTTCAAAAAGAATTTTCATTTTTTCATCCTTACACAATGTCTTAACAAGTTCAGTTTCTTGGAATACAATATTCCTGTTATGGAGAGGAATTTTGCATGGTAGGCTGGTTGGATCGTGATCTCAGATTTGGCCTGCTCAAAATTTTTCTTGTAGGGGCGCCGAACGCGAATACAATTGAGGTTCATTTTTCGATAATCCAAATATTGAACGCAGTGTTAACGATAAAAAATCGTGGTTTTGGTCCTCGATGTTTTGGGTAGATATAAGTCTACGGAGTAGAGGTTAATAGAAATAATCCCCTACAAAACTCTCAAACACCAGAAAGGAACTGTTTAAAGGAAACTCTCTAATACTCAATAACATCTGTTGCTTGTTATCGGTGGACTGCGGAAAAAGCGTCAAACCTAACGTCGAAAAAATGATTTAGCGCTTTGAAATTCTTATGTAAGTGACTTTGATTTCTACTTCCCTACACCGAAAACTCTCTAAAAATAATATGGGCCAATGCACATGCTTGGATGTTAGAACCTTTTACGATAAGGAATATTCAGAAAGTCGGCAACTGTTCCTCTGCTGGAAACGAACACAGGACAACTATTATTATATGACGTGGGCCGGGACGATCTATTTGCTCGGCTATCACACGAGATTTTCAGCAACTTCCTGGCCGTTTTTCGCCGCACTTCCGTTCTTACTCTTCTTAGAGGGATCGAAAGCTTTTTTGTTTCTGCGAAAAAGGGCGGCTTTTGCCGTTTTTGCCGTGAACACTGCCTTCAACTTCTGCTTTATTTGTCAATATTTTTGTAGGAAAATTGGGAACAATGTTTTTGGGCGTGATGGAAATCATTTTCAGTTTTTGGGTGCAGATGAACAATGCGGGGTGCCTGACATCGCTCACAAAGCTTGAGGCTCTGAAAATGCGCGCCGTGAAAGTCATGGTCACCTGAAAACTGTTGTGATGTCGATCATCTAGCACTTCTTGGTCGGTCATCCGAGTACCTTTTCATCGAATGTTGATGCGACCGGCAAACAACATGGAAAACAATTATGGTACATACTTCCCATGCAGGATAATTTAAAAGATGACAGTGACCAAGCAACAACGGTTTTGACGCAAAAGTTCAAATTCATTTTTACAGCGTATGCGAACTAGTTTTTTTTACAAATAAAGATTCTTTTAGGATTCATCTGACATTTTCGTTCGCTGAAGAGGCCAAGTTGTACAAAAGCATGAAAAAATAATACACGGTTTTTTGTACGATGCCTCTAACAAGGGAGAGTTGCACACATAAGAAGGAATTTCGAGATGCAACTTTAAATGCAGTGTCCACGATAGAAACCATGTCTGATGTTCTGGTGGAGATCGGCAGCTGCGGGGCCTAGGGCAACCCTAACGTTGAAAAAACTAAGAAAAATGAGCTCGGAATGGTCCCCTTACGGCGCCAAAGTTGGACACCCGTCAGCTCGTCACACCCCAGATGCACTTTCCACGCCCACCGACGTGAACAAATTAATACTCGAGGTTGTAAGATGAGCGATGGTTTCCGATCAATAGCCCCGCTCCTCCCTTTATTCCCAACTTCTCTCTTTACTCAGGTGAGCTCGCATACATCGGGTGAAAATGACGGAAGTTACAAGCCTCGGACCACTCCTCCACCATGATTCCTTAGCTCAATATTTGAGGGACCATAACTCTGTTCCTAGAAGGTCTTGTACGATTGTAAAAACATCATTGGGATCAGCATGGAACCGTCTTCAAAACAGGCTGAAAAGCAGAAAAACGATTCTTGTCGTGAACACTGCCTTTAATATGTTCTAGGGGGAGAACAGTGATCCGATATTCCATACTCAGAATCGACTAAATGCCTCAGAGATTCACAGGAGATTTCCAAAATTGGGTACTTCCATAGCTTTGCCCATAGAGAAGGGGCAAACGAATGGCAATATTCAGGGCGTTTAAAAAGAATTTCTCGGATCGAACTTAAAACTTGTTACTGGGGGTCGTTTTAAGTGCTGATTACAATTCTGTGGCCCATTTGTCAATATTTAAAAAATTCCATCTGATTTGGTCTGAAGCTTCGAAATGGAGGAAAATTTGCTGCCCAGACGCAACTTTTGACGATTTCGAGAATCCTGCGATCAAATCGCCCCATAACTTCTACATAGGGGTTATTCGGCCTGCCTAATACGAATATGCAACCCGTTCATCGATTTTTGATAGATTACGGTAGATTACGGTTGGTACACGGTAGCTCGGTCGAAGTCTCGGATTTGACTGAAAATTTCACTGTGGGTGTTTGGGACGCTGAACACGAATTTGAGGTACAATTTTAATTTCAAAATTTTAGGGTAGGTATCGCCTGTTAAAAGGCATTATGCCTACTTAACCTACAGTAACCCTAAGTCTGGCTAGGAATAGACCCAGATTCGGGTTCAGCGCCATAAATAACCCCAGCTGAAAGTTTTGAGCCGAATCCGAGAAAATTTTTCTGGACTGCCCAAAAATTCCCTTGCCTTATTGCGAAGCGAGGAAAATGCCATTTGTGGAATCCCCGCATCCATTTAGTCAATTTCAAGCACGGGTCATTTATATTCTCTCACAGACCTACAGCAACGACAACATGATTTTCCCAATCGCCACAGGAAGGTAACAAACCTCTCTTGTAAGTGAAAATCAGAAATACATGCCCAAGGATCATTGAAGGGTAAGAGGTATTGAAGAGTAATCAGGGTGTTTTTTGGGGGTTGTTACGGAGTTGCCCAGTGATTGAAGCGTTTGGGCTTCAGTCTCGACTCTTCTGTCTCTCTTTGCTCCATTCCACGATCATAAGAGGTCTGCGTAATAAAAAGGCAGCTAATGTGTCGGGTTAGAAAAGGGTGTTGAGGTCAGCGCCGGAAATGCTCACGGAATCATCAAGCATAAAGCGGCCGGGGCGATGCGCGAGAATTTGCACTACGGATGTCGAGACGAGCGGCGGCGTGCCTTTTAGTGCCGTTAGCCGCTCATGACACACAACTGACAGCAATCAGAATAAATATACGTACGTGCTTGTGCGCCTACGTGGACAATTCTAAGGAGGAAGTACGACGGGCTTGAAGATTCTCCGGGCGATTTCCGGCTCATCTCATATACATAGTTAGCGACGATGACTAGCTAGGATTTCTACAGCCTAGCTTTCACAATATCCGTGCTGCGGTAGTTCTGTGTGAGAAAACAAAGACAGATAATGCGTGCTCGAAGCCCTTAAATGCCTCAGGGATCACAAAAAGTTGAACCTTCATAGTTTCGCGGGAAATGATCTTTCAATCTGTTCCAAAAACGTCTCCGGATTCAGATCGAAACTTCTTAATTGGGGTTAAATGAAGTGCTGAGCACAAAATTCGGGTTCGTTTGTCACTATTGATACTGTCCACCAACGCGCCAGTCGTGGGAAAGCTCATACGAAAAAAAGAATACCTTCGTGACGGCTGCTCGACACGCACGCCGGCTGCGTAGGCGGACAATCTCATTAGGAAAAACATCAGTCTCCGATAGGCATAGCATCATTTAACTGGCGTCAGCTACTTTCGCTTTCCGAAGATTGTCAAATGAAAGTCAAATTCGTTCCCACATCCTAGATAACCTCGGCAGAGAAGTTTTAAACCAAAACATGAGAAATTACCTATACTACCGTAATCTGTAAAAATTCGAAACACAGACTTCAGTTTCGTGCTAAGCGCTTCGAATGACCTTCAGAGAAAAATCCTGAGCCAGATCTATGGCGGCATTTGGGAAATCATAGAATGTCGCCTTTTGATCCTGGAGTTTCCCCATTCCTCCCAATGAAAGGCTTTGGAACAAATTATCCGAAATCCTCCAAAAATTAAATATCCTCGATCAACTCTCGAACATTTCCCGGAATACAGATTTGAGCCAAATTTTAAGCGAAATTTGTACACAACATACGAATCGCCTTCTGGGTACCCTATTTTTATCTGTGAAGCTATGAAAACCCCGTTTTCTGGAGTTTCCTTAGGCGCTAACTGGTTTTTGAGCACGGATTATGTGCGTTGTGTCGTACACCTACATACATGCCGTACACCTGAGATTGTCGGATGCCACATATCGCACGCATACACGCTGTCGTACGCTATACATACGAAGACAATTCAACTTTCATAGATTATGAAGACGAGAATCAAACGAGTCCGCATTTTCGACGATTATTCGCGTTCGATCTGGTGGCGAGCGGCCATTCATGGCCCGTCAATAACGAAATCGGAAACAAAGCCATACCGAATTTCCGCGAAATTCAAAACGAAAGCCAATTTGCTGCCAACTGCCATACCTATTTTCTGATCGAATCCTTCAAGGGATTGAATAGCACCATACCCGGGGCTCCTATGAGGTTTCTATAAATTTTATGTGCTTCGTAATACAATTTTAGTTCTTATTAGTGCTTGCTTTTACCTTTTTACAGGTTTTTTCGGAGGTTTACAAAACTGTGCTCCCATGTTTGTATGTAAATGTGAGGCAAAACATTAATAACCTAAGCCTGAAATTCCCCAATTGCCTCAGAAAAACAAAAGGACATTTTCATGGTATGGCAAAAGATAAAGGGAAGGCATCCCAATATTTCGAGGAAGTTGAGAATTTTCATTTGATTAGCTTCGAAAAAAAAAGTCTACTGGGGGTGACTTTACTGTGCTTCTCTGGGCCAAATTCCGGTCCGCAATTGCTTTTCGACACGCTTTTCGGCCGCGCGCATTCGAGTCGGAAGAGTTTCCAGCACAGCAGCCGCCGACCTGTTGACTTTAGGTGGGTGTTAGAAACTAAAACGCAAACAAATTGGAGAAAACTATAAAAAAGTCATATCGAGTCGGCTTTAGCGCTGGAAACTCGGGACAGGGGCTCTTTACACACCGAGGAAGGAGTTGTCCCGTTTGTGCAGTTTGAAACGTCACGCTACTCAATGCAAGCGAAGTGGTCCCGAGTGGAATTAGAGCCGCTAAAGACCGGAAAACTCCTCCTCGGTGTGTAGAGTGCCCCTGTCCCGGAAACTACTGCGGCCGCAAAGCGTGTCGAGACGCAATTGCGGACCGGAATTTGGCCCAGATAAGCCCAGCAGGTTGCTGAACACAAATCCATTTTCCTTTTGTCGATGTTCTGAGTGCCACTGTAGGTCACGGTAGACACGATGTCGTTTATCTCGCGTGACCTACCTTAGTGACAGGCACCGTCCAACCTCACAATCGTTTCTCTGTTGACCTGCCTATCTTGAAAATGGCCCGACGCTGGATTCCAATGATGTCTCTGGAATCGTGCAAAACCTCTGGCAACGGAGGTATGGCCTCTCACAAATTGAGGCACGGAAGCATGGTGGACGAGTTGTCTGAGGCTTGTAAATTTCGCCATTTTCAACCGATGTATGCTAGCCAAACTGAATAAAGAGAAAGGCTGAGAATGAAGAGAAGAACGGGGCTATTGATCGAAAATCATAGCTCATCTCGGCACTATTGACCTCGAAAGATCGTAAAAGGGGCGTGCCAAAGTGGCTTCTGATGTGGGCGCCCCAGGGTGGCTTCCTCCTATTTCTCGCTTATTCAGGAGAAATCGAGGGCTCGCACTTGGCAGGTGTTATAGGGGGTGCGTCTACTTCACAATTATGTGAAAATCTTCAATTTCGCCTCCGAGCTTAGACTATTGCCTTTAATCGCAAATTGACAAATTGATGTCAAACTGTTGATCTACATATAACAGATAATCCCCAAAAAAGGTTTTGAGCCAATTTTTTGAGACATCGGCCTTACCACCGTACCTTACCCTACGGCGATCTGAAGAAAATTTATAACTCGACGTCAGATTCGTGTTGAGCGCTCCAATAAACCTCAGGGAAAATTTTTGAGCCAAATCCATTATGGAAATCATCTAAAGTCGAATTAAGACAACAAAATTTTTCCATGATTTGAGCCTTTGGACCGCAATCGGCCGAAATCTTTCAGAAATCAACAAGTGGATCTTCAGTCAGTAATCATCATCCTTAACGAGCTCTAGAAGACAGTTTTGGGACAAAGCCTGAGCATTTCATTGAACTACACAAAATATGCCGTTTTTCTCTTTGCATACATATGAAAACGCCTTTTTTTGGGTAATTCCTAAAACATTTCCGGAATTTCGAGCACGGAGCATTTATGTTCTGTCTCATGACTATCAAAACACGGTTGTGTAAAGCCTCGCCGGAAAGTGAAGTCAAGATCTGGTGAGGGCAGGGACGCTATTCCAAACGAAGTTAAGCTGCATTCACTCAGTCAAGATTCAGCTTGAATTAGATTTAGCTAAGGTTCTGACACAGGTTCAGTTTAAGGTTTAAGTTTGGCCTTTGCTCATGCAATTTCGCTTAATGTTTATGATTGCATTATGAAGGAAGCGGCACATTTTCAGCCGCGAAGTCGCCTTTTTAACGCTTTACTCCCTCATTTAAAGGTCACCGCTGTTTGCAAAAGTTTGGAAACTGGTATCTGAAAAGAACAATCATCTACAGTACTAGTACAGTGCGCAAGGGAAGAATTGAAATCGAAATCGGCGGCGGGGACGGCGGCATTTCTGAAGCGAGGACCGGTGTCGGCAGCGCATATGTGTGAGACGAATAGGAAAAAGTAAACATACCGATGCTGATCAGAAGTGGGGAGTGTCATAGAGGGAAACGGACAAGGAGAGTCTCAGAAAGCGGTCCTTCTTCAGATTGTTTAGTTTGTGTGTGTGTCGATATCAGCATGCGATCATTAACAGATGTCCGCATCAAAAGCCCCCGAATGTGGTGTGAGTTTATGTCGGCTACAATGGCTGTCCGCTCGAGTGCTATCAATGCACTAATTCGGTCATCGTAGCGAACTGCAGCATATTAGGGGGGTGAGAAAAGTGAGCTGGGTGAGGTAATGCTTGGATTAGTTTTTGAGCATCAGTATTCTGCGGTCTTACAGTGCAAATGGATTATTATTGTTCTTCCATTTAGGTTCAGCGTGCCATCTACTACGTTTACATTGTGTTCCTTCACATCCGTCTTTCATAATAGTAATCAGGGTACGCCCTCGCTCTTGCCAAAAGGCGGCATACAATTTGAGCCACAATCTGCCCCTATGGTTAGTCAAGGAGTAAGGATGTGAGGGACCTCGACGTTTGATCATCGGCTTTTCCTGGAGGTTCGTTCAATGGCTACCCATCAATGAAATTAGACAAAATATTTAACACAACACTTAGGGCTCCTTAAAATTATTACCCTATAGTATCGCCCTCAATTGGGAGATTACTCTAGTAGGAATAATGAACGTTTCGCTGTATGACATCAAAAATCAACAACAAGGCGAGATAGGAATTTTTGTGGCCCACCCTTGCCATTTTCATTCGGATTTCAAGGACAGAGATTACAGCGAAAAGGATGCCCGCTTCTTTTTCGCGGAAACGTTAGCTTTGGGTCGCTCTAAGAAGAGCAAGAACGAAAGAAGGACCAAAAACGGCCAGGAAATGAGTGAAAATCCCGTGACCGACCCATTGGCCCACCCGCCTCCCATGTAACAGTTGTCCACCGTTCGTTTAGCCACGAAACAGTCGGCGAATTTTTATATAATATTTATTTTTCCCAAAAAATTCTAATATTGAAGCATTGACCCATCTCATTTAAAGGCAGTGTTCACGATAAGAATCGTTTTCTGTTTTCCACCTATCTTGAAAACGGCCCCATACTGATTCCAATGATGTCTCTGAAATCGTACAAGACCTTCTGGGAACAGGTTATGGTCCCTCAAAATTTGAGCTAAGGAAACATGGTGGACGAGTTGTCCGAGGCTTGTAACTTCCGTCTTTTGCAGCCGACGTGTGCGAACTGACCTGAGTAAAGAGAGAGAAGTTGAGAATGAAGGGAAGAACGGGGCTAATGATCGGAAATCATCGCTCAACTCACGATTTCGAGTGTTCTTCTGTTCACGTCGGTGGGCGTGTGATGCGCTTTTGGGGTTTTCAATGCGCTCGAAGTTGCAACTTCGGGCTCTTTTGGGGCTCTTCCTGGCTCGTTTTCATGTGTTTTTTCGACGTCAACGTTACAGTGTGCCCTTCCACTACCCCTTCCTGGTGGAAAGTGAAACACATTTTTTAACGTGAACACTGCCTTTAAAGAGTTTTGGAACAAGAAATCGAAAAGAAAGCTTTTTTACCTGAGAGTTTCGAAGCGCACACTACTTGAGCGAAGAGGCCTCGGCGCAAGGGACTTACCGCAATTCTTGGGGCGTACAGAAAATTATCGCAATTTCAGGTAAAATATTTTCTCTACAGCTTATTTAACGTCCTGAATACGACTTTGATTCTCCTTATCCAATATTCCTTGAGTCACTGTAGGGCTCAGTAGAGTTATTGCCATCTAGCTAGAGTGACTTAACTTAGCATTTCGAATATTGATAAATGGACTCCGATTTCGCGTTTAACGCCCCGAATAACCCTCCCCCTCCAGGACAAGTTTCCAGCAGAATCTGAGACTTCGACCAGACTACCGTATACCCTCCGTGACCCACAGGAATCTATCAAAAATAGATGAACGGATTTAAAGGCAGTGTTCACGATAAGAATCGTTTTTCTGCTTTTCCGCCTATCTTGAGGACGGTCCCATGCTGATTTCAATGATGTCTCTGTAATCGTACAAGACCTTCTGGAAATGGAGTTATGGTCCCTCAAAGATTGAGCTAAGGAAACATGGTGGACGAGTTGTCCGAGGCTTGTAACTTCCGTCTTTTGCAGCCGATGTATGCAAGCTGACCTGAATAAAGAGAGGTTGGGAATGAAGTAAAGAAAGGGGCTATTCATAAGAAACCATCGCTCATCTCACAATCTCGAGCATTCATTTATTCACGTCAATGGGCGTGGAAAGTGCATCTAGGTGTGACGAGTTGACGGGTGTCCAACTTTGGGGCCGTAGGAGACCGTTCCAAGCTCATTTTTCTTAGTTTTCTCAGCGTTAGGGTTGTGCTAGGCCCCGCAGCTGCCGATCTCCACCAAAAAATCAGACATGGTTTTTATCGTGGACACTGCCTTTACGCTCACAAAGAACCTATCAGTATCGATGACACAAGGCCAATTTAAACGGCATGTTGAGAAATTACAACTCACTAGTGAAACGTCAAAGTAAATTGAACCTGATCCTATATCATCCCTTTTGTATCTCCTTTTTTTCACAGATGTAGAGAGTCTATAGATTATTTGTATTTAAACTGTCTCAGTTGTAATAGTATCCCATTCTGAATATTGTTATCTAACGATTGCCTTGAAGGCAGCGTTCACGATGACCATTCTCGTTGACTTTACACAGTGAAATGATAGGCGAGGAGGGTCCTAGGCTCCCAATGTCAAAAGAACGGTAGAAAACGAGCCTAGAGCGGCAAAATAACGTCTGCAAACAAGCGTTTCGGTGTCCCAGACACGCCCCGTGCTCCAGTTCCGCCCCCTCAAAATGAACAAATAAAGACTCAGATTACAGGAATGACCAAGTCAATAAAGTGTTGATAAGTGAGTTTATCGCTTCATTGTACTGATAGGTATCATCCTTCTAGCGGTCAATTCCTCCACGCTCGAAAATCAACGTAAACAAGAGAGGGCCTAATTTTGCTCAAAATTTCGTGTCCTTTTTAGGCATGCCTTGCTACACATATAGGGCACCAGACCTTAAGCCGTGGAGATATCGAAAGTGAAGTTTATCGTGAACACTACCTTTAAACGAAAGCAATAAACATAAACATAAACAAGACTGAGAAAACCCTCCGTAACCTGACTCAAACCTCTATTTGGCAGCTACAATTTCAGACTTGGAAACACTCCTAGCACTCCAACCCGAATTGTCCGGTAATGCTTTCCTTGTGAGGGTGTGCCATTATCAGCAGGCGATCATTAACAGATGTATGCATCAAAAGCCACCGAATGTGGGGTTTGTCGGTTACAATGACGGTCCAGTCGAGTACTATCGATGCACTAATCTGGCCATCATCGCGCCCAGTAGGAAACTGAGGGGGTGAGAAAGTTGGACTAGACGGGATTAGCCTGACCAGGACGGTGGCCGCTATGTAAAACACTTTCTGTTTGGTTTCGAACTGTTCCACTTGGGAATCTGCTTTCAAAAGCCGTTGCACCAGCAGAAACTGACCAATTTACAAGTTCGTAAAAAAAGCCATTTCGACGACAACGCGGCACGCACGCCGACAGCGTGGCCGGACAGTTTTCTTTAGATGAATTTAAAATCATGATTAGCATTTTTGGAAACCTGTTTTTCTACGTATCTCGATCTAATCGAAACTTGATGACGTTTCAATATGTTACAGGGCAGCATAAAACATAACTAATGCAAACTCAAACTTCAGTTTAACATGCACAGTTTCACAAACAATAAATTTGGTAACTCAAACCCTGAAGGTTTTCTAGTGCACCCATGTTATACCGTGGGTGCGCCGAGTTTGCGCCAACGCACTGGAAGGAACTCAAAGTATCAATGCTATCCGTGCCGACGGTATGTGAACATAAATTTGATACAGTCAGTGCGTAGAAATTGACCTCAGTTTCGGGTTGGGCGCCCTAAGTAATCTCCTGTATGTTTAGCAAAGAACAGAGTCGAACCCCTAAATTGGCAATTAGTCTGAATTTGCTCCGATTTCTGGGGGATTTTCCGGAAATCTGAGGGCCAAAACCTTCAAAAAATCGGGATTGTCGCAAGTCGCAAGTCGGAGTTCCTCCTTATCCCTGCTTCCACTGCATTTTCGAAATGAACGTGAGGATTCTCGTGTTTTTTTGAGATTGGAAAACAAATATAGTGACTATATATTTCCAATTTACGTGAAAAATTATTATCCAAGAAATTTTCAATGTGTATCGTCGGTGGCTTCGACCTTGTATGTCGCTTCGCGCTATGAGGAACGCGGAGTCTATCGATTGATAGCCACTCCTATGTAATAGCTTCCACGCGTGCAACAGAGGTGCGTGGCACTTACGGTTTGTGTGACATGGACAACATCTTCAAAATGGTCTTATCAGTTTTCAGGGAGCCGAAGTTATGAATAATGCGCATGAATTCTCTCGAAACATGAATAACGCCCCGTCCCAGAGATGGAAAACTCTTAGGTTCCATGGCAATATTCAGCAGCCACGTCAGACGATGATCATGTTCGAGCCCAGAGCGATTTGCGAGTTTTCTCGAAGGTTTGGGACTTCTTCACAGCATTGAGATCGTTATTCTTCCACTCATGAGCGGCTTCCGCTGGTCGTTTCCGTATCCGGTGGACCACCTTTCGTTTAATTCGAAAATAACCACTGCAATGAGGTTTCGGCTTCCAAATCACCTACGCGTATGAATGTGCTTCCCGTTTTAAAGAGAACGATTCTCATCTAAATGGCATTCCGCTTTCTACTGAGTGGGTTCTAACACGAAGTATTACCTTCATACGATCGTATCGCGTTGCTGGAGGCTGCTGAAGAACAAAAGGAATCTTACGGTATGTTTATGGAAGCTTTATGATCGACTGAAGAACATAAAGGGCCCGAAATGCGCTGGTGGCTGAACGACGGCCTGAGACGGAATCATTGAAATGGTGTTTGCTTAGGCAAGTAGGAGATACCAGAAGGAGTATGCGCCTCTGCATGTATGTTATAGTGGGACTTCTTTGTGTTGCCATTCGGGAAAATTATCGGCCAGGATGAGTGGGCTATGACTCAATACTGCAGTACCGATACGAGTAATCAGAGAGACGTCGAGACCGATTTGAATGCGGACAACCGCCGTAAACCCGTTGAGAGGATATGCAATTTGTTCAGTATTACCGTAATTAATCGCACCGCATTTATGGTCGCGATGACCTCGCAACCGTGTGTGTGCGTGCAGGTGAGAAGCATGTGGGGGGGGGGGAGGTACTGGTTGAGGGACAAATGTGGGGACACGGGTTATGACGTGTTGGGGCAAAGCGGCTAACTAGGGAACCTATCTTCGGGTTCAGAGTGTTGATGAATGTTTTCTGATCAATTTTGGTACGCTACCTCCAAATCTGACACCGGATTCTGCTACGGACACTTCTGAGCGGAACCATAGACAATTTTTAAAGCTTCAGGCAATTTTTTGGGTGTTTCGGATTCGGCTCAAAACTTGTATGTGGAGTTTGGTATAAAAGCAGAACCCGAATATGGGGCCTGTTTGTTCATATGCTGGGTATACGGTATACGTTGGATCCGACTCAATGAGGATAATTCCAGAAATCGCTCTTTTCTGCTTTATATGAACTGAAAGGTTTACGTTCAGATGTATCTGGACTGAAAAGGCAAAATGATCTAAACTTACAAGTTTTTGGAGATTCTGTGACAAGCAATTCTAAAATGCCCGATTTTTTTCGGGTATCCGAATCATTTCAAATAACCTTCAATTTACGAAAACTAATATGAAGTCGACGACGAATTTGTCCTGGCATGATTGAAAAACAATCTTTTTTATGTAGAGTATAAGGTAGGTTACACTAAGCATAACGTGATTCAGGGTGCTGAGCCTACCTGGAAGGCAGTGCCCACGATGAAAAAATTGGCCGTTTTTCGGAAAAAGCGAAAGTTTTGGGTCCCTCTAAGAAGAGTAAGAGCGGAAGTGCGATGAAAAATGGCCGGGAAGTGGGTGGAAATCCCGTGGGCCAGGCAAGCCATTGGGCCACTAGGACCACGTCTTATAACAGTTGTCCTGCGTTCGTTTTACAGTAGGACCAGACGCCGAGTTTTCGAACATTCTTCATCGCGAAAGGTTCTAATGCCTTTTTTCAGAGTTCGATCGCCGAGAGACGCGATGGGATGATAAACTTGAGCATCGATCGAGATCGCGTCGCACATCGATCTGTATTCAAAACATTTCATCGCGACGATTAGCGATCGCACTCTGAAAGAGGCCTAACATCCCAGCTTTTACATTGACTCCTCGTATTTTTATAGCATTTCAGGTGCAGGAAACAGAAAGCCAAGCCAACTAAGAATATCGAAAATATATCCCGACGTCAGGTTTGATGTCCGCAGTCTCCCGGAACACTCAAACAGGCACAATTAATTTTTTTCAGAAGTTTTTCTAAACAGTTTCGCTCCGCTATTTTAGTGTTCTGTGGGTACTTTCCCGTATTACCCCCTTCTTAGTGGACTTGCCTACCCAAAAACATCAGAAACTATAATACGGTTTTTATCGTGAACACTTCCTTTGAAGGCATCGTTCGAGCGAAAAACCCGCTCCTTATTTTTCCATGTTTTTGGGGAGGCAACTCCTTCAGATGGAGAATAATTGTGAAAAGGAGCCACGAAACCTTCAACTTTTCAAAAAGTATTCGTATTAAATGTCGCTCAATATTCACTTCCCATCCTCCGTCAAATTTAATGTGTCAGGTGCAACACGCCGGAAGGTTTTCTCAAACGTCAGGAGTGTCTTTTTTCTTTAAATTCATTGGGTAAGTGTATTTCTTCTGCTTTTCTCAGACCGAAACCTAATCCAAAAAATGAAGTACCCATTGGACAAATTTGGATGTTAGGATTTACTTAAATAAAAGAAAATTAACATATTGGATTGTCTGTAATGGCGCTTGTGTTCCTCGTGCTAGATTACTGGTTAGAACTGGCGGCGGATCCTTAATTTAAACCTTTCCAACCATAAGTTTTTGTCGCACTGAAGTGCACTGATGTGGTCTAACGAGCTCATTCATGAAATTGAGCCTGAAAATGGAAGGTGGCTTCCAGCGCAAACGATGCCTTCAGAGACTGCGCATGCAACGAAAAACCTTTGCGATTTTTTTACTACACCTTTTGCGCTGGTAGGCCTACGAGATTGTAATATACGGCCAATAGGCCGTGTACATGGCTCCTTTTTTACGCCTATCTCGGTGTGCCATGTGTATTGCTTAAACGCCGTAAATTTGAATATCTGAAATGGCTCAGACACGAATTTTGTGAGTTTCAAGTATTGTGTAGTAGACCTCTACTGCATAGCACGTGCCAAGTGTGAGATCTCATATCTACCTAATTGGCGAGATTTGTATAAGCGACCACCACGAGCCCAACCCCCTCAAACACTATCACTAGCCACTCCCTTTTCCTCGGTTCTTGAACTCATTAGCGGCCTGAAAAATAATTCACTGGGTGTCGTGTGCCGTTAAAGGCAGTGGTCGCGATTAAATAGGCTTGTCGTCTTTTTCCCTCTAAACCCTTTTCTGGGCTTCGAGTAGTAGGATCTAAAAGGAAAAATCGCGAAAAAAACACTGTTTTGGGCCAAATTTGAAGCCTGAACTTTTCTGCCTTTTGATGGTGGACGAGCCTACTCGACATCATCGGCATCGATGACCTCTTATATCAAGAACATCAGCTGGCTTGAAATTAAATTTCAATCAATGAGCCTTCGAATTTATGTACACTTCTAGTCAAAAACATTGACTGGAGAGCTTTCTTTGATCGCTCAACTGTTTTTATTAAGTAAATTTGCATTTATTTCTCCCTCTGAATGTCGATGATTTTTGACTGCTCGGTATGAGACTGCGATCTTTTTCGTCGGCGCTGTGCACGTGTGCACGAACTGACAACTTTGACCTTAGAAACTCTAAATCTAGGCCGTTTTCCACCGCGCTACCTTCATAGTTGTTTAGCTGTTCTCAATCTAAGCTGATTTTTGTAGTTTTTTTCGGTAACGTTTTTCATCGTGACCACTGCCTTTAAAGGCAGTGTTCACGATGATTTTCGTTCCCGAATTTTCACTAAAAACAACGCGTTGGCCACCAAATGTTACCAAAATTACGAAGAAACGGCTTAAAACGCACTAAAACGTCTTATTTCAGTAACATTATTCTCTGGCCTGGACTAGTTGTCCGATTTGATGAACATGTTCACGGTGGTTGTCACCGGTGAAAAATGGGGTTAATCAAAAATGGAAGAATATTTTAGACGAAACAGTATTAGTTAGGGTCCGGAGGAAAGAACAGAGCAACAGAGAGTAGCGAATTTCAAAAGACGGGCCCACTAAAGATTTTACTGTCACACCGAACAGTTCCTGTGAGAGTAAAAAGGTGGAGTGAGAGTAAAGGATTTGGTGCCCTTTGGGGGCGTTTTTCTCAATTTCTTCGTCGTTTCAGTTCAAAATCGAAGATTATCGTGAACACTGCCTTTAAGTTGATCACGTGAGCGGATTCACAAGCGAACTGCCCGCGGTCCGCTAGCATCTACATATTGTCGAAGAAGGGTATAAATATTTGTAGTCGTTTTGGGGAAAAATGCTCTTTTAATTTTTTGGTGCCATGGAAGGATGAAAATGCAAGCTCAAAAGTTGCATTGCATATATTTTATGTTGTCTATAGAATTCTGAATAGTCGAAAATTGAGAATACCCGAAATTGAACTGATACCGGCCTTCAATGCAAATGAATACGAGATCAAGAGCGAGAAATCGAAGTACATAACTGGTTATTCGAGCTCCGTTGCACGCTGTGGTGAAATTCATTCTCGGTACTGTTTTCGAAAACAGGGAAGCGGTAGTGTAAGGTGACCAACACTCCGATTTCTGGCCATGTATTGGTACACAGGAATAATTTTTGAAATTCTGACTTGGGTAAGAGACCTTTTTCGAGTTTTTCCCGTAACTTGAAGCCCTGAGTGAGCAAAACTCTCAAGTAAGGTGAGTTGTAGGGCAATCAGCTGCCGGGAAACTTGAGCTGGACAACGCAACCACTTGACTTCCTGTGGCGTCAGATATCAGGCGCTACCGTAATCCCGAGCCTGATTCTCATTACACAACCCTAATACCGATGCCAGCAGGCTAGAAACTCTATTAATGAGTAGATTTTGAGCAAGTCCCTATAGATCTGTGACCGATAAAAAGCGGCTGTTAAAGGCAGTGATCACGATGAGAAACGCTATCGAAAATCTAGAAAAATCAGCTTAGATCGAATACAGCTAAAAAACTATTAGGGTAGCGCGGTGAAAAACGGGCTAGAATTAAATTTTCTAGGGCCTAAACGTGCCAGTTCGTGCACACGTGCACAGCGCCGACGAAAAAGATAGCAGTCACATGCCGAGCAATCAAAAATCATAGACGTTCAGAGCAAGAAATAATTTACCTAATAAAACCAGTTGAAACATACATACTTGAGCACGTCAGTCCGAAGGTTAATGTTCATTGATGGAAATTCAATTTCAAGCCAGCTGAGGTTCTTGATATAAGAGGTCATCGATGCCGATGATGTGGAGTGGGCTCGTCTAAGATCAAAGAACAAGAAAGTTCAGGCTTCGAATTTGGCCCAAAACAGCGGATTTTTCGCGATTTTTTCTTATAGGTCCTACAACTCGAAACCCGAAAAAGGGTTTAGAGAGGAAAAGAAGATAAGCATATTTGATGGCAACCACCGCCTCTGAGAGTTCTGGGGCTGTAACTGATTTGATAGTTCAGAAACGACTGTAAACAGTTGCGAATTTCCATTTCTTCGCTAAGAATGCATATCTAAGGCAGTGTGCACGACAGGAATCGTTTTTCTGCTTTTCAGCCTGTTTTGAAGACGGTCCCATGCTGAGTCCAATGATGTTTTTACAATCGTACAAGACCTTCTAGGAACAGAGTTATGGTCCCTCAAATATTGAGCTAGGGAAGCATGGTGGACGAGTTGTCCAAGGGTTGTAATTTCCGTCTTTTGCAGCCGATGTATGCAAGCTGACCTGAATAAAGAGAGAAGTTGAGAATGAAGGGAAGAACGGGGCTTTTGATCGGAAACCATCGCTCATCTCACAATCTCGAGCATTCATATGTTCACGTCGGTGGGCGTGGAAAGTGCATCTGGGGTTTGACGAGCTGACGGGTGTCCAACTTTAAGGCCGTAGGGGACCGTTCCGAGCTCATTTTTCTTAGTTTTTTCAACGTTAGGGTTGCGCTAGTCCCCGCAGCTGCCGATCTCCAACAAAAAATCAGACATGGTTTTTATCGTGGACACTGCCTTTAACAAATCTTGCCCCATATTATTTCCTGCGAATGCTATTCTTAACTCCTGGGATAAAATCGAATCCCCTTCAACTTAAAAAGCTTCATGATTCGCTAGAAATTTTTTATGAACGTTTGAGCAGTCTCAGTCTTGAGGATATTTACGAACTCCTCATAGGGCATTCCGAGCCCAACTGTGCATAGTTTCTGCGGGAAACACCGAAAATAACAAAAGATTACGCCCTACCAGGTAGTGTTTCACCCGGTTCGGAAAACCATGCTTTTATGTTCAAAGTGTGCGACTTTACATAAACAATCCGTGCTCGAATTTCCCTAAATGCTCTAGGAATTGGAAAAACTGCCTTCATTGACCAGCGAAAAGGTAAGGGTACATTCTCAGCACGGAATTCTTACGAAATTCAGAAATCTTTTCTGTAAGCAGCTTAGAATATTCGAATAAATGTTATCTAGGGCGAAAAAGACGAATTTGGCGTCGGTCCACCGCTATACGGGGGGGGGGGTGCTACTGCAGGATACAGTAGGCATGTTTTTATCTGGCGTAATCTACCATATATTCCAAAGACCGATATTTAAACCTCAATCTCATGTTCAGTGTCTCCGATAACCCTCAAAGAGCAAGTTTGAGCGAAATCTGAGACATCGACGGAACTACCGTGTACCTACATAAAAGCGGACCACTTATGTGTTATGTTGAGCAGTCCAAATAACCCCTATGCAGAAGTTTCGGACAATTTTATCTTAGCTTACTGGGAATCTCCAAAAGTCGTGTTTGGCCAGCGAAATTTACCCTAGTGAGAAGCTCTAGACCAAGTCAGCCGAACCTTTGAAAAAAAAATTTACCTATATAATTAGCACTCAAAGCAAAGCCAAGAAATATATTTCGAGCTAAATATCAAACATTTTATGAACAGCCTAAAAACTGCCTCTTGTGAACAATTTTTCTCATGGCGAAGCTATGAGAGTCCCCTTTTTTCGGGAACTCCCATGACATTTAAAGGCCCAGGACACCCAAAAAAATTAATTTTCAGATTTCATACTAATTTAGGAGAGAGTCACACGCTGATCACAGTGGTATCTCTGAAATCTTCCAAGACCCCCATTGAACAGAGTTATGGCTCTTCAAAGATGACTAGATTCTGAGGGTGAAAAATTGGTGGACGAGTTGTCTCACGCCTGTATTTCTCTTCATTCGCAATCGTTGCGTGAGAGAAAGCCAGGATAAGGAGAAAGTCCGGTAATGGACTGAAGAACGACGACTTGTTGGAATTCATCCATCCATCGAGCCGCTATCGAGTCCGAAATTCTGCTAGGGGTCGGGCCTGTGGTGGTGAGCGAAGGGGGTCGGGCCTGTGGTGGTCGCTTATATCTCGCTTATTTGGAGAAAATGAGATCTGACATTTGGCAAGTGTTATACAGGAGGGGTCTTCTACACAATTACATGAAAATCTCAAAATTCATATCTGTGGGTGTACGGTGCCTTTAAGATATCTCGAACATGGGTTACTAATACACAGGATTACATATAAAGAGTGTTCCAATGGTACTGTAAGTCCACGCGACCGGCGTGCGTGCCGAACTGCCGTTGCGGAGACATTTTTAGGTCGAGCTTTTCCTCGGCTTCAAATAACTGGCTTGGATAATACTGTTGTATTTGTCTCATATTCCCGGTAGTCGATTCTCCTGATAATCGATAGGGCGGAAAATGCCTCAGTGATGGCCGCTCGACACGCACGCCGACCGCGTGGGAGGACAATGCATTTCGGACAGGTTTTACCTACAACATCCAGACCAAAGTTTTCTGAAATATCGAGGTGTTTGTAAAACAAGAACGGGAGAAATGGGTATGTCACATTTGTGTAGAGAAAACAAACGTCAAAAATGTGAATTTTACAGGAAAAAAAGCGACTGGAACTGTCCTGTAAGCCTGAAGCGCATTGCCTATTGAATGGGGAGAGGAACACAATCAATCCCGAAGTTCTCCGCTACCCGCGGACCAGAATTTAGAACTCAGTTGTCAGAAATTCACACTTTTGTTTTCTGGTGCTAGTCCCAGTTTTCTGCTGGTCATGCAGGCAATCTCGATTCGGACGACTGTTGCGAGAAATTTCACTTCAGCCAGATTTCCTTACGACCGTGCTCTTTGACGTAAAACTGGAGAAAAGCGTTTAGCAATTCTGGAACCGGATGTGATTCCATGTACATTGCGATACCTTCAAAGGAACTATATCGTCATCAGTTATTTGTCTTGCTGGCGCTAATCCAGGAAACGAACGAACGCGCGCCAGCAAGCGAGCTTGACCTGATGAGATGTGCGCGCAGAGGTTTGTGTGTCTTCTGTGTGGTAAGAGAAGGTATTACTGACTAATACTGCGCTAACTCCCTAATCAAATACGGTCATGGCTGTGTTGGCATGGAAGGCGAAGCCGCATCGGAGCGGCGTCTTAGCGGTTACCTAGGAAGGGGTCTCGATTGCATGTGTCAAATATAGCCGCACGTCGGCAAGCTTTCATCCTTCAACGGTGGAACCGACTGACAGCAAAGAAAAACACCTGTGTTTGATACATTTACCGCATCACTGCACGCAGTGATTCTCACTGAATTCGCCGACATGTTCGTGGAATGGGTACGGTATAGGTGTACTGTAAATGTACAATTTTCGAAGACGTCATGGGGAAGTGGCCTAAGTTGGAGACAAAAATCAGCGGTGACCGATTGAAGGTCAATCAGAGGTTCTAAATGCCGTTTTCACAAAACTTGGATAAAATAGTCTCAAACGGTGATTGTAAGAATTTCAAAAATCGAAAAAAGGCCCTGCCGAGAAAAATAAAAAAAAACTGTCCGTGAATAAAGATGTAGGCAGATTGCTTGTAAACTCCATTTCAGGTGGCAAATCTGACTGAAATCAACAAAAAAGAGGGCAGGAAAAGGGGGGCGGTAATCGTAGCGAGCTGCAATGGCAGTTCGAGCAACTGTATGGTGAAAAGAAAATATATCGACGTTAGGCGATCCTCGTGGTAGGTGGCTGTGTAGGGTTGGAAATCATAGTTTTGGCTAGGTCTTACACGACTGTGAAATGGGTGACAGCCTATTTACGTGAAATCTTTTTAATAATAATGCCCGTTAAATTAAAGGCAGTGTTCACGGTAATCTTCAAATTCGAGATTATTCGCAAAATCAGTTAATTGACCTCCGGGTAGAACTAAAATGACGGAGAAACGGAGAAAAACGGATCAGAGGGGCACCAACTCTCCTCCTCTCACCCCTCCACTTTCCTCTCACAGGAACTGTTCGTTGCGATGATGGAATATTTTGTGCACCCGTCCTTTGCCATTTTTTTCTTTCTGTTGCTGCGCCCCTTCCTTCGGACCTCTAACTAATACTATTTGGCATAAAAATTCCATTTTCGACTGACCTCATTTTTCACCGCTCACAACCACAGGGAACATGTTCATCCAATCGGACAACTGGTCCAGGTCAATGCTTAAAATCACTGAAATATGACGTTTTAATGCGTTTCTCGCCGTTTCCTCGTAATTTTGGTAACATTTAGAGGCTAACGATTTGTTTTATGTGAAGAACGCGGAAATGAAAATCATCGTGAACACTGCCTTTAGGTTAGAGAACCGCGACGGGGCTGTTCGGTAAAGCGGGGGTGGAATTCACGAAACGCTAACCACGTTTTAACCATGGCTAGCGTAACCATGGCTAAGCACATCGTGTGCGAATCGATCCGCCTCAAACCATGGCTAAATCGTGGTTATCGTTTCGTGAATTCCACCCCGGGAAAGCAATGGGATCGTGGCTATTGGTCGAAGTCATTAGCTGAGTGCGGTTCCCTATTTTGTTGAAACGGACCTTGTATTTTATAAAACAACCTAAACTATAGGAGAAACACTTACAGTCCAGGGCAACGAAAAAGGGCGGAGATGCGGGTGCGGTCGGCACACTAAGCATATTGGCGTTTCTGCTGCTTTGTCAAATTTCGTCATTGTTCAGAAAAACAGCTGATATTTGAAGGAGGAATTTGGGTTCTTATATGTTCTCTCTGTTTTATATTTAGAACTTTTCTCGTTGTATGTTGCGGCTAGGGGCTCCCCATTATGCATGAGAGGAACTAGCAACTTTTTCGTGCTTTGTAAAGATTTTTCGAAAATTACTTCTGAAGTTTTGAGCCAAAACGATTGCTTTGGAAGAGCTTTGCCTTTATTAAGCGTTCATAATAAGGTTTTCTGACGGATTTCGGGGCGAAAAAAAATTGAAATCGTTCTCTTTTTGGATATGTTCCCCATTCTGTTTTTTTGAGAGAATAAGACCGTGTGGGACTTTATAACAATGACTTTATTTGTTTTATTCTTCTCATCTCTTTATTACTCTTTTCAGGTGGTGACAGCTGGCTGCAGCTGCAGATTCCCCTCTTTGCAACACACCACGAAAAAAAAACAAGGATAACCCTGAAAGAAGCATGAAAAAAAAGAAAACACAAAACCTTCTTTGAACATCAGCTGTTTGGCGGATGAAGGACAAAATTAGGCGAAGCGTCAGAACCGATCTTATCCCTAAAGGCACAGTCTAACCTCAGAATCGTTTCTCTGCTTCCCTGCTTATCCTAAAAAGGGCCCCCCGCGGATTCCAATGATCTCTCTGGAATCGTACATGACCCCCTAGGAACTAAGCTATGACCCCCCAAAAAATTGAGCTAGGGAAGCATAGTGGACGAGTTGTCCGAGGCTTGTAGCTTCCGTCATTCGCAACCGATGACTACGAGCTAACCTGAAGGGAGAGACTGCGAATGAAGGGAAGAACGGGGCTATTGATCGAAAATAATCGCTCATCTCTCTACTGTTCAGCTCGCAAAATCGTAAAAGGGGCGTGCCAAAGTGGCTTCCTGGTGTAGGCGCCCAGGGTTGCTTTGCCCTTTATCTCGGAGGAATCGAAAGCTCACACTTGGCATGCTGTATAGGGTGGGTCTACTCTTCGTCCCTGAGCTTGGACTGTGCCTTTAAAGGCACAGTCCAACCTCAGAATCACTCTTCTGTTTTTCTGCCTGTCTTGAAAACGGTCCTACACTGATTCCAATTATGTCTCTGGAATTCTACAAGACCCCCTAGGAGCGAAGTTATGGCCCCTCAAAAATTTAGCTACATAAGTATGATGGACGAGTTGTCCGAGGCTTGTAACTTTCTTCATTTGCAGCCGATGTATGCCAGCCGACCTGGGCAAAGAGAGAGGTTGAGAGTGAAGGGAAGAACGGTGGAAGTGATCGAAAACCATCGCTTATCTCGCCACTGTTGAGCTCGAAAGGTCGTAAAAGGGGCGTGCCAAAGTGGCTTCCGGTTGTGGGCGCCCCAGGGTGGCTTCCTCCTATATCTCGCCTATTCGAAGGAATTGAGAGCTCGCACTTGACACGTGTTTTATGGGGTGGCTCTACTTCACAACCATGTGGGAATCTCAGATTTCAGCCTTGAGCTTGGACTGTGCCTTTAAAGGCAGTGTTCACGATCGAAAATGTGCTTCAGTGTCTACCAGGAATGGGTAGTGGAGGGCCACACTGTGACTTTGACGTCGAAAGAACGCATGAAAACGAGCCAGGAAGAGCCTCAACAGAGCCCGAAGTTGCCACTTTGAGCGCAACGCAAGCCCCAAAAGCGCAATGCCCGCTCTCCGACGTGAACAAATGAAAAGTCGAAATCGTGAGATGAGCGATGGTCTCCGATCAATAGTCCCGTTCTTTCCTTTCATTCTCGACTTCTCTCTTTACTCAGGTCAGCTGGCACACATCGACTGCAAACGACGGAAATTACAAGCCTCGGACACCTCGTCCACTATGCTTCCCCAGCTCAATTTTTCAGGGACCATACCTTTGTTCCCAGAAGGTCTTGTACGATTGCAGAGACATCATTGGAATCAACATGAAACCGTTTCAAGAAAGGCGGGAAAACATAATATCGTGAACACTGCCTTTAAAGTGTCGGCCGCAACCGCACCCCGCCTTTTTCCGCTGCCGTGGACTGTACAGTGATCAAATCGTCTTCTTGAACCATGCGAACTGAAATAGAGAGTGGTTGCGAATGCTATATTGTTTTCGTACATGATTGAAACCATCATTGCGGGCCGCGGAGGCATTACTGTATATGGAAAATGCGGGGTCCGGCGGCGACTCATTGTCAGTCGAGTTTCCGGCGGGCGATGACTCGACCCTCTCCGAATTCGGACGGCAACTTCTTCAGAATTCCAGATTGCGATGAATCGTCTCGGTTGACGTAGATGGTGTTGTAGTTTGCTTATCTAATCGGATTAGCATGGCAGAAGGTTGAAGTCGATGAGTCAGATGGAATTATTCATTGGAAGTGCTCCACCCGCTGCTATCTTTTTAATCACTTCTGCAAACTATGTATATTGATTGACAGAATACAATGCTCTCGCCACTATTATAGCAGAGATACAATGACACCAAGATGTTTTTGTTGACTTTCTAATAAGATATGTCTCTTTTGTTAACTTTCTAAAAAGGTATGAAATAGTGAAAATTATGAATGCAACAAACCAAAATCTGAATGAGTATTTCTGTATTTATCAGTGTAAATTGTGAGTTTGATAGAAAATCTTTAGCTTGTTGGCTCATATATTTCATACCAACACAATTTCGTCAATCCAATATTAGGGCACCGTTCAAATTTACCACAATGCTAAAAGCGATGGTACGGTTGCGGTCGACACACTAAAACTACGGTGGAAAATCAGGCACTTTGCCAGATTTCGTCATTGATCGACAGCACAGCTGATTTTCTAGGTGAGTTACGGGTTTTTGTTACTTTTTATAGATTTTTTCTGTTTTAATTTCGTTCTTGACTCTTTTATAATATTGTTAAATGAAGGCTTTTCTTGATGCGTGAGGGGAATTTGCTGTTTGTTCGAGCTTGGTTGTGTTTTTTTTTTCAAAACTCTACTTGGGAACTGAAAAAACGGCAAACTCCTCCATGCAACAAGAAAAGCCCTTATTCTAATGTCAAAGAGCCAGGAACAAAAATACAGCAGAAACTCACACAATCGCCGCATTCAATGTGTGATTAATATGCATTTACCACTCTGTCGAGGACAGAGCGGTTTCGAGCACACTAAGGGGACGTGCTGCTAGGAGAGCACGTGCTCCCATTGTGTGTCATATTACATCACGTGCTCCATCAAATCAGATGTTAAATGCGTGCATAATACACATTCAACTTGATGACAAAGCGATTTTCCAAAAAAAGGAAAGCATACGACGCACTCTTGATGCGGTACTGAGATGCCGATAGCGCCGCCGGTTTAATTACCCAAGTTTGCGGTACTTGGCGAATTTAGCCGCTGGGGACCTCGTCCAGTAGCTGGCAGCCACAAATGGTGCTCAGCGAGTTTGCCGCGTCGCATGTGGATGTTCCAGCAGCGTCGCGTGTGCTGCTACGATAACGCTGGACTATCCTGCAGCACGTGTTCTTGCTATAAACTTTCGCAGCACGTGCTCCAGCGGTAAAATTTTGCAGCACGTGCTGCTGTCTGGAGCACGTGCGCCTGCGCAAAAGCCTTTCGATGGGTGTGGTCACTCGAGTTGAATGCATATTCGACACGCACTGAATGCGGTGGTTTTTTGAGAACAAGCGTGAAAAAGGAAAAATCTGACTGACCCAGAAAATCAACTGTGCTGTCAATCGATGACAAAAATCTGGCAAAGTGCCAGGTTTTGCACCGTAGTGTGTCGACTGCAACCGCACGCCTTTTGACATTGCGGTAAACTGTATGTTCGTCACTGACCCCTACTCTTACATTTTGTATTTTTAGGCAATTTTAAGAAAAAGAAGATTAGGTCAGAGAGAGCTCAAAAGCGCTAAATTTTAGAGGAAAAAGCTGTTTAAGAACCTCGGATCATTGAAATCATGCCCCTACGCCTCTTTCGGGGAGTTTGGTGCAGTAGAATGTGAAGCTTCTGTGTCTCAAACTTCCAAATTGAGCGCTTCCACTTGACTTTCTTCTACCGGAAATTCTTTGAAAATGAAAAAGTTCAGACGCGAATATTCAGATGTTAGAATCTCCCAGACAAAGGGGATGATCTACAAAATTTTCGCCAAATTCCTGACCCATCTTACCTTTTCGTTCTTTTTTTCCTCACGTTTTCTAAAAAGAACCCAAAACTCGCATCTGTGCACAAATAGAACCGAACCTTCCATCACCAACCCGGCCTTCAAATGACAATAGGTAATGCACTGATTATAGGTTAGAAAAAAAAGATACCTTAATTCGCTAACAAGGGGTTGAAGTGGATGATCAATGGTTCTATTAAACGATTCTTCAAAATTGTTCAGTTTTCTGAATTTTATTTCATTAGGACTAAGTTATCTGCCTCTTTTTCACGAGCACTAAACCAAGGTTATCATCACCATTTTTTCACAGTTTTCATTTTTTGGTTAATTTATGGGATTCTCATAGTCCTTGAAAGATTTTTCGGAAATGACTCTGTGTATACTGTGAGAATCAGAAGACAGGGCTGAATAATAGAAACGGAGTTTCCATTCGGAGTAAAACTTTAAGATGAGAAAATAGTAGTATCATATACTATTACGGAGTGGAACTTGTTTCCGGTTATCGCGCGCGTGTGAGTGCGTAGGCTGCGCCTCCTTCTCCCCCACACTTTCTCGCTGTCTCTCCCCTGGCTTGGCACAAGCGCGCGAAGGAACTTAGCAAATCTGGCACGGAAATAGAGGATACATGTATGGTATCGTGCAAATGTTTATTCGCGTGGCATTTCCACGAATAATGTTTTTATACATACTATCTTGGCTTTCCCTTAGCGAAACTTGATGAAACTTTAGTATGTTATGGACCATCACAACCCTTGCTTTACACATACACAAAAGTGGTTGTTGAGCACGCAGTTTTTTGAATATGGACTTTATGTATCATTTTGTGGTATTATCTCAAATTAGAACTATTCCTTCAAAACATGGCTAGTATAATCTCAAAGCCGTAGCAGTTATTCGCCATTCCAAGGTCTTCGGAATCGTTGTACAGCTTTGTGAAAAAATCGTCTCTATCAGAATTTTCTGAGAACCGAAAATTGAACAGGTTGGAGTTAATTTTTGGAAATTCACGCCTGCAAAATTATTCACCCCAGAACCATTCCAAAATATGTGCTAGTTATTGCTTTGACAAAGTACAACTGGAACATAATTTTCGCTCTTTTTCGATAACGTCAAAGAGAGATACTTAATAGGTGCAATATCGCATGATTTTCTCTCTAATTTAGTTCTAAAAAACTTTCGATGGAGATTGATTTTTTACAACGTTATGCAACGATTCCAAAGACCTCCGAATGGCGAGTAACTGCTACGGGTTTGGAATTGTAATAGCCACATGCTTTAAAGGAATAGTCCTAATTCAAGATAATACCCCAAAATGAAAAAAAATTCCATATTTCAAAAACTGCACGCTCAAAAACCAGTTGTGCGTATGTGTAAAGCAAGGGTTGTGATGCCCCATAACATACCTAAGTTTCATCAAGTTTCGCTAAAGAGACAAGCCAAGATATGGATGAAGCATTATTCGCGAAATGCCACGCGAATAGACTTTTGCACGGTACTGTATGTACCTCAGGAAGAAAAAATTACAGGATGCCCAGTTGACTCGTCGGGTCCCCAACGGAATGACGCGACGGAAAAAGCCGACATCGAGTCTCCAATAATCGATTGCTCTTAATTTAACAATTTCGAATCATTTGAAATATTGAATGTTCCAAAAACTTAGTCGCAGAAGTGCTGCCTACTTATATGTTCACAAAGTCTATTCAAAGAGACTTTGCCCGAATACATCGGGGTGTGTGCAAAACGGCCGTCGCGAAGGCATTCGTCGGACTTGTAAGTTGATGAACAGGAATCTCAGGCGAATAGGGAATAATATCCTTGTCAACTGCTTGCAGCCGTGACAAAAATTTCTTTGCGACGGCCCCTCGACACACATGCCGACCGCGTGGGCGGCCCGTCTTATTCGGAGAGACTTTATGTAGTACCCATGAAGCATTCAAAAGGAATCACTGTCTTGGTTGGTCCTGGTCGAGCTGCTTTCCCTGATGTATGCTTCAGTTCTCAAGCCCATGGCTCCAGCAAGGCACCTTTCATAGTCCTCCACGGCAAGCGCGGCACGCATGTGACGTGCGAGACGAGCGGATGAACAATGAAACTTTTCACCACGCGGCACGCGCGAGAAAAGCAGGAAACAATTAGGGGTCTAAACTGTGACATGCCCAAAATTCATTGCTAGCATTTTCGTATGCGATGGCGTAGGACAGTCCCAGAATAATTTATGCTGGCGTGGACTCCAAATTGAGAAGCGAGTATTGCATCAAGCAGAAGAAACCGCCATAGCGATTTTGTGGTGCCGCTATGGCGGTGCGCGGTGACAACTTTCATAGTCCATCGCGATTTCCGCGCGTCACGCGCGTGCCGCGCTTGTGGTGAGGACTATGAAAAGTGCATAAGACACAACTGCCGCATCGCTTTCGCGCAATGCGTGCACAGTTTTATCCGATTTCATGAGTAAGTGAATTGAGTGAGAGTATTGCGAAGGCGCCATTGTCACACAGCAGAACCGGATCTCTAAACGACGTCATTGGGAGCAGAAAATCATAATATTCTTAACTTCTTGTTTCCTGCATTGACAAATAAAAGTTTTCGTTGAAAAGTGAGTGATAAGCGGTGAGGAGTTAGCTCACACCACGAACCCCCTCACTCGACTTCCGTGCGTCATGCGATACAGTTGCAAGACTGCGTCATCACACAAAAAATGTGCACTTTTTTCGGAAGCATTAGAGGTGAGAAGATCCTCACTATCAGGAAATTAGCACTAATACTGCTCTGCCAAACATTGGTGCACATCGCAACATTCGGGGAACAGAAACTGCTTGAATTTGGCCCATCAGAAGCTTTGTACTGCTATTCTCCTGATGCCAAGAAGCAGAGTAACATACTACATACGGAATCTCGGGTAAATGGGTAAACTGGATGAATGTTTCAGTGATACTCAAATTACTAGGAAGTTTTTTGAGACTAAAAAGTTTATGAAGGTGTGGGTTTGCTCTGTCCACCCCTTCTGGTGACCTTTAACAAAACTGGGAATTTCAGCTGTACCCGAAAATTTCAAGAATGCTACCCTATGATGATTTTTTTTGCCCTGGATGAGTGAGAAATCGATTTGTCTCGAGTTTGGGTCAATACATACATATCATTAACTCGAAACTTTGGTAACACACTATCGTATTGCCAGAATCTGTTTCGGAGCAAAGTCGTAGCGTTTGAAAAAACTCAAATTTACATTGAAGCAGAAAATAGAAACATTGTGATATATACTTCAAAAAATGTTCTTCACCTCTGAACAGACATTGGTTCAGCTTTTCTCTTCAGAGTTTATGGACACTCTATTAAAGGCAGTGGTCGCGCTCAGATATGCTCGTCTTCTTTTCCTCTCTAAAAACCTTCTCTGGGTATAGAGTAGTAGAACCTATGAGAAAAAATCATGAAAAATAGCTGTTCTGGGCCAAATTCGAAGCCTGAACTTTCTTGTCTTTTGATGGTGGACAGAGTCCACCCCACATCATCGGCATCGATGATCTCTAATATCAAGACCATCAGCTGCCTTAAAATTGAATTTCAATCAATGAACCTTCGGATTTATGTACACATATAGTCAAAAACATTGACTGAAGAGCTTTGCTTTCATTGTTCCATTGTTTTTAATGGGTAAATTTGCATTTATTTCTTCCTCTGAGTGTCGATGATTTTTGACTGCTTGGCATGAGGCTGTGATATTTCTGTGCACGTGTGCACGAACTGGAAATTTAGGGTCTTAATAACTCTACTTCTAGCCCATTTTTCACCGCGCTACCTTCATAGTTTTTGAGCTGTTTTATATCTAAGCTGATTTTTGTAGTTTTTCCGATAGCGTCTTTCATCGTGACCACTGCCTTTATAAGTGTAGGGCTCACGACAAAAATTAGGTTTTCTAGTTTTCGAAGTACTTCAGTACTTCAGTACACAAGAAAAAGTCCCTAGAGAACTCTCAAATCTCGGAGAGAAGAACTGTTTATAAAACCTCTGAAATATTCAATTACGCCTGTTAAATATGTTTGGGGCACTGCAGACTTTCTTTAATCGAAACGGCGAAAATGGTTTTACTCTTGAAAATTCTTAGGTGAGTGACTTCAATTTCTGTTTTGTTGTACAAAAAACGCTTTGAAAATAAGATGGTTCAATGCACATGCTTGGATGTTTTTGTTTGACCTTTCTGGATAAGGGGTATTAAAAAATTCGGCAATTGTTACTTTGGTGAAACGAGCAGTGTAAAACTGTTCAAGGGCAGTGTTCACGATAAGAAACCGTATTCTAGCTTTCGATGTTTTTTTGAGCAGGTAAGCCCATGGAGTGGATGGTAGTTAGGAAAAGTTTCCTCAGAACTCTCAAATACCGGATGAAAATGCTCGGAGAAACCTCTGAAATATTTAATAACGCCTGTTTGGTGCGGTTCGAGAGACTGCAGGTGAAGCGTCAAACCCAGCGTCGGAAATAGTTTTGCGATTCAAAACTCTCAGGTGAGTGACTTTATTTTCCGTTTCTTGTACCTAAAACTCTTTGAAATGAGGTAGGCCAATGTACATCCTAGGATGTTAAAATCTCTGGCGATGAAGATTACTAAAAATTTTGGCAACTGTTCCGCTGGTGAAACGAACGCAGGACAACTGCTATGTGACGAGGGCAGGAGTGATCTAAAGGAGAGCTGCTTCTCCGAAAATTTCACCCACTTATCGGTCGTTTTCGTCGTACTTCCGTTCTTAGTCCTCTTAGATGGACCCAAATCTTACGTTGCTGCAAAAAATTAAACTTTTTCATCGTGAATACTGCCTTTCAAGGCACAGTTCAACTTCAGAACCGTTATTCTGTTTTCCGCCTATCTCAAGAACGGTCCGACGCTGATTCCAGTGATGTCTCTCGAATCGTAAAGACTCCTGGAAATGGAGTTATGGACCCTCAAAAATTGAGCTCTGGAGGCATGGTGGACGAGTTGTCCGAAGCTTGTAACTTCTGCCATTTGCAGCTGATGTATCCTCTGGCTCCCTTGAAATTTACTCTCTGTTTCCTCGCGCGCTTGAGGCGGGCGATGGTAGAAGACAACAGGAAAGTGTGGGAAGAAGGAAAAGCAGTGTACGCGCGCAGACGCACGCGATTAACGGAAATAAATTTCACTCGGAAACAGAGGATGTGCGAGGCGACCTGAATAAAGAGAGAGGCTCAGAATGAAGGGAGGAACAGGGCCATTGATTAAAAAGCCATCGCTCATTTCGTCACTATTGAGCTCGAAAGATGGTAAAACGGGAGTGCCAAAGTGGTTTCCTGATGTGGGCGCCCCAGGGTGGCTTCCTTCTATGCCTCGCTTATTCGGAGGAAATGAGAGCTCGCACTTGGCAGGTGTGAGGGGTGGGTCTACTTCGCAATTTGGTGGAAATCTCAGATTTCACCCTTGAGCTTGAACAGAAGGCATCGGAGTTTCTAGAATGAATTTATGATCCCTTGCCCATGAGCAAAATACATATTGATCGATCTGTTAATTCAAAGTAACTTTCTATGTCTTTTTGACTTCAGGGACATCCCGTAAGATTCAGATTTGGTTCCCAATCCCAGCTGTAAAAATAATATACATAGCTGCCAGCGTAAAAGTGGAGTCATTAGCATTGAGGATATGCCTCAATATTTCAAATTGAAAGTGAACCCAGGTTTCGGAGCAGGCTGATACTTATAAGAGTTAGATTAAGTGGGGAAGGAAAATGGATATGAAAGAGCCTCCAGTTCGACTTAGAAGCAAAGAGATTACACAGAGACTCCAGCACCTAGCTTGTGGATTCTTAAACCGAGAACCTTGAAGACTTAATCGATCCGTTTTAATTGTTTAGTTTCGGAAGCATGTGTGGGCCAATCGCTAATTTTAGTCTAGCGCGGAAGCGACGGTAGATCATTTTTCGCGATCGAGACACCGCTGGCCAATAGGGTCGCGAACCCGCCGGCGTCGCCGCGACTCCGGGTATGTTTGGAGTTAAGTCTGTACATCAACTGATATCCTGATGACGGAAAAAAAATTCCGTGGATGTTACGTATGAAAATTTAATCAAGCAGAAAGTTCTAGATATGAAACAAAAGCTCGAAAGGTGCAAGTAGCGGTGATAAGGTCGGCCCGAAAAATGTGGGAGTACGCCAGAACAAGCAGTAGTAGTAGGAGCGCAAACATATCGTCTCTCCCCATCCAGCACGGTCTCCGCAACTGTTTACATTATTTATCATAATAATTATTGCTTTGGGTGGTCGTTTCGCACGTCGCTCGGCCCTTTCATCTAGGCGTTTTTACGAGTTGTCGTTTCCCCTTCCTTCGAACCCATCGTCACCCAACCAGCGATAGGTGGGTGATAGGCGATATCATGAGTACGCACACACTCACCCACTCCCACACACGCCCACCTCACCCGAAGTTCTGAACGGAATTGGAAGAAATAAAAGAAGCTTCTCTTCAAGAATTATGTGTGATTTTTACGACACTCAAGAAACATTTTGTTAATTACATTATTGTTATGGTACGGCCTCGTAATAAAACAACGAAAACGTAGTTGAACGCAATCAGATACGAGGGTTTTGATGGCAAAGAACACCCAAAAAATTAATTTTTGGATATAAAGCTGATCTTGGAGAGAGTCACATGCTGATCACAGTGGTATCTCCGAAATTGTCCAAGACCCCCTATGAACAGAGTTATGGCTCCTTAAAGGTGCCTATATTTTGACGGTGAAAAGTTGGTGGACGGGTTGGCTTAGGCCAATTATTACGCGAAGGCGAGCCAAGATAAGGAGACAGTCCGGCAATGGACAGAAGGACGACGACTTGTTAAATTCATCCATCTATCTAGCCGCTATCGAGTTCGGTACTCAGGGTAGGCGGTGTGGCCCGTGGTTGGTGAGCGAAGGAGGTTGGGCCTGTGGTGGTCGCTTATATCTCGCTTCTTTGGAGGAGTTGGAATCTCGCCTTTGGCACGTGCTATACAGGAGGGTCTACTACACAACCGAATAAAATCACAAAATTCATATCTAAAGGTGTACTGCGCCTTTAACCACGGTGCGCGTTTTCCGTTATTTGATTTTTCGTTTTTCGTTTTTCGTCCTGTTTGGCGAAAAAATCGATATCGGAAAAAACAAAGAAGATCGAAAAATTTGTGTTTTCTTATGGTCCAGAATGCATTGTTCTGATGTGATTTGCCGTCAGTCCTCCGCTGCTCCGAACGTCTATGTCAACCTTACACTTGTCAGCCTTAGCTTCGGCTCAATCGCCAAGCGTGATCGTCGGTGACGATGCGCAAACATGAGCTGCAAGCAGTGATCAGTTTTATTGATGTTTTGTGAGATTACATAACACCTTATCTCTATGTTTGTAAGGCTCCACCCACTGAAATTGACTTAACTGAAGCCCACTCCGAGACTCTACGCTTCAAAGCTGTGGTAACGCCGCGGTCATTACTGAGAGATGTCAACAGTTACCGCAGCGCGACGCTCGCTCCGAGCTAGAAGTTGACAGTCAAAGAATTCAGGTGAATCAATCGCATAGATCAGCTGTCGCTAATGTTCGTTACTGTAAGAACACTGCTTTATCTACACCGCTGATTTAGAATTCACGTTCGAACCCAATTTTCCTTAACCTGTTCTCTTCACCATGTTGTGGACGACTTCAGAGTTCACAATCTAAAGCAATTGTTGGCACGAATTCGCAGAAAAAGCAAAGTTACCCTCTCATCAGATGATAAAGTTGATTCTGCCTTGAAAATTCGCTCTAAGAAAGTTTATTTCTGTGTCCATTTGAAGGACTTCAGTAGCGTTGCCAGTTTTACCCTAACAAAAATTTGCGATTGCGAAAATAAGACATTACGAAGGAAACAATTTTAAGGGTTTCTTTCGAATTTTTTCGCTCCTGAAACCTGGAGCTTTCCGTTTCTTCCGTTTTTTTTCGTTCCTAAAGTTTTTTGCGCATTATTCGAAGCGAGGAAATCCGTAGTTTACACGGGTGATGTGGCAAAAGTTTCACCACAAGGAGCTGAAAGTTCCGTAGTTTACGAAAAGTTTTGCGAAGAAATTAGACTACACATAGCCCTTCAAAACCATGGGCATCTACGGTTAAACCCTGTGCGGCATCTCCCGGCTCATTGGCAGTGAATTTTTCAAAAAAAAAAAACTAGCTATTTCAACAATATTCATTTTTTTCTGGAGACTGCTTAAAAGCAATGACCACGATAAATTTCGTCTTCACTTTTTCGCTGGAAATCGAAAGATCGGGGTCTCATTGGAGAAATAGGGTCGAAAGAACGATTGAAAACGAGCGCGAAAAAGCCCTTCTTGGCTCCGGAGTCTGCTCGCGTTAGTCCTATCTTCACGTGTATCAAATACGTATCGATTGATCAGGACGGACTAGCGCGAGCGGATTTCAGGCCGATGATGACTCTTCCGCGCCCATTTTTTGCTCGTTCTTTCGACTTCATCGCTTCAATCAAACGCAGGCCTTCCGATTTCCGGCGAGAAAACGAAGACAAAATTTATCGTGGACACGGTTTCTAACAGGAGTCTTCTTAGTATAGGTACTGCTTAGTGATACTGCTAAATCTCTAACCACATATGAGTTTTCCCCATTCTGACTAGGTCTAGGTGAGGTATGTACTTCTCAGGTGCCAGTGCTTCGCATAGTATTGCGATTTAACTATATCGGATATTGATTTATGGAAGTACACAATAATTTTATCATGTCAATTTAGTGCTTAACAAGCTACAGAAGTTTGAACCGGATAGGAAATCATCTAGATGAGAAAGGTTCTTTTCGATGAAGACTCTGGATCTCTATATAGAATAGACCTCAAACATCTTTTAGACACGTACTAGACGACTCGTTAGTATATCTGATTTCGATGCGTTTTGATCTAGTCCAAGTTCTGCTGCGAACGGAACACTAAGTATAGATGAATAGGGTGCCCGCAAACTTTTGGAACCTAATGTACTGATGTAAGTATTATAATAGCAATACTAATGAGGTGGTCAACTTGAATTGTTTCCAGTAGCGGAAAAGGTGACGAGGAGTTTATATGATGGTGGGTTGCGTTATCTTATGAAAACACTTTCCCATCTACAGGTGGAGCAAATCATTGACGCTTATCGCAACACGGCTACCGGGGGCCCCGAAAACTGCCGTTTCGTCCCGTGGGAAACTTCGTTTGCATTTCCATTAGTCACACATGCGGAAGTTTTTGAGGGATGTGAATTTCAAAAGGATATTTGAAGGCATCGTACGCACTGAGAACCACCTATCGTTTTTTTTGAGTTTGAATCATTGGTTGGACCCGCCAGAGAACGATGGTAGAGTTTGTTGGGTCACCGACACATTATTGTGAAAATATAGAAGACCGAATGCTTCAAATGCCGCCAAAAGAGGCCGGCCTTTCGACAGACATGTGGCATAAATAGAAAGGAAGGTAGCTTAAAGGCAGGGTCCGGGCATAATTTCGATTTTGAGATTTCCCGCTAAATCGGTGCTCTTGCTGCAGGTAGTCCCAAGTAACATGCGAAAACTGTGTAAAAACCGGTCTTCTTCAAGTTATTCCAGCCACTTCCGATAGCCGATGATCCAGAAAAGTCAGAAAAGTGTGGCCGTCGTCCATATTTTAGCGGTCGTCCACGCTTTCTTCAAAAGTGCTGTGTAATTATCGATCATTCCAGCCATGATATCATGCTGTGAATACCGTAATCCCTGACTTTGAGGCTGTTTTCTTCCAGAACCAAGGACTCAGAGTTCGAGAAACGTTCAGACGACGTTCAGCTATACCAGCCCAATCTATTTAACCCAAATTTCGGTAGTGTCAAAATTTCACCGGACCTTGCTTTTAAAGGCAGCATACACGCTTGTAAACGTGGTTGGGATAACAATGTGAATCGAACCGTATGGCCTACAACATAATGCCTACGCATTTTGAATTGTCAAAAACGACCCACAATGCCGCTACATGACTTAGAAGTTGGCCCCGCCCTGTATTTTCCACGCCCCTGTATTTTGCCCTTTTCCTCTAACGCAGGGTTGCTGGACCATCTTCGCCGTCAGCGACGTGTGTGGTTCACTTTTAGACAATCCACCAACAGTACTGACGGTGAATATGACCCAGCAACCCTGCGTTGGAGGAAGATGGCAAATACAGGGGGCGTGAAAATACAGGGCGAAGCCTACTTCTAACTCATGTAGCGGCATTGTGGGTCGTTTTTGACACTCAAATGCGTAGGCGTTGCTAATCTGGGTCATACCATTCCATTTCCGTAGTTATCTCAATCATGTTTACGAGCGTGTATGCTACCTCGAAGAGGAAATGAAACGTCAACTTCTACTCATTTACGTGAAATAATCTGTTGATAAGCCACCTGCCGTTCTCTAGTTACACCACATGGCTGTCAGAAGGCCGGCTTCTTCTGACGGAATTCGAGGCATTCGATCTGCCATATCATCGCAATAATGCATCTGGGACACAACAAACCCAACCTACGTTCTCAGGAGGCCCAACCAATGATTCAAACTAAAAAAAAAACGGTGAGTGGTTCTCAGCGCGTACGAAGCCTTTAACAGAATGAGGTTATAGACTTGAAGCGATTGAGAGGTTAATAGCACTGTAAAATGAAAACAGCACGTTAATCTTCAAGTACAAATCGGTTACCTGGTCCCATTGTAAAACAGAATTGACGGAAAAATTGAGAAAAAAGCACCAGAAGTACACAAAATGCTGTACTATCACTTCGCCCGTGCTCCCAATAGAACTGGTTGTTGGTGCGATAGACAATTTGAAGGCACAGTACACCCTCAAACATGAATTTCGTAAATTTTATTTGATTGTGTAGTAGACTCCCTTCCCTATATAACACGTGCCAAGTTCTAGATTTCAATTCCACCAAATAAGCGAGATATAAGCGACCGCCCCAGAGGCCCTACACTCTTTCGCTCACCACCACGGGCCACACTCCCTACCAGATTCCCAAAGTCGATAACGGCTAGATTGATGAATGAATTCCCAACAAGTCGTTGTTCTTCAGTCTAATTTCGAACTGTCCTCTTATCCTGGTTCGCTCTCGCGCAACGATTGCGAATGAAGAGAATTACAGATATGACAATCAGACAACTCGTGCACAATATTTTCACCCTCAAAATATAGTCATCTTTAAAAAGCCATAATTCTGTTCACAGGGGGTCTCGGACGATTTCAGAGATACCACTGTGGTTAGGGTGTGACTCTATCCAAGATCAGCATAAAAACTGAAAAATAATTTTCTGGGTGTTCTGTGACTGTAAGTGCCAGTCCTTTGAAATCCTCAACTCTCTGTTGCTCCATTCTTCCCCTTAGACCCTAAATAAAATTGTTTGCATGGGTCTCTCCGTAAAATCAGTCTAACAAACGGACAGGTTTCTAAATGGCAGATTGTCGCTCGCCACGGAACCCCTTTTCCGAATATGCCGAATGGCGCACCGCAATGATCGAACCTCGTTCGTTTGCTAGACTCAGTTCGACGAAAGGTTTTTATTTGTACATTTGACCGGTTCTTCACTGAACGAATAACTCGAATGACGTGTTTCAAGACTCCGTTTACCACTTTCCGAGAATTCCGGATGAATGAGTTTTCTCTCATTCCGACTTTTTGAGACCTTTGGCTGAATGAATTGATTGGAAACATCAGAACACTGTTTGGAGTGGACTGCGTGACGTGCGTGAAGTACTTGATTCTCAAGTCAGTGTCCTCATTTCACCACAGACAAGTCTGATACCCGCCCACTTTTCTCATTGGGTAAGCAGGCCTAATTGACCTCTGATGGGGATCGCAATCGGACGTGTTTGGCGACAGCAGCATCTCTTGCCACTGCGCTACCCACCCCTTGATCGCTGAGTAATATAATGGAAATCTTTTAAAAAGTGACCGAGTAATGATCGAACGAGTTAAATTGATTCTTCAGTGCTCTTTAGAATTGACTGTGTAATAAACATTATTTCCAAGTTTTCAAGCGAATGTTCGCATATTCGCTGAAATGCGGATCAAATAATGTTCGACCACTCAGACAGTAGGGGCTTAGTACGCCGGCACAAATGGATTGGCAGCACCCGTGCTGTAGCTGCTGGAAACAGCAGTATATGCTTCCAACGGTCAGGAGCTCCTGCTGCTTGTGCTGGCGTACTAAAGCTTTGTTAATCGAGACACGCGTGCTCTTGCCAGCCCCCTCTCTCTTAGGCTCCGTCCATAGCAGACGTCGTAGCGCCAAGTGACAGAAAAGTTTAGATCCACTCGTAAAACAATCATTCGGGAAAATCCTCTTGTTCAAAAGTTTACTTCATTCGTTGTTCTCATTGTGAGAAGATCCTATGTTTTCAACATTTTTTTCACAATAACGACATGTGCTCGTAGCTATAAATTTGTTGCAAGTTCAAATATTTTCACACAAAAACACCAGCCACGGGGATCAGACTTTCACCACTGAAACGCTTCATATTCCTAAAAGAAGCTCTCCCACGATAAAACTGCTATTCCTCTACACTTTGCATTTTATAACGAGTATTATACAAGTAAGCGAATTTTCTGAGTGCAGCATAGATTCAAACCTGTGACCACGTTTCTCACTGCAGAACCCACTCCCACTGCGCCAGCCGGACATGGATCTGGGGGCGCTGACTTCGCATATGACGGCGCGCAGCCTTTTTCATCGTAGCAACATATTTCGGCATTATAACACACTATGAGATGATTCCTGGTATAGAATTCACATCGATGTATCTTAAGATGCGACGAAGACTCATGAATTACACGTTATGATGTGTCTACGAGTGAAGCGCTGAAAACGCTCATATCTACTTTCAGAAAAACGATTCGCAGCTGCAATGTAAAAATTCAAATTCAAGGTCGAAAATCGATCCTAGTAGTGCTTATTTCGTTTGGAATGGCCACGGATTGCAATGATCTTTCCCTTGCAAGCTGACAGATGCTGGAGCATATAGGATTCAAGAATGCAGCAAATACGGGCCAGAAATCGTTTAGAACGACTTTGAAAGTTATTCCAGTATGCCTGCATGTCCCGGTCTGACCCCCCATTCGGACGAGCTTGTGGCGCCGCGCACGTTTTGGATGGTAAATGGCTAAGCAGTTCTGCCTCGTCCAGCCAGGGACTCATAAGCTCGTCTCTACGACCTGAACGTTAGAAACCGTTATTTTAGCTTATTCTGGGATTGTCCTTTGCTGTTTCTTCACTATGACTTGCCACACGACCAAACAACACCATTTTTGGATCGAACTCGGATGTGATATTCGAATATCACAGTCGAGTTCGATTCAAAAATGGTGTTGTTTATCACACTCGAATCGTGAACACTGCCCTTGAAATTCGGCAGTGGAGTGATTCGCCATTCTAGCACAACGTAACGTTAAGGAACTCATAGGTTAGCGATTCAGTGTTACAGGGGCAGAGTGCGACTAACCCCACAACGTTCACGTTGTGGGCCTCTAAGGTTACGGAAATTGACCACAATGCCTGAGGAGACTCGTTTTCATGTGGAAAATCAAGAATTGGCCGTCGTTTCATTCCGATGTTTGATAGTACCTGAAAACTAGGCACTTTCTTGAGTCAAGCCGATTATAAAAAGTCGAGTACAAGTCGTACGTGATCAGGAAAAGCTGCTCAGGTCATAACACACCCACCTCCATAGCTGTGCTTTGTGTGCTGTCTTTTTTCTTTCGAAAAATACTACTTATAATATGTCCGCCTATCTGAAAAATGGGGATTCTACACTGTTTCATTCAGAAGCGCCAACTCGAATGCAAGAACAGTTCCCTTCTCAACTTTCTGGATCGATAAGCTCCACTTTTCTCCTTGCATGCTGTAGGAGTCTTCAAGTACATACATATACATCGATATACCCTTGTGATCTTCTTGTCTTCGAATGAGTTTTCCTATTTGAGCACGTGTTCAGTGCACTTGGTCCTGCTCGGCAGCTGCAAGCCTCAAACCGTTCAGGGTCACTCCACACAACGGGAATTCGCTTCCTCGTTTCTACTTGAAATATTTCTGGAGCGAAAAAATACCATCATTTTGCAAAGTAGAGAGGTAGACTCCCCTTTGCACGGCAAGCCTAGTTCTGACGGATCGCTGCACTCTAGCTGGATACAACTCGGGGTTCTTCAGTTCCTACGCATCACATGAACTCTAGCTTGTTCCCACATCACAAAGAAATGTTCACTTATTCATAAGAAGAATGAAAACAGAATAAATAATATTTCATATTCAATTTGATTCAATAACCTTGTTTTGAAATAACATGCGGAATGTAAAAGAAGATGATTAAAGGCACAGTTTAGTATCGCCGCGATTCGATTGCCTCGTTGCCCAAGGGAGAGCGAAGCTGATGTCAGTGCAGGGATGAGCATATTTTCTTGAAAATTTTAGAGTTTTGTTGAAGACGGACTTGCCAACCATTCTAGGCCGAATATCTGATCCCATGATACTCCTTGAATCGACGTTCTTCCTACCGGAACAACCGATTCCCTCCCATGCGCGATTGATCGATACCGTTTCTTTCCACGACGGAACTATGATCACAGCTTAGGTTCACCGAATCAATCGCTGTCGCAAACTTTTGGTGTAACACTGGCTAAAAAACTTGTCAAAATGAATGCATCAGAGCCGTGTTGAGCCACCATAACATGCTGTCTCCGCCTATTTTCATTACAGTCCCTACTCCTCAATACAGACAAACTTGAATTGACTTCTCAAATACGGTGCTTATGGCTCGTTTTTTATGCTTCCGACAACGTGAGCGTCCTAATACAGACCGCACTGGTTTACTAGATTCACTATGTCAATTACTACGTCGCTCGTTTCACTATTTCGGCAGAGCATGTATGCCCATTATTTCTATATTCGCATACCGTTTTCGTCGGTTTCAATACTAACAACTCCGAGTCTTAATTCGATTTGTGTCAATAAATTAATACCATTTGTAGCGTGTATGCTGTCTCTGCATTTTCCCCCGGTGGGAAACTTTGAACAATGTGTGCTGAAAACCTGAAGGCATCGTCCACGATGAAAACCTAATTTGGGTTTTTGGTGTTTTCGTGTTGCTGTTTCCCTATAGTGACCGACTGTGGCAAAAAGACCCCTCAAAAGCGTCAACATTTGAAGAAAAGCCATTTTAAGAAACTTCAAAACAAATTTGAAGTTCGTGCCGACATGAACTTGGGATAGTTGCGCGGAGAACGCAAGGAACAGTTTTACAATTCGTTCCTTGACGCAGCGTCGGAAGCATTTCACCGAGGACACCATTCAGGTGAGCGATCGATTTTTCTTTTTTTTTGTCGCCTCAGCTTTGATTTCTTTGATGTATAGCTCTCTATTCATCAAGAATGTTTAGTTTCCTGGTTTTTCGGCTGCATACGAAGCCGCTGTATCGCGAAAATTGTGCTTACATTACTTCCTCTATGCTCACAATGGTACGTTTTTGAGCAGCCAAGCTCGTTGTACGTTCTCACAGGGGACCGAGGAAGGGATTGAGCTTAAGAAATGGAAAGTGGATTTCAGCGCGTACGATGCCTTTAAAGGCAGTGCCCACGATGAGCTTCGTCCTCAGTTTTTGGCCGGAAATCGAAAGTTCAGGGTCTCATTGGAGCACAAGGGTCGAAAGAACGAGCGAAAACGAGCACGAAGGAGCTCTATACCGCTCCGAAGTCCGCTCGCGCTAGCCCTTCCGCTCGCGGTCGAGTTTTCCGGGGAACAGTTTGATCCGCTTCTACATTAGCATTGGAGCGCGTGCGCGGCTGAGTTCTAGCATTGGGGCGCATTTGCACACGCTGTCTTCTTCAGGCCATTGCCAGCTGATTTTGGATGTTTCGCAACGTTTTTCATGATTTTTCTTCACTGATGAAACAGTCAGACTCTAAACCTTCGTTTTCTGGTGGAATCTCGAAAACGATTTTTATCGTGGACACTGCCTTTAAGCAAATTGATAAGCGGACCTTAGATGTGTAATCAGTTCCCTAATAACGCCCACGGGATAAATCTGAATCAGATCTGCTCAATTAACAAACAGAAATGGTGGAAACGCAAATTGTCGTCCGTTGCCAGTTTTGGGGCCCAGAAAAGGAGTACACAGAATTTTCTGTTTTCTGTCCATTTTGACCATTTTTTCTACTTTCTGTAAGGATAGGCAAAAATTAGACAGACAGATGAAAACGTGAACCGCGATTTGTATCAGGACTGTCCTAGAAAAAAAGAGGACGGATTTATCGAAGCTAAGTCATTAGGTTAAGGGTGTATACTTCACCTAGGCTCTCTGCAGTTCTCCCACGCTAAACACTTTTATCTAGCTGCAGTGATTATCCTTTAGAGCTCGCGTGGCGTGGTGGAAGAAAGGGCGGCTACTCGCTTCACACGGTTGGGTTCGCTCCTCGCAGAGGTAAGCCAAACCGACTATCCATTCAAGCCTCTACGAATACGATGTCGAATGACTGCGCATCCCAATAGGGACTCAGAAATCCAATTCCTCACCTTTATCTTATGGTGGATACGCTTGCCCAGAGGTTTACCGTTGACGAATCCCTCAGACGGTACGCGACGCAACCAAATGACGTGAAAACTGCAATGTAACTGTGCACTAACAATAATGAGCCATTAATGCTACTAAAGCTCCCGCTATTCACACGTGCTTTGGATCCGTCCTTTTTGAGTTCCTTATACGCATGGGCAGAGACTAAAATTTCTCCTGCGCACCCGCTTTGATGGAGCGGGTTAATGCTGGCTCCAGCTGTGCCATCCTGCAAACTCTAAATACGTGTCACTGCAACGCAGATGGTACAGAATTCAGTTAAAGGCAGGGTTCTCGATAAAATCGGTTGTTGTGCTATCACCGTAGAGTGGAAGATCTGGCCATCAAAAAAGTGAAAATAAGCAAAAAATTGGAGAAAAAACGCTCAGGAGAAAGTTATAGCTTGGTGTCCTCCCGCCCCCAATTATCGAAATTTGGGTAAAAGCCTGTTTTTTCAACTTTTATTTTGCTTCTTAAGTAATTTCTGAACCATTCTGGAGACTACTGATTACTTTAACAGCAAAATAAATGTCGGATAAGCAAGCATTATTGGAAATCGCATTAATTAGGGGGCCGGCCGACACCAGTAATTAGCCGTTATACTTTGTTTTTGGGCGTTTTTCCGGGGGATTTCCGGGTTTTTTCACTTATTTTCACTTTTGTGATGGCCAAATCTACATTCTTATGAACAGAGCTAAAAAGTCGTTTTTATCGCGAACCCTGCCTTTAAGATGCAGCGCCAAGAAGTGGATGGTGATTCTATGAGGCAGATGATAATTCTGCCTCAGAGGTACGAGAGATTCGCAACTGTGGAGCGAACGGCATGTCAGGTCATTTATACTCTAACGGCACAGCCGCGCGGTACGGGCGTGAATTTCGGCTCCGAAGAGTAGTACAGTGTTCCAATCAGCAGTTATCCCACAATCAGTGTAAAATACGTACACTAGAGAAGGAAAAGTTTGCTCCGATTGCATCTACATACTACTTGCACAGAAATATTAAGCTTCTGATAGAGTAATCGAGCCTTTATAGGCCTGGGGAAAGGAAGGTTAGAAGAACATTCGTAGTCTCTTCGCACTCATAATCTGCATTTCTTGGGCGTCTATGCTTCTCGCTCTGGCCAACTTTGAGGTTTGGAAAATCCAACTAAGGAAGCATAGACCGTTGAAAAATGTATAAAAAAAGTTCGATGTTGTGAAAAATTTTCGTATAGTGTACGCCAAACACTCTTTATTGATTTTTAAAAATTTTCTGTTTTCTGTTTTCTGCCCATTTTTGGAATTTTTTCTGTTTTCTGTTATCTGTCAAACTAGATTTTCTGTTTTGTGCTGCCAAAAATATTTCTTCCGCACATCCCTGGTCCGAAAGTTCGAAAAAAAACTTGTGTTCAGCCACACACTGCTCGTGTTGTCTTCTTTTGCGCGCTGAGCACGAATGTGAGAACCTTCTCAGATTGTCGGAAGAATATCGCGAATCTCAAACGGCATGAGAGCTATCGCAACAACCGTGCTGAGGTAACAACCTGCTGGAACAAGCTGCTCGGTTCGCGCTACTGCACACTATACTGTAGAGAGTCAGGAGATACCAACTTCAAAATTTATTTTTGCAATCGCATTTCTAAACACTTTCTTTGTGTCCTTCCATTTTCGGCCTCAAGATCTACTAAGGGGATCGCTAACGTTGGGAGGTGCAATTTTGAGTCTCAAGCCTCCAGGGTCGATTTTTGAAGGTTGAGCGCTAAAATTCGCGAGCGTTTATCCATGTACATGGAGTAGAGCTCCATCTGAAAGAAATCCAGGGACAATGCGCGTCACTTCACAGGATCGAACGATGTCGTCCTAACACTACCGCCAGTAGTCATGACTCATGACACACGTACTTCAAGTTGGAAACCGGTGTGTAATGTATAAGAGACGCAATGGTTCGTTCTGCTTAGAAGTCGTTTATACTTCCGCCGCCCAGCGGCGCGGCGAAGTGCAATCCCACAATATCGATTGTACTGCGCCGCGTGAACAATATTACGGAAATGCACTGTGCGGCGGAAGTATAAACGACGCCTTACACTGCAGATTGTCTCGTTTCCCGTGAAACACCTGGAAGCGTATTCAGGGACGGTTCGAAGCACTTCTGGAACCGTCTTCCTCTGATGTTTTTATTTGTTCTCGGTATTTTCTTTTTTAGGGTTTTTCTCTCTTCTAAAGTCCTGTGCTTAGCTACATTAGATCTATCCGAATGAGATTGTCCGCTCACGCGGTCGGCGTGCGCGTTGAGCGACTGCCGCGTATGCACTTTTCGGACTAGTTTTGGCTGGGCCGCAGACAGCTGATGGGGATGTCATTCGCTATTCTTCTATTGATCCTGCAAGTCGATTCCTAAGCTAAAAAAATGCCTCCGCGACGGCCGCATGATACGCACACGGTTCACGTGGGCGAATAGTCTCATTCGGACGAACTTCACCTCTATGACGAGTATTCCATGTTACCCGCTTGTCTGTGCCTTGGTTATGTTTGCATACGCTCGCTAATAAGAAGACTTAAAGGCAGGGTTCACGAAGAAAATCGTTTTTCTGTTTCCCCGCCTATCTTGTAAACGGCCCCATGCTGATTCCAATGATGTCTCCGAAATTGTACAAGACCCTCCGGGAACGGAGTTATGGTCTCTCAAAAATTGAGCTAAGGAAACATGTTGAACGAGTTGTCCGAGGCGTGTAACTTCCGTCTTTAATAGCCGATGTATGCGAGCTGACCTGAGTAAAGAGAGAAGTTGAGAATGAAGGGAAGAACGAGGTTAATGGTTGGAAATCTTTCCTCATCTCACGATCTTGAGCATTCATTTGTTCACGTCGGTGGGCGTGTGTTGCGCTTTTGGGGTTTGCCTTGCGCTCGAATTGGCAACTTCGGGCTCTTTTGGAGCTTTTCCTGGCTCGTTTTCATGCGTTCTTTCGACGTCAACGTTACAGTGTGCCCCTCCACTACCCATTCCTAGTGGAAACTGAAACACATTTTTTATCGTGAACACTGCCTTTAATGACCGCTAGACGCTAATTACATAACACCATTGTGGATGCAACGAAATGGGCAAAGGAAATATCAATTGCAACACTTTACTAGCTAAAAATTCAGAAGTTGTCATCCACAGCGTCAAATGTCGGTGTGACGTTATCGCAGGTAACTAAGACGGCTAGAAGTGTTCATAATCCTCGCTAAGCTTCTGGCACTTGAAATACTAGTGTTTTGATTTGAAGGCGTTGGACACGAACAAAACCATGCAGAAATTTTGAGTGAGTATAATCTTTTAGTTCAAAAGATGGCGAAGAAGTCTCCTGAGAACTCCGACTTGTAAAGAAAACTGGTGTGAAAAAAAACCTGACAACGTCGTCTGAATTAGCGCCATATCGAATTTCTGAGCAGCTGAGCTAAAGTGTGACCGAATGAGAATGGCGGCCCACGCGGCCGGCGAGCTTGGCAGGCGGCCGTTGCATGTGCCGCCCTCGCACGAGTGTTGGATTTCAACGACGGCCGTCCCCTGTCCCCCCCCCCCCGTCAGCAGAGCTGATTGATCGACGCAGTGCTTGCTACCAGCCGGTGCCGGCCCCGTTCGTAGTCGATGGCGGTGGGGACTTTTCGCATGCTGGTCCAAGAGCAGCGAACGCGGCGGCCGCCTGCCAAGCACGCCGGCCGCATGGGCCGCCATTCTCATTCGGACGCACCTTAGATCGCAAGCGATTCCCTTAGTATGCGCTCTTGACGGAGGAAGCGTAGCAGATGACTTACCTGACTTAATCGGTTGGCTTTCGCCTGACGTGGTCATTACGCATTTTTACGAGGTGTGCCATCCTAGTAGTCAGCTATGCCCATTTGTCACGGTTCTCAGCCACAACTTTAACACAATCCATCAACTGGTCGCTATTTCACTTCCTGCGAAGTAAAACATCGCGTCTGAATTGCCTTTCAATGTCGAGTGGTTTCGAGTCTTCATTCATCCCATCCGTTCGAGACTTTCGCCTACGTCCAGGCGAGTTTCAATGCTGTCATCTTCCGCTTCCGCTGCTCTTCCAGATATATCTGTGTTGGTCCCTGCCACGTGAGCTGATGCCGTCAATGATTTCTCTCGAATGTTGATGCAATAATCAGACCACTGCGTTCACATCAGGGGTGTGCGAAAAATTTTTTTTCGGTATATTTTTTTCCGAAACTTTTTACCGAATTTTTTCCGTAAATACGGTAAAAACGGAAAATTCGGTAAAAATTCTGACTTAGGCTTCATGGTGCCTATCCCATACGATTGCATAAACGACCTATAATATTTATGTCTCATTTTCAATAGTGCATGAGGATAGTGCAAGAATGAGTTTCACAAATTAAACTGAACTCAACGGCTGAACCTGATCAAAGGGCCGTTGATTTTGAGAGAAAGTAACATTTCGAAATTTCTCGTCGTCAATGGCTTACTGTAGTCATTCAACATCGGGCCAGCTGAGGAAACCATTCTTCCCGCCTCAACTGTGCCAGGAGGTGCGCAAAAGTACTTATTGGTCAGTGAGGGAAGGTGCGGGTACGATGATTCTACGATGGAGTCGTTCCAGAACTGCAGTGGATTCAGTGTTGTGTCCGGGGACTATGAAAATAATTCTTCCAGATCCTAGAAAATCTGCCAGAACTCTGCTGCCTTGCAAATCTGTTGACATTTTTGAATAAAATATGTATTTCTCGTAGTATCTCGATAAGAAAAAGCACGTGACACCAAAGGTGAAGAGATCGTTCGAACATTCAAAAAGTAAGCAGAAGGGTTAGAAAAGTGTAACAAAAAGAAGGATGAAGAAGGATATTGCTTTAAATGCATGCCTTAACAGTAGCGAACCTGTGAAATACGAGTAAGAAGTAGGCGGATTAGGCAAAAAAAAACACTTAAAAATTCTGGTAAAAATTTCGGTAAATTTCGAGGAAAACTCGGTAAATCGGTAAATCAAAATTTACCGAAAAACACTGGTTAATCCGGAAAATCGGTAAATCGGCAAACGGAAAATGCACACCCCTGGTTCACACAAGTCGACAAGGCGGTAGCCATTGTCCGATGTTTGCTCCACTGGGTAGAACCCTTTACCGAGAATTTCGGATTTCTGATCAAGTCCCATCTTCGCATTTGCGTCAATCCCCACGGCAACAGCATGTTAAGAAGGTATCCTGGCCAGCAACGTATTGAGTTCCTAGTAGAAGGCATCCCTGGAATTGTCTTCGGTGGTTTCGGTGGGCGCATGAGCACTCATTATCCACAGATTGAACCCTCTCTGATCCCGCAGTCGCACAAATGCATTTCTACACGACGCCGAGCCGAATCCTTCGATTATACTATTGTAGTCCTTCTTTACAGCTATCGCCCAGCCTCCCACTCTCCTATCGTCGGCGTTACCGCAGTAGATGACGTACTCTCCGACGCTGATGACGGGCCCATAATTGAGGCGAGTCTCCTGCTAAACAGAAAGCGGTGCATGGAAATAGCTCAGAATTCGGATAGCGCAGTTTGTTGGATATCACTCGACACTGACCGGCGATTCAGGGTGGCTAAATTGTTGCTTGTAGCCAAAGAGTCTATGAACTCCCTAGGTAAGGATCCTTGGATGTTGTGAACCAGTAAGCAATGCATGGGATACTTTCGCGATATAGTTGTGCACGCTATATGGCGCATACGTTCTCTGTTTGCACTCAAACGTCTGCTTGGTTGCGTAGAAGCAGGGGCATCAACGAGCGGGTACTAACAGACTTGTATACACACCCCCTGTGGTAGATGAGTGGTGAAATGAGGTAGAATGTTTCAATTTAGGCATTAATGTGATCATGAAGTGAGGAGCGCGTGTAGGGCAGTGGCCAGAAGCGCCACTTTCAAGCACATGGTGGAACGATCAATCCTTGCCTAAGATCAACCAAGCCTTCCATCTCTCCGGGGTCGGTGAATTCGTACAAGGCAATTGGGTCTGGAACGATAACAACACTGACTGAAACATTGGTTGACCCCCGCAAGTTACTGTATAGACCTAATACATTAAGGGCAGTGTTCACGATAAATTTCGTCCTCGGTTTTTGACCGGAAATCGTAAGTTCAGGGTCTCATTGGAGCGCTGGAGTCGAAAGAACGAACGAAAATGAGTCCAAAAAGCTTCAAACGGCTCCGGAGTCCGCTCGCGCTAGCCCTTCCGCTCGCGGTCAAGTTTTCCGAGGACCAGCTTAGTCCGCTTCTACGTTAGCATTGGAGCGCGATCGCGGGTGAGTTTAAGCATTGGGGCGCATTTGCCCGCGCAACTCATCCACCTTTGAAATGTGGCCTTCAGAAAGAAGAGCTGATTTTGGATGTTCCGCAGCCTTTTTCGTGATTCTTTCTTCACTGATGAAACGATCAGGCTTTAAACCTTCGCTTTTTGGTGGAAACTCGAAAACGATTCATATCGTGGACTCTGCCTTTAAAAAGCCCCCACGATTTTGAATGGATTTTGAATGTATGGCGCATCCCCAGAGGGACTGATATGCGCTGAGAACGTCATCCTTTTATAGAGTGAACCCTCCCTGTATAACAGTGAATGCCGCCATACAGCCTCGGGGAGTCAGAGGCTCCTACACAAATCATATCAATCGATCCGACTGATAACGCGTTCAGATATGATTCAAAAAGAACTTGTCACTCGTCAAGTTTGAAGGGATACGTTAAAACGTTGTGAGCCAAACGGATCCTAGAAACTACTCATATAACGGCACTAGCGAAAGATAGGAAGAAGCCACTCAGACAGGCTCACTGCAAAAAGCACGGCGAAGAACTATAAAGCCCAAGAGAAGGCCCGAAGCCCGACGAATTTCAACGTTCATAGGATCATTTTTTGCCGCAGATTTCGAAATGCATTTCGTAGCTGCGGAACGTTGAGGAGGAAATTCCTCTTCTTCCTTGAGGTTCTGCCTTGCATCAAGCAGGCGGTTCTAAAGGTTTTTTGAGGAAAATGTTCCAGATAAGACCTAAAATTTTCCCATAAGGGCTTATTGGAGATACCAATCACGTGTCTATTGCATAATCCGTTTGCCGATCTCGAAATATCAAAGTAGGATAGGACAGCTAAGTAAAGTTTGTCTGAAGGAGACTGTCCGCCCACGCGGATGGCGTGCGTGTCGAGCGGCTGTCACGGAAGGAACTTGGAAATCCATTAGCAGGAATAATTTACGAATGGAGGATAATATCCCAATCAGCTCTTTGCAGTCTCGGGAAAGCCCGTACTTTGAAAATAATACCTTTCAACGAACGCTCTACACCCCCGCCAACCACATGGCCGGACTATTCCATTCGGTCAGACTTTAAATGACATTTTACCCACCGTGACGTGAAGTAAACCTAAGAGTGTCGACCAACAAACCACCCTAAATATTTTATTTATTTATTTATTTATTTATTTGAGATGCGGAACAAGTCCACGTAAGCAATACACAACTTGATATAAAATCGTAGAATTACTGAAATATTGAACGCAACTGTAAAACCTACGCTGAGGAAACAAAGAAAACCGATTAGCCGGAAAACGATATTCAAAAACAAAAAAACAAAAAGTAATTGTAGAAGTAAGTGGGACAAAAAACCATCAGTACAAAGTAGATTGAAGGTCAGATGTTTCTTAGAAGGGACTTGAATGCATTCAAAGACACACTCAGAAGGAACTCATTCTCACCTAGAATTTGATTGAACTTGCTCGCGCTACGGTAGGTAAAAAACCCTGACCTAGTTTGTGACCTCGCAATTGGAATATAGAGTCTGAGTTTCCCGCACCTGCTTTTTGAAATGGGAGCTCCGAAAAATTTTACGGGGTCTAAAGACAACTTTCTAGTAAGTAATTTGTACATCATTATGAGATCAGCTCTTTTCCTTCTCCTATGAAGACTAGGCAGTTTCAGAATTCTAGCTCTTTCGGCACCATTGGGCACCTGGGAATACGCGAGTCCAGAACATCTCATCATTAGTTTGCGGGTGTAGTTATTTTGAATGGATTCCAATAGGGCAATGTCCTTCTTTTTCACGGGGTCAAAGACTGTGATTCCACTCTCAACTAAAGGCCTCACATAGGTCTTGTAAGCTCGCAGAAGCGCCTGAGGATTATTAGTTCTGAGTACCTTAAAAATATTATAGGTGCGATAATTAGCCTTCCTAACCAAGTTTCTGTAATGCTGTCTGAAACTCAAATCACTGGATATTTGAAAACCTAGATCTCTCACTTCAGAAACGGACGTGAGAGTCTGACCTCCTAACGTATACGTGAAACTAAAATCAAGATTTGTTTTCCCGATCCGGAGGTGGTTCGATTTTTCTATGGCCAAGGGAAGCTCCCATGTATCTGCCCATTTACCTATGTAATCAATCGCGGCCTGAATCGCCCTAGAATCCTCGCAGTTCTCGACTTTCTTATAAATTTTGATATCATCTGCGTACATTTTACAGTCGACACCAAAACGTGAAATGGAGTCCGGAAGTTCATATGTATAAATTAGGACAAATATAGGTGAGAGTACGCCCCCCTTGAGGAACTCCACTGTATGCTGAATATACCGGAGAGTACGTATCATTGAGTTTAACCTGGTAAGTCCGGTTGGATAGAAAATTTCGTGAACAACTTATAGGTCTGGGATGAACACCAATTACTGCCACTTTTTGCAGTCATTTCTGTATGGGGGCTCTATCAAAGGCTTCTGAGAAATCGAAATATATCACATCTGTTAAGCTCCTGGTCTCCAAATAGTTTGTCCAATCGTTCAAAGAACTTATTAATGACGTCTCAACGGATCTGCCTTTCAGAAAGCCGAACTGATTCTCCGAAATGATGCAGTCTTGCTCAAGGTGTCTAACAAGGTGTTTTCTGACTATTTTCTCGAAAGTTCGTGCGAAGATAGAGGTTATACTTACAGGCCTGTAGTTTCCAGGATCGCTAAGAGGGGTTTTTTTAGAAGTGGGGGTAATAAATGCATGTTTCCACCTTTCAGGAACTTCAGCTCTCATATGGCTCAAATTGAAAATGTGTTCAAGTGGGTACAAAATCAGGTACAATATTTTCTTTATGAAGGTGAGAGGAATGAAGTCCGGCGAGATTGAATAAGAATTGGGCCACTTCGATAAAAGTTCAAAAATGTCTTCCTTATGAAACCATAAAGAGTGCTCCATCTGATCATGGCGGGTTAGCGCAAGATCTTCAGATAAAACTAGCTCCGAGTCGACTTCTCGAGGCACACTGAACATTTTTTGAAATTCGTTCGCCAAAAGATCGGCCTTTTCAGTGGGAGATGAAAAAACGTTCCCATTCCCGTCAATGAAGCTAGGAATAGAGTTCTTATAACCGCTGTGAGAGCTCACATACCTATAAAATCTGTTTTTGCCATTCGAGTCAATAACCTTTCTCTCTAGATAGATCTGATACCTTGTAAGAGCTTTTTCAACTTTTTTGTTGTAGGCCTCATAATTTTTTCATGCTTGCGAATTTTCGGATGCCGAAGCTCTATTCCACATATCAGATCTGAACTTGGTCATATTTCTTAGACGCTGTGGTAAATTAAGCTCTTTTGGCAAGACTTCACGTAATGGGACAAATAACTCAATGACATGCTCGATGACTTCTATGAAAGTTTCGTACTTCTCGTCAACCGTTCCTGGGCTACTCATGATCCCGATCCAATCGACGTTACTCAAGTGCTCATGAATTTTCTCGAAATCAGATTTTTTAAAATCTCTAATCAATCGTGGTCGTTCTGGTATAGTCTCCACGGCAAGAGCGAATGTCACTGTTGGGTGATCACTACCCCCAATTGGGGCTACGACATTGATTGCTTGTACAAAATCAGTTTTGTTGCATAAGACGAGGTCTAGGAGTGAGTCGCCTCTGGTAGCTGCCGGAACTAGTTGTCGAAGATCGTGGGTCTCGAAAGTGTCATTAAAAGAGTTCGCCAGCCTACCAATTCGTTCGGTCAAATCGGGTATATTGAAGTCCTCTAAGACAATACATGGAGAGTCGCAGGAACAAAAATCGCTTATGGCTTTGCACAACTGCATCGATTTCTCTATACTACAACTGGGAGCCCTGTAAATTCCTATGATGCGAGATGTGAAATTCAGGTTAAATACATCAGAAACTAGTATTTCATAAGAATCACTCACGGATTCGCTGAAAACTTGCTTGTAAGACATTGATTTTCTTACCAAAAGCATGACACCGCCTCCCTTCTTAGACTTCCTATCGCATCTTATTCCTTCATATTGAGTACATACTACACCTAGAAGAGCACCTAAGTCGTTTTTAGAGCTCAGCCATGTCTCAGTCAAAAAGGTCACATCATAATTGTTCTGGCAGAGATTTGAAATAAAAGAATCACGGTTTCCTACTAAATATCTGATATTTGACAGTGCGCATGAAACCTTGTGACATGATTTCCTTTGAAAGCTCAGCAGTTTCCCGAAGGACTACTGAGCTGTGAGGAATTCATGCTTGAGTTAGCCTCCTGAGATGGTGCCTGTGAGTGCGACGCGTCCTAGATTTGACTGGCAGTGACATTGCCATCAAACGTTGTCCTACGAGTCGTTAGGCGCTCGCCACGGATTCGCTCTCTCTCCTCCCTGGAAAAGGATGGGCGTAGATATATGCCCTTTTGAGGAGGGAAAAAACGTAAGCGTGGAGCACGCCTAACCGCCTCGGCTTGGAATCTGGATGAAGGAAGGACTACCTTAACTAAACGGGGACGGCCCAGAGTCGGCGCGCCCATACGATACACCTTTGAGGGGATACATTCCAATCCAAGAAAACTAAGCAAGAAATTAACACGGGAACAGTCCTCGGATATTTTGTCAAACGCATTAGAAGCAGAGGATTCTGGAATATTCGATAAAACAATGGAGTGTTTTCGTTCAAAGTCTTCAAAATTTACGACAGAATCAGTGCTATGAGGAGAAGGTTCAGCATCGACAACATCAGAAATCTTAGTGCGCTCTGACACAGCTAATTTTTCCTTCAAATCAAAAATTTCCTCCCTCAGACGTCCATTCTCTTCCACCAGATCCTTATTTCGCTTCGCCGTCTGCTTGACCTCCTCTTTAGTTTCGAGTAGCAGATCAATGACCAACTTCATGTAAGCAGGCACCTTGCCATGGTCCGCTAGGTCTTGCAGACGGCTGATAGCATCTGCTTGACTGCCTCTTGTCTTCCTTCCTGTAACATTGGAGCCAGCAACAGGGGACGAGGCCATTCGATCAATAATCGTTGCAGACAATGGCAGCGAGCAATGTCGACAAGACAAATACCTTTCAAAGTGGCAAATTTGTTGCTGATGAAATTGCCCCCTTGCCACTAGAGACGACGTATGAGTCCTTGCAGGTGATTAGAACAGCTTTCCAGAACGGACGCGAGGATTAGTAGAATACAGGACAGAGGACGCAGCCGCTCGGCGTGACAGACACACTCGAATGATGGCAAAGTATCAGTGCGAGCTAAATATGTTTACGTACGTATCTTCAGTCGACACGAATCACTCTGAACCTTCAGGTTCCTTATTGTTTTGGCGCAAACGCAGCGCATATATTTTATAACATACGTGTGCAGAGTTTGCGGAGACGCACATTTAGGCAAAGTATCAGTGCGAGCCCTGTCGAGTGTATGTTAAGCAACCTAAACGATTGAGATATTATCCACCATTCGTCACACATTGGTTCACATCCAAATTCGAAAAAAGATCAAGAGCCCTTAGGTTGAGGACAATCGCTTATGGAGCACGCAGCATGATGATAATCGTGCTGGGACAAGTGATAATCGTGTCAAGACCCGGTGGTCCCAGCAGTCATGTAATGTCGCATGCTAGGAGAACATCAAATACTGAAGTCGACTTAGTGAAGGCGTTCACGGCGAAAAATCGGGAACCCTTCTGGCTTCCGCTCACTATTTGTTTCAGGAACAACTTTGATAAAAGTTGAGCAAAACTTGGTGCATTTCGAGAGAAAGATCCTTAGAAAAACAGATATTCAAGATGGTTTCTGACGCGCATATGTAGGCGTGATCAGGAGGTTTTGCAACCATATTTGAAGGCAGTGTTCATGATAAATCTCGTTTCCGTGGTTTCAGTGTGAAACACTACGCTGGCAGATGCTGGAGGGGATAGGGTCAAAAAAATCATCGAAAACGGACCAGAAATGGATATAAACGACGGCGAAGGGAAGATTTTGTTAGCCCAGTCCGCCTGCTCTTAGCCCGCCCCGCCCCGTTCTGACGAGCTTGTGGCGCCGCGCTAGTTTATGATGGCATATTGCCAGCAAACTCCCTCACGTCCAGCCTGACCGATTCGCGCGCTTGAGGAAACTAGCAGGGCCCGTAATCTCGTCTAAACATTGAACGTTGGGAACCGCTATTATAGCTTATTCTGAGCACTTTTCTTCTCTGGTCCTTCACTATTCGGTGGCTCACGACCGAATAACCTCATTTATGAGTCAAACTCGAATATGATCTTCATAGTGAACACTGCCTTTGAAAGGCACCATGTAGACTCGGATGACCCGTACGAAACGCTTACGCCACTATAAGCGTAAAAAAAGCCAAAATGACCCCGCTTGAGCAAACAAAATGAACGAGGAGGCGGTGTTCGGCAAGTAAAGTGGTTAAACGCTTCTGAACTTACTGCAGCCAGTTTAGCTGGTTTTTTGATGTATCAAACAACGTGAACGTTCTGGTATTGGCCGCGTGAGTATACTAACTTCGATTATCGGAAACCCTGCTCGATAAACGCCTTTGGATAACCTGTATAGAGCCCAGAATCAATAGTCGACTCTTCTAAACAGGTTTAGAGTTCATTTTCAAGACGTCACCACGAAAAGCTATTATCAATATTTTTTGTAATGGGGTCGCTTTCTCGCTTCTGTCTCCTGCTCACCTTGGTTCCAACTATGTAGATCTAGTTGCACAGCCACGTCGGCTTCAACGCAGCTCAGTATTTGAGCCAAGTGTGAAATTGAGTTTTATACCGGCTACGTTAAGCCTTAGCACAGGCCGCGAGCATCACTTCTATTCGCTGCGAACGCTTGAATGCCTTGGCTTACAGTAACTGGCAAAGCCTGCCACATGTCTTCGTCCGAATCGGAGTGCTTCTCAAACTTCCATTGCTTTTAATAATCAATCAATAGTTCGATAGTGACAGATAAATCGCACGAGATGTGATTAGTGAGGAGATTTTGGCATGGATCGTCATGGTGCCGACGGTCGGAATGCAAATAGTTCGGACGCTTTATGGACGTATTCAAAGGCTCGCGACAGATGAAAGGAGGCCGCCGCCCTGGGGTTGCTTGCACCCCCGTCAACTCCGTATAAGCATTTCCTATTGGGAAATGATGAATAATTTGATGAAAAGAAAACATCCCGGTCACGAACTATTACAAGATCATGAAGTATTATGTGTGAACTGGAAACATAAGCACTGACGATAGGGAGGTAAAGAACCCTTTCTACTCTTTCTATTTTCTTTCTAGAATCCTTTCTATTTATTTGAAGTTTCTTATAAATTATATCACAACTGTCTTTAACGGCGTAATGTCTTTTTTTATTACTCAATTTATTTATTTATCCATTATTTATTAACTGCACGCAAGGTGCTCTATGCCCATATGGCCCAAGCAGCAAAACGAGTACACTGGAAATGCGAATAAAAAAAAATAAAGATGATGGCAACAAAACTAAAAGAACTCTAAACATAACGAACCAACAACATTCATTTGGAGCCAGTAATTAGTAATTTATTGGCTAGATTTGCCAGTAAATTGACTGGAAAGGATTCTTCACTTTCCCGCTGAGTGATACACTTCTCAAAAAAAAGTAAAATTGGTGCGAAAAATTCCCGTTTTAAGGAACTGATTTAAAAGTGGCACTCAGGGTAAAATTGTTTTAATTATCGGTTTTAAAATTTACCTTTTTTACGCCAATAACTAAAAACCAACAAAAGTATTAAAGGCACTGTTCGCGATAAATTTCATCCTCGAATTTTCCATGAAAAACGCTTTTCGTGTCTCAGAAGCAGAACAGCGTCGAAAAAACGAGAAGAAAAGCTACCCAGGAGCCGCAAAACGGCTTAGAAAAGTGGGAAAACCCCGCCATTGTGGGCAAGTCCCGCCTCTTCCCGCCCCTCGACGTGAACAAAGGAACACTCAAAATTGTGAGTTGAGCGATGGTTTCCGATCGAAAGCCCCGTTCTTCCCTTCATTCTCAACTTCTCTCTTTACTCAGGTCGGCTCGCTCACATTGGCTGCAAAAGACGGAAGTTAGATGCCTCGGAAAACTCGTCCACCATTTTCCCTAACTCAATTTTTGAGGTACCATAACTCCATTCCCAGAAGGTCTTGTACGATTCCAGAAGCATAATTGGAATCAGAATGGGACCGGTTTCAAGATAAGCAAAAAAAAAACAGAAAAGCGATTTTTATCGCGAACAGTGCCTTTAAGTGCAAAAAAGACAGATTTGGAGAAAACCTTGGCCTTTTTGCACGTATTGAGCATCCTACGCGTCCTTCACCTCTCGTACCGCTGTCTCCATCCAAACGATTCTATGATTTGCTGCAGCCGATGTACCAGCATCTGGAACCGGTGGGAAGCGCCAGCGTTGATTTCAACGAGTGTCACTGTCATCACAATGAGCGGCAATGTGAGGACCCATATTGTAACCATTTACGCTCAGACGAAGCCTGGCTCTGACTTCGAATATGCGACAGCTCTGAGCCGTCGCCTACCTCCGAGCACTGCGAACTATTACAAATTAGAGAAGCAGCATAGGTGAATTAGAAAAATGAGCTTTGAAAATAGGAAGGTAATTGTATATTTTCCTAGACAACGCAGTTGTTGAAGTAAAATATTTATTATATTAACTGCGTAATATCAATTACGATTGCTTTCTACCATTCAGCTCCTATCTTGATCTCCAGTTTAACTGATTGCCTTTTTGATCATTGGGCGGGGACCCACTGTCAACGCGTTCTCAGATAGAGACATCACACTTCCCGCGGTACCACTAGCCGACGTCCCGTAACCCCTCCCGCGGAAGGCCAATAGATCGGCCGCGGGCAGTCGGCAGCGCTGTTTCGTTGACTGCCCGTATACGGTGAACACGCACTATGCGGCCCTTCTGCCATCGCCTTAAGGCCAATCTGATGACAGACAGAAGACAGTCCTAAAACAGTTCCCCGCACATTTAAAAATCACCCTTTAAGTGAAGGTCGGTTAGAACATAATTTCGAAAATCCGCCTCTGGGGATTTCGTCTTGAACTGCTCTCAAAAAGTAAGAAGTGAGCTTATACGGGGAAGCTTCCTACACTCACTGGTTCTCGCAGTCTTCCCATTCGCAGATGCCATTAACGGACAGTGGTTCACCTGCCCAAGACCAGCGTCGCACACAGCGCGGGTTTTGAAAAGAGTCTCAACACAGCGTTCTCTGCTCGTCAATTGTTCATTGGCTCCACTCTAGTGGGTGGTGCAATGATGATATCAGAGTGGGAATCGACGAGTGAGTGTTCGATGACCCCCAGCAATAGCCGACCGCCCGCCGACACTCCACGGAAAGACGGTAAAACCTCTCTGTCAGCGGGAAGTGGGGCACTGTGCCACGCCCACAGAATTGGGGCCGCGCGAAGTCGACTAGCCCGACTTGGCCGGCGGGAAGTGGGCTGTTTTTATCTGAGATTCCACGCATGATCAGGAAAGGTCAGTTGCCGGGCAATAGCGAACAACCGACTGTTTGTGACACCCCGTAAAAGCGACCCGAAGAAAACGAAAAAACGCAACATTTTATCGGTTATTAACCCAAAACCGTAAATGAACATCTATGTAGTAGATGAATGCTGCCGTCATTTCTTCTTCTGTGCTCGCTTTGTCTTCTTCGCCTCGTTAACTCCGTCATCTCTCGTCATCTTCAGAGACTTGCGCAGTGGGCGGTGCACGGATTTGCTCTGATTCGACCTGAAAGACTTCGAAATTGTGAAACGGAAAAACGGGTGCTGGGACGACACAGGGTGGGTATATATAATTGATATTACGCAGTTAATATAATAAATATTTTACTTCAACAACTGCGTTGTCTAGGAAAATATACAGTTATATAACACTGCTTCATATCAATTACGATTGCTTCTTCAACCTACACGTTGGACAAAATCGCCTCCCCGAATAGCGGCTCAATGTCTTTCATGTAGAACCTCTAAAAAATTGAACTTTCTGGAGCCCAATTAGCAGCCTCCATGACCATCTTGGCGGATACTCCGCCTCGGCAAGACGCCGATGTGGCCGCAGCCCTGGTTGAATGGGCCCCAAAGGAATACTCAACTCCAGCAGAATACAGTACAGCCCTAAGCCATCGCGCCACTGTGGTGGAAGCAACACCCTTATGTGGACGATTGTAGGATATTAGCAGACGGTCTTCCTGAGCTCTTAATATTACTGTCCTCGCAATATAAGCTTTTAGATTTGAAATTGGACATAAGCGCGGGTCCTCTGGAAAACCTATAAAGGTGGCATGTGCTGGCCTACCCACCCGTCTATTCTTATTCATATAGTCCAGTTTGGAAACCCATCGTGACTCTCCTAACTGCAGAGATCCCAATCGCAGCGCTGCAAGTTCCGATACTCTTTTTGGAGACACTAGGGCCAGGATCGTAGTGACTTTTAGGGTGAGTTCCTTCAGCGACAACTCCTCATTTTTACCAAAGCTGCGCAGATAGTGTAGAACTGGACCTTCATCCCATATTGCACTGTACTTAGGATTCGACGGCCGTAATCTGAAAAACCCTTTCATACATCGCGTAAGGGGGGCTTTCTCCTGATCCGTCCATTTCCTACCAAGACCTTCTACATATGTGAGGACGGCAGACTTATGAGTGTTTATCGTTGAAAAACTGAGGCCAACCGAAAAAAGTTTAGCCAAAAAAATTGACGATTTCTTCCGGTCTAGGTTCAACCATGTCAATGTTACGCAACTGGCAAAAAAACGCCCAACTCTTTAAAGCTGAGTTGTACTGCTTTTTAGTGGCTGCTGACCAGTTTGCTTCCATCGCACGAATCGCTGCTGGAGTATAACCTCTCTGACTCTAGTGCTTACCGAAATCTGACATGCAATCAGCGAAAACTTCGAGGTTTGTAGACATGGATGAGGATCGCCTCTGGGATCGACTAACGTCTGAGGACTCGATGGCAGATCTACAATATCTCTGCCGTGGCGTTGCACCAAGGGCCACCAAGCCTGTGTTGGCCACTTGGGACATACCAGAATTAGGCGAGAATTTTCCCTCAACGCTTTTCTTATCGCTCTTCCCACCAAGCTGAACGGCGGAAATGCGTAAGCGGAGGTCGCCCACCATGGTTGCTTGAACGCGTCCACAGCTTGGCTCAGAGGGTCTGGAAGTAGAGAGAAATATCTATCACATTTGTGATTATTCCGAGATGCGAACAGATCAAGGGATGGGACGCCCCATCTAGAGAACAGCGTTTGAACTATTTCAGGGTCGAGTGAAAAATCTGAGGAATCAACAAATTCTCTAGACATTCTGTCCGCCTCTACATTCTCGATGCCCGGTTTGTGACATGCGACGATAGACAAACCTCTACATTGGGCCCACAATATGAGATCTCTCGTCACCTCATTCAAATTCTCACTTCTCGTGCCTCCAAGCTTATTTATGTACCACACGGTAGATGAATTATCTAACTCTACCCTTATGGCTTCGTTTCTGAGATGCCTCGCAAAACACTGTAAACCGAGAAAACAGGCTAAAGCCTTTTTTTACATTTATATGCAAGGATCTCTCTTCTGAGGACCAAAGACCACCCGTTTTAGCTGTTGAAGTCATAGCTCCCCAACCTTCATTTGAAGCGTCCGAGACAACCGTCAACACGTATGGGGGGGGGGAATGGTCGAGAAGTGTATTTCTTAAGTTGCGTAGTGGTCTGAGCATACTTGAGAGGGCATCTGTTCACATCTCTCGTAGTCCTCGGGATCTACCAAACGAAAACTACCCATCCATAGCTGTAAGATTCTGAGAAAAAGAGTAGCTAGTTTGCATACAATCGATATGGAATTGTCCCTTCCAATGAACCTGGCTACATTTCTCAAGTTCACGCCTGCAGTTGAATTCAAGAGCGAAACCGCTTCACTTTCTATCTGCTGTGACTTCCGACCGGGAACAATAAACCGAAGGTGCCTGGTGTCAATTTCTATGCCCAGAAACTCCATGCGCTGTGAGGTATTGACTTTTCAAAGTTAACAAGCAAACCCAAATCCTTAAATGCAGCAGACATGCTCAAAAATGATATCAATTTTATGGATTAAACTGAAGGTCTGAAGCTGTTAGTATTAAGAAATAACGACAAAGACGAAAACAAATCGACGGAAATGAAGATATAACGGTTTGTTCTATATGGGTCCGGATGTGGACGAGTTGTAGGGCATTGGCTGAAATATCGGAGCTAGCAACAAATTTGTTGGGACAACGACGCTAATGTACTCGTACGGCCCTTTATGGAACGCTTACGCCGTTAAAAGTCTAAAAAGTAATCTAAAGTGGCCGCGATCGAGCATTGAATACCTGTATGGAGGGGCGGAGCCCGTATCGATGGGCGGAGCAAGGATGATTTCGTGACTGACTACGGCTCAAATACGGTCATTTGGACTCGTTTTTAACGCTTGCAACTTCGTGAGGGCTCTTCTAGGGCCTGCACGACCCCACTAATGTAGTTATCTCAACAACTTTTTCGAGCGTGTCTGCTGCCTTTAAATAACTCCAGTGCCTGATCTAACTGCGCCCGAAGAATCTCTACCGATTCTCCGATAAAAAGCCAATCATCTAGGTAGACCACTATTCTGAAACCTTGTTTTCTTAGGTGGCCCACGACTGGTTTCATAGGTCGCGTGTATACATATGGTGCCGATGCGAGACCAAAGGGCAGAGCTTTAAAACAGAATAGTCTGCCTCCATTGGCAAAAGCTAGATAATTTCTGGAATGCGGGCAAATAGGAACTGAAAAATACGCGTCTTCCATGTCTAACTTTGCCAGGAAGTCACCCTCGTAAGTAAAATCACGCGCCATTAAATGGGACTCCATTTTGAAGTGCTCCAGTTTGATAAACCTGTTTAGGGGTCTGAGGTTTATAATTAGTCTAACTGAGCCGTCCCTCTTGAGAATGCAGAACATGCTAGATATCCATATCTCTTCCGAGCAGCTTATTTCTTCAATAGCTTCTTTACCTAGCATTTTATCGATCTCCTTCATTAGCAAAGGATCCAAAACATTCCGCTTTATCTTTTGAATCTTGAGTGAAGGACTGCTTCCCTTAAACGGAATATTGTATCCTTTCAGTATCGAGTTAGTCCACTCACCTAACCCGAGAAAAATCCAATTTTCATGAAAAATGGATAATCTGCCACCTATAGGAATGTTTTGAGGGCCATCAGAAAGAGGTAAATCGTAACCAATTCCGGAACGGAAATCCCACCTTTTGGTTCGATCCTCAGGCTTCCCCTTTCTTGTTGATTTGCCACTGACACTCTGATCCTTTCTCGCACAGGATCTCTTCTCCTTAACGAGCGCTGCTGTGAGCTTCTGGCACTGCGTTTTCTCCACGACCTGAAATAACCACGTATTAAATTCGGTCGTCAAAAAGTAAAGTTCTTCTCTGGAAAACTCACTTCCGTGGATAGACGAGCACCAATCAGCGCAGGAGCGAACTTGTTCCACGGCTTGTCCGCCGAGCGAGCTGGAGTTTCAATCGGTAACCGCCTATAGTTGGGCACAGATTTGAAGGGGTCGAGTCCGAAACTCCTGAAGAATCTCTCGCAAAGGCGCACATTGAGGTCATGTATACCCATTCCGAGAAGCTCCATGGCCTGCCGATTGTATAGGTCTGCCTTGTCGATGCGTCCCTCCTTAGCCTCCTGTCTGCCTATCGCAAGAAGATTCAGCGCATTCAACAATGCCTCCTCATCTGCGACCATTGTATGTTCGTCCACTCCTAACTTAAACGAAGTGACTCGCAAACCCTCATCCAAAACGGGTATAGCTGCCAGTCCTGAGGCGACAAGCGGTAGCTTTTAAAAGTGAGCAGTTCGTTCATCCTTGCCGACATACATCAAGGCCGCGCACGACTCGAAGTGCTCAAATAATTCATCCGCCACGTTGACGCGTGACCGTAATTTCTTCTTCTCGATGCTCACAATCTCAGGAGCCACCTTGACGGAAGACGCGGATTCGATCCTTTTCGGCACTCGTGGCGTGCTCAGTGGGGAAGACCCTTCGTATTTCTTGCGCATTGGCACCTCCTTCGCATCCTTCTTGGTCTCCGCTAACTCCTGTTCGAGATCCGTACTCTCCGATGACGTTCTGCGGGAAGAGCACGATGACAGATCCGAAGAGTCCTCTGAAGAGTACGACGGAGACGAACTGGACGAGGACCGACGGCGACGGCGACCCCTGAAATAGATGCAGCTAAACACGATCATCTTCATTTGAATGTGGCATCATCTGTTAAGCCTACCTGCGATTTCTCGCGCCTCGGCCTTGGCGCTTCTTTCTTCCCTTGGCAGCGGCTTTGTTCGGAGTGGAATTATCGTGCATGCCTTTCGCAGACCCGTCCTCCTCCGATTCACTCATCAGCAAACTTTTCTCCAACGGTGAAAGTTCCATACCGTCAGCCTGATCCATCTTTCACAATATGAAAATAAAGGATTTACAGTTCAGTCTGCGTGAGGAGCAACGTTCACCACATCTGAGAGAGTCGAGCATATCATCATGGAGCATTAAAACTGTGAAAACGAATTCGAAACAGCTCTAATTACAACGATCAATATATTATCAGTCCAGTCAGAGATCACTGACTAGTCCTATCGATCTTGTCGCTAGCTCCCTCCGCGTTAAAAAAACCTCCCTCCGAATCCAACGCTACGTTCCCTAATGCGGAAAAGAATCGAACGTTTTTACTAACAGAGTAGGAGTTCTTCTATCCTAAATCCCAGTAAATCATAGTAGAGGCAAGCAGATAGAAACTCTATCCTTATAAGACGACCTTGATGGCATCTTGGGTAGTTAGGACAGCATTACGTGATCCCTTATGGCTAGCGATATGGAAATAAAACCCCAATACTTGCTGGCCCACTCTACTAGCCCAATGCCAGGAGTGCGCATCAAAACGCACTCTACTTGCCAAATGCCAGGATTGCGCATCAATACGCACTCTACTAGCTGTAAAAAATAGTGAGAAGTGCAGGTATTACCCTGCAACCCGAGTACAGTGAGCCAAAGACGCGTTGATGAATAACAGATCTGAGCGACCTGCAATCACAAGTGATCTCTTGCCGTTTGCTCGGCACTGTGAGTTATAGCCAACATCTCACTCACAGAGGCGTTCATTCGATCACACTGGTCTACTCACAATGGTAGTGGCGGAGCCCCACTAAACGGTGGAGTGATGTGGTGGGTCGGCTTGATCCTATTTGGGCAGGGTGGCTCTTGACTGCAACTAAGAACTGCTGGCGGGGAGGAGGCGCTTGATAGGGTAAATCTCAAATAATATAATGCTCGAAGTACTCTTTTAGGCCTCTGAAGAAGACGTCAGTCGAAACGTCGGGCCGTAAATAAACACGTTCCACCTAACAACCTCGTCCGGCATAGGAATAATGAAAAATTATTGATCAGTAATTGCCCATATTATGTGATGAGTACAATTTCCCAATCAAGTGACCTACACCCACCAACAATGACCGTTCACTGCGGCATTTTGACCAATATTCGAAACTGTTGATCGTTAATAATAGATAGAGTCTGTTCAGTGCAATGCCCGAACCGATAGACCCATGCAAATCAGCAATCACCACTCCTTGAATCATTTTGTGAAAGAGCGTAAAGTCAATTCCGGGAAGTATTCCAACAAGATCGCGAGCGCCGTCTGAAAAATGGAGGAGATTATCATCAAACTCAAACATTTCTTCCTTTTTTTGAGACCACTTCTGGGGGGGGAATACTCATTTTTGCCCGTTTACCAATAGGAAAGGAACCGCTTTTTCAATTTCACTCTAAACTCTGGCCATGGCGATCAAAGCTTATCAATTTGCGGGCAAGATTTGTTTAAAGGCAGTGTTCAGGATAGAAATCCTTTTATATCGTGAACGGTCCCTTCTAATAGTGTCTCTGGAATTGTACAAGACCGCCTGGGAACGGAGTTATGATCCCTCATAATTTCAGCTACTCAGAACTTTCCAGCCTAGGTTGTTGCGTCTAATTAGCCCGATTCCTTGTTACATGCGTCTTTACAGGGTCGAAAACGTCATTTCTTGTCACTTGCACGTATGAAAGACGCAAGTAACATACGAGGGGGTGTGTATGGTAAGTGCGTCTTTCGGAAGAGACCACAAAGACGCAAGTAACAAACCGTTTAGACGCAAGAAAGCTACTCAAATTGTTAATGACGAGTGCGTCTTTCACAACTGATTGATTTCTCGTCGATAACCACTACATTTCACCTTTCCCCGATAAGTTCATGTGTTTTGCTGATAAGAAAACTTTCTCAGATTTTCATTTTGTTCGTAATTTTACGAACTATATTTCAAAACAAGGCGGTAGCGTACGACTGCTGTGTTGTGCTTACTGAAGTCGGGACATTGTTCCTAGACATGACTTTCACACATCCTGGGCTTCTCAAGTATTCGCGGTGTTCGTGAAAAATAAGGAAACCGCGGAGCTGTAGACGACGAGTATTCTCGTCCGCGCGTACATTAACGCTTTGTCGGCGTCAAATCTAAAACTCAAAATCCACATATTACATAGAAATTCGTGCGATCCGCAATTTCACGCCCTGAAATTCGGTTAGAACTCACATAGGCAACCTGATTCTTTCTGGTATACAGCGCAGTGCAAAACTATAGGTCCACTATAAATTTCGCATTTTCGCTAAATTACGGTTCGTGCTTCACGAAAATACAAAATTCAGTTACGCACAGTTACGTGTCCACGGTGAATATCGTCTCCTGATTTCGTCGAAAATTAAAACAATCGGTAGCTCACTGCCGCATTAGAGTTAAAAACTTACAGAAACGGGTCTAGAAGAGCACTATGAGGCCATAATTTTTGCGTTTTGCGCGAAAAAATGCAAACAAGCGTTTTTGGCGCCTTTTCGCCTTAACTCTGTTCATGATGGTCAATTTGAGAATCCGAAGAAATATTTGGAATCAGGATCGAGAGTACTCTCTTTTAGCATTTGCACTATTTGGTATACTTTGTACAAAGCATTTAGGCGTAACAGCATGGACACATTCGCTCATAAATTCCTTGATTGCGGAATCGCGATTCGGGTTGATTGTTTCTTGTCTAATTTTGCATACATATCTTCTTGAAGAGGGAGCCATGTGTTATTCCAGAAAAAAAAGGGCACACGAGACTGATTCCCAATATCCTGTTAGATTCCCAAACGGGCCCTTTTGAACAGAGTTATGGAAAAAAAGAGCGAAAAAATGCTTTTAGCGTTTTTTGGGCCAAAAACGCAAAAATAATGGCCGGTATTGCAGTAACAACGTTTCTCTGCAGTAAGGTATCTGCGAGCTCGAGGTATGAAACAATCTTCCTGCAGGAAGGGTAAATCTCATAGTTATTTAATAATAATCAGTAATAATCTTAATGTCATATTGTTTTGTTCTTTTATTTGTCAACTACAAGAACGTAGGAACCTTAAGCTATCCATAAATGCACTTGTCGTAGTCAAATATGAAGATAATTAGTGTTTTTGCCCACGAAGATTGGGCCGTTGCCGTAGTTACCATCATGCACATGTTGAACATCGATTGCACACTCACGCAATGTACGGCGCGCCTCATAAGGGCAAGTCGTTGTTATTCGGAATAAATGGTTCATTGGTCCCTCTCGGGTCCTCAGCCGCCGCCGTGACGAGGGCTAGGAGGTTTTCAGTGTAATGGGCACGCAAGCATAGAGTAAGGCGCCTGCGTGTTCAGCGTTTGTTACATGCGTCTTTGAGGAAGATTAGATGCGCCTTTGTTGTAAGGCGCCTGCGCGTTAAGCGTTTGTTACGTACGTCTTTGAGGAATGATTCATGCGCCTTTAATGTAAGGCGCCTGCGTGTTCAGCGCTTGTTACATGCGTCTTTGAGGAATGATACATGCGTCTTTAGTTCTAGGTATTTGCGTCTTTATGGTATGTAGCATGATGCTATCAGACTACATACTTATAAGGCGGAAATAGCTAGGCTGGAAAGTTCTGAGTAGGGGAGCATGGTGGACGAGTTGTCCGAGGCTTGTAACTCCCGTCTTTTGCAGCCGATGTATACAAACTGGCCTGAGTATAGAGAGAAGTTGAGAGTGAAGGGATGAACGGGGTATTAATCGGAAACCATCGCTCATCTCGCGAACTCCAGTTTACATTTGTTCACGTCGGGGGCGGGCGTTGCGCTGCTGGGGTTTGCCTTGCGCTGAAAGTGGCAACTTCGGGCTGTTTTGGGGCTGTTCCTGGCTCGTTTTCATGCGTCCTTTCGACGTAAACGTTGCAGTGTAGCCCTCCACTACCCATTCCTAGTGGAAAGTGAAACACATTTTCACGAACACTGCCTCTAAAACTGCTGACTGATTGATTTTGAATTCATAAGTATGTATGCTTCCAAAAACTCACGTTTCAAGGAACTGATACAAAGACAGTACTCCAAATGATTTTGTTAATTATCAGTCTCTATAAAAGTTAACGTTTTTTAAGAGCCGATAATTGAAAAACACGAAAGTATTGAATGCAAGCGGTTTACAGGAAACGTTAACTTTTTTGCACCTAAAGGCACAGTCCAACCTCGGAATCAACTTTTCGTTTTTCCGCCTATATTGGAGAAAATTTAGCGCTGATCACATTGGTGTCTCCAGAATCGTTGAGAACCCACTACGAACGGAGTTACGGCTCCTCAAAGATTTCAATTTTGAGTGGCTAGAAGTTCGCGGACGAGTTGTCTCGAGCCTGTATTTTCTCGTCATTCGCAACCATCGTTGTGAAGCAGGCCACAATATATAGCCAGACCGAAAACAAATCGAAGAACATAGGTTTTGAATAAAATCATCCGCGCGTCTCTTACCTAATGAGGTTGGAAACCTGGCAGTGTGCGTTACCCAATTTTTCTTTCAAGGGGGCGTGGTCGACTTTTTCCCAGCGTTTTCTCGCTTATTTGAGCGTATTGAGTTTCCGCGCTTGGCAGGGCTGCTATAGGCGGCGACCGGACCATAATATCAAATTTTACCTCTGAGGTTGGACTGTGCCTTTAAGCATCCTACACAACTGTCAGCTCACGTACAGCTGTCTCCACCCAAACGATCCTGTACCCTGTCCCAAACGAGATGGCAAGCGAAGAATCCAGAGAAGCAGCGCACCCTCTGCGTCTCTGTCATTTTCGTGCGTCGCCTACGAAAATACGAAGCATGTCCCACCACAATCCAAAAACAGGACTCGACGAGTTCTTCACGAGCTCACTTCTTTTTTTCACATACCCGAAAACTCTTGCATTCTTTTCGCTCGAAATGCTCGTAATACTCACTCTCAAAGGCACTGTTCACGATAAACTTCGTTTCCGAATTTTCCATGACAAACTCTTCACGTGGCTCTCAGAAGCAAAACAGCGGCAAGAAACGGGACGAAAAGCTACCCAGGAGCCGCAAAACGGCTTGCTGCTCTTTCCTTCATTCTCAACTTCTCTATTTACTTAGGTCAGCCGCAAAAGACGGAAGTTACAAGCATCGGACAACTCGTCCACCATGCTTCCCTAGCTGAATTCTTGAGGGACCATAACTCCTTTCTCAGAAGTTCTTGTACGATTTCAGAGACATCATTGGACTCAGAATGAGACCGTTTTCAAGATAGGCAGAAAAAAAAACCGAAATAGAATTTCTAACGCTAACACTGCCTCTAATACAGATATTCTTCTTTACGTGGCAGAGGAAGTGTTTCAGGATATGGATAACAGCTCGGAGAACGCGAACTCTTCTGTTTTCGGATAACGGTAGAACATGCTACGTATTTGCGTACGCATCGTCCGAAAATACGGAAATGTCGGAAACGCAGAGGGTGCGCTGCCTCTTTGGACTCTTCGCTTGCAATCTCGCTTGCCATCAGAGCAGCCGATGTACCGTGCTTCTCTGGGCCTAATACCGGTCCGCAATTGCGTCTCGACAAGCTTTGGCGCCGAGCGCGCTCAATTCAGTCGAGTTTCCAGCGCTAAGGCCAACTCGATATGACTTTTTTATACAGTTTTCTGCGATTTCGTCTAGTTTCCAGTTTCTTAAACCCACTTGGAGTCAACAGATCGGCGGCTGTGGCGCTGGAAACTCTTCCGACTGGGAAGCGCGCGGCCGCAAAGCGTGTCGAAACGCAATTGCGAATCGGAATTTCGCCCAGAAGAGCACAACACCAGATTTGGGGACCTGTGGGTAGCGGTGTGGCAACAGTGTTGAATTTCCAGGGGAGTTACATACGTCATCACACTAAGTGGCACTCTCAGGACACAATTCGTAGCTATTTACGCTCCGACGGACTCCAGCTTTGACTTCTAATATGCGACAACTCTTTTTCACGCCTGCTTTTGAGGAGTACGAAATACTACATGTCACTAAAGCAACATATGTAAGGAAACATGAGCTTTGAGAATAATTTCTTCGTGTGATTTGTGAGAGAGCTGACTGATCGATTTTTGAATTCCACAAATATGGTCCGGAAACTTCCCGCTACCAGTAACTGATTTAACGGCAGTACTTCTTGTGTTTTTGTTAAAGGCAGCAGACACACTCGAAAAAAGTTATTGAGATAACTACGCTACTGGGGTCGTATGGCCCATAGTAGAACGCTCACGCCGATGGAAGCGTCAAAAACCAGTGGAAGCTACTAAATTTGAGTCGAAAATTTTCGTCAGCCAAGCCCATGAGCTTCTACCCCGGCCCTTATTATGCGAATACGGTCACTTCGGCTGGTTTTTGAAGCTTCCAATGAGGTGAGCGCTCTAGCACAGGCTGTAAAAAACTATCGGCTCCGCTATCCCAACCGTTTTATCGTTAATATTAGCTATTTCAACCGCTTGGCCATAACTCGTCCAATTTCACCCTATAACAAAAACAGCCGTTATTCCTGTATTTGCATGCAGTTTTCGTCGGTTTTTTCGTTAGTTTCCCAGACTAACAGTTCTAAACCTACGATCTATGTCATAGAATTTATATAATTTTGAGCGTGTCTGCTGATTTCGCCTATCAGTTCAGAAAAAAAGTCAACCTTTTTTTTTGAACTGATAGTTCTCTACCCAAACGGACCTATGATTCGCGGCGCGCGATGTACCAGCGTGGGAAACCTGTGTGAAGCGTTGTGGCATCTCAACGAGCGGCACTCTCAGGACACACATCGTAGCCACTTACGTTCCAACGGAGCCTGGCTTTCACCTCGAACTATGAGCCTCCGCCCACTTTTGAGGAAATTTTGCATGGTGTACACGCAGCCCGCTCCATCTCAAGGGTGTTTTATGTGGTTTTTTAACCGCGTCCACCCCTAAGGACGTGTTACACGGGGTTACGATGATTCTGGCTTTGAGCGGAGCTGAACGGCATAAAGGATTTATCCGTGAGAACGCCACACCAGCAGACGATTTTACGAGAGAACGACTATATTCTATGGCTATTCAAAGGTAGTGTTCACAATTAAAACTCTTCAAATTTCCACCGAAAATCGAATGAACCTGGGTTCATTGCCACAATAATGCCCAAAGAAAGGCTAAAAACGAGGCAAAGGCAATTCTATATGGCCCTCTAGCTTGGCTGTGCAATGCCCGATACGCCCACTCCCTCAACGGCTAACAAGGAAGCGAGCGTGTAGGGTTGTCAGGGTGTCTCTACACACGGAGGGAGGAGCACGGACGAGATTTATTGCTGACGCGACGCGCGCGGCGGAATTTATACCCCCAGAGCTAGAGCGCGTCTGCTAAAGGTGGTTTTTTTTCATGACATTTCATGTTTTGATTGATTCTCGTATGACTTTTTCTATATGTTCGCCGATTGTTCCTCTCATTATCCTATTCTGCACACTCATTTCAATGAATTTTGCTTGTTCTCGTACCGTTGAAAGTGTAATACATATTAAGTTAAATCGAGCAACATTTTAGATGCAGTGATGGGATCGCTGCCGCCGAAAACCAGTACAAATTATTGAAATGAGTGCGCAGGATAAGATAATGAGAAGAACAACCAGTGAACATGAAGAAAAAGTCATCTGAGAATCAATCAAAGAAATGAAATGTCATGAAAACTCGCGAGCCTTCGGCAAACGCGCTCTAGTGATAGGGATAGAACTTCCTCCGCGCGTGTCGCGCCAGCAATAAATCTCGTCCGTGCTCCTCCCTCCGTGTATAGAAAGACCCTGATCCCGTGTAGGGCATAGCGAGTGCAAGCTTGACTGTCGCGTAGGGCCATCTGGGGGTCTTGGTTAGCCGTTCATTCACCGTTATTGCTGCAATGAACTCCGTTGCATTCAAGTCCGGTAATGAAATCGCAGACCTTTCTCATCAGGAACACTGCCTTTCAAAGCATCAAAATTATCTTCTTATGAAATTTCAAAGCCTCGGCTGAACCGGATTCAATGCCGAATTCGGCACACCAGGTCATATCCGATGACGGGTGATTACACATTTCTGTGTGCCAACGCAGCTGACGAGTACGAGTAGCTGATAAGTACGGTGATATAAGTGGGAACATGTTCGACCAGGAAAGCGGTTTATGTACTCATACACTGGAGGGGGCTGGCGCAGCTCTAAAGGGGCAACCCTCCAAGCATCGACGCTTGCCTCTCTCAGAAGTGAGAATCTGGCTTGATCTGAGCCCTGCCGTCACTGCCTTGAAACCCTGCCGTCACTCCCCGGAGCGCTGACTTCACGGCCCCGGAGCACTGACGTCCCCCTGGAAAGCGTCGCCGCTCTCCTTCAAAAATATCACTTTCTGACAGGGACTCAAAGTCCCCGTCCAGGGCCGGCTCTGTTGGGCCGAGTGCGACTCTCCATGAGAAGTTTACCCTCCTGTGAAGTTCCCTGAGAAGTTAAAACTTGTCTCCTACGAAACTTCTAGACGTTTTTCGACCAGTTATGCAGGAACTCTCATCAATCTCTGGGTGAGGGGAAGCAACGACGCTGTTTGACGGAGAAAGTTGCGCGCGGGAAAACGAAAGGAGGATGGCTATTGATCGAATGATTTCGCGCCCGATTGATGAGTTCGGCTTCCCGCTTGAAAGACACTGACGATACCTACGTAACAAGACTTTCCGAAACCTCAAAATCTGACTGGACCTTGCCATTGAATCGACCAACTAAGGATACATGTCTGGTCAAAAACGTCGTTTCCAACACAGGCTGGATTTGTCAATCATATCTCTGGTATACCCCAGTCCCAGCACTCGGTGAATCGTGAGGCCAGTCGGCCGAGATTACGATGTAGTTAACCGTTATCTGAGGTATGAATGCTTCCAGAAACCCGCAGGACGGACGCAGGCGAAAGGACGCCGCAGAAAGTGTGTGGGACCCATGTGGGGGTGCTCAGGACGCCGTAGATAGTGTGAGGGACCCAAATGGGAGTGCGCCGGACTCCGTAGAACGTCTATGGGACCCAAGTGGGGGTGATTGTACTTGTATATGACTCGTCCTTGATCTATACGGTTGATATAAAGTCAAATATTTGCAACAATTTGTTACCCAGCTTTAGTTTTCGTACGCTCGGTTGATTCTGTTATGCCTATATGCTGTGTTTGTAGGGCACGACATGCTTGAGCTCAAAATGAAGAGCTCTCGATACTGATTCTAAGTATGCCTCTAGCAAACTAAACAGACCACTTTGAACAAAGGTATGACAAAGCGGCGCTTTCCGGCGGAAAAAAGGGCAGAAAACGACGTTTTTCCCGAAGTCGCGGTATTTCACTTTACTCCTTGTCTCTTCTCTTGGAACGAAATCTTCCATGAATTCAAATTTGATGTGTGTTCTTTGTACTGAATATTCCTGCGGCCTTCAATTTATCTTTCACGCAATGATTTTTAGACACCAAACTTCGTTAAAAAAGTGCACGAAATATCCTAATGTACAATATTTATTTTGCTAATTATCGACTGTTTTTCGATTTCCGGTAGTGTAAGATAGATGAAAAAATGCGCTTCTGAATGCCATTATACACTTTGAAAAAAAGCTCGCTTGGGCACAAAGATTCTATTTCATGAAAACCGCCAATAACTCTGCACAAACCTAATATGTATCGACGGTTTTCCTTTCACGCAAAAATGGGTTTTCACAGCTTTTAGTTTCTGGGCAAAATCCTCTTTTAATATACCCAATGGTTGAAGGCAGCGAAGGATTGAAGTTGATGAGATTTGGGAAAAATACACGTTCAAAACATTAGCAAAATGAAGTGCAGTGATCTACTCTCGGTTTTTCCAACCCAAACACCATACGGAAACTAAGTAAGTATAAGTTATATATGTATGTTACAGATTACGTTTCTCATACTGCTGGATTTTTCATGTGATTTACGCACAGATTAACCTTTTACATGGGTTTTATGCTCTGTGATGACAGAAGGTTAAAGGATGCTTTCTGGAGAGCGATTACGAGCCTTCGTTTGTAAAACACTGCGGCGTCGCCGCACACAAGCGGAACAGCTTGGTAGCGCTACCCACGGTAACACTGCGCTCGTGAATCACATTGTGATGGTTAGGGTAGCAATCTACCGTGGATAGCGCTACCACTGGATAGGGCTACCTACACTGCCGCGTTGATCAATGCGGCCCCGGTATGGAGTCTGTCGGTTGGATCTCTCGGGACTGACACTTCAGTCGGGACTGGTGTCGGACTCAGGGGAGATAACCGCCGATTCACAATAAGTTCCCATACTTTTTGGCGTCCGTCGTCCGCGAAGCGAAATCAAATCGAAAGCGCCATTGTGAACACATTCAAAGTCTGAAAAAAACATTCGATTCGCCTCACTAAGCTGATCTCACAAATGCACGATTTGGAACCGAAAATGGCGGCGTCTGAAAGTTGAGGACGAGTCTGTGTGCGCATGGCTCTCGTAGTTTTGACTTCTTGTAGAGAATACCGGTGATATCTAGGCAAAGGCATGAGCTTTTCCCAAACTTGAAATTGTTTTTAGGATCAGCCCAATGAGGCAAACTGAATGATTCCTTTCAGATTCTGGAAACTGTTCCTCCAGACAGGAACGGCAATCTGTGACAGATGTTTTAAATATCGTCCATCACTGGACGAGGGATCGCCGCGACGCTGCTTGGCGGGAAAAATTGCGCGCGGAAAAACGAAGGGAGAGTGGCTATTGATTGGACGATTTCGTGCACAACTGCTGAGCGCGACTATCTCTCTGTGTGAGACACCAACGATAGAAAGTTCTGAACCTAATGTGTTTCGAAAAGAATTTCACTCGTGCAATGACAAAGTTCGCGATAAAAAGCTTATGATTATTTACAAACTTCCCAATTACGTACTGTGAACTTCCGTGACTTTTGGCCGTTCAGTATTTATTTCCACTTTTCTCGGGACATTATTAGTACTGAGCGTTGCCACCCTCTCATTGTCAGCGCGATGAGCTGGCCACGGTTCAAGAGGGACACAACACCTAGACAAGGTCATTAACATGTAAAACGAATGCACCTTGACACTTACACTCAATTACAGATAGTTACATTTAACAATATTGCACAATATAGTATTGTAAACAATAGATAAGGACACACTCATAATCTTCATCCAGGAGTTGTACATGACGTTAGACCAAAACCTCTAGATAATGTTCTTGTATTTCTGTCTTCAACACGTTTTTTTGGTTTTGAAGCTTGTCATCCAGCCAATCCATTTGAAGCCTCCAACCCTTACGTGGTCGCCAGTCCATAGGTCCATGGTTATGCCATTAGAATTCATATTCTCGCATATAGTAAAAGTAAATCTTTATCTGATATTTTCTGAAGAAAAGTTCATTGCGCCATTGATGTTGTTACACTACTAAACTCGAGTTTTCATCTCTACATAGCCTTCCACAGTTCATCCATGCTATGTAATGATTAAGTTGTTGATGTATGGCACGGCCACAATTGATGAATGAGTAAGTCAGGTTTTCTCCAGCGCTCTGAAAAGCCGCGGAGTCACCTAAAGTCTTTGACTCATATGGGGTCGCCTTTCATTGGTCCACAATCATGAAATTTTAAAATTTTATAAGCGCATACAGAATAATTATGCTTCATCTCCTAAAAGTCAAACAAATGAGAGGAAATCATCAAGTACTCTATCTCGGAGGCAAATCTTCATTCACGTGGAAGCAGCTGAGCCATAACCTTTGCCTGGGAGCACCTTTGACCAACTTTTTGAATTAGTACATTGGAAGTTGAGTACGTTCTCTGCCTCCAAGCCAGGCTTCTTCTATTGCTTATCGAACCACTCTTCTTCAAAGCGCCATACATATGTGTTCCGAGTGCACGGGTTCATATTGATATCATAAGGTATCATCTAAACCCATGGTCTCGCTGACTTCCCACAATTTCCAGTAGAATCCGTTCTGTGACTGGTGTTCGCCTTCTTGGCCCACACTTTGACGCTAGAGGGTAACGCGACGCAGTTAGGCAAGTTAGTGAGAAATGTGAGAGCATCACTTCGTGAAGGCCCTTGACGCGCTCAATGTGCCTCAGGTGTACTGCGAGATGAAGAACACAATATGATATATACCTATGTGCATACATCTATGCACTTCAAGTATTTTAGTGAGCATTCTCAGTGGTGGGCGCTGCATCCTTGTTTCTGATCTCCTGCTTCTAGTCGTTGTCCAGAGACAAATCTTTCCCAGCTTTGGAAGACTTCTCGTGTATCTCGCGCGCGGGTACTTCTGTATTGGCACGTCTTGTCCTTGTCTTTTCTTAGAGAGAAGTAAGTTGATAACAATTGTTGCCTATACATACAGCCATAGACGAAAAAGATTACCATAATAGCTTAGATATAAATTCGTTGTTAAGTGACTTCTTTCAAGGTGGAAAGGCAAATGAAATTGGAAATCCATTAGGTGTGAGAGCACAACGTTGTACAGGGTGTTGATCAACGATTGATCACTATACTGACTTATATAGAAGTTCATTCGACATTATTCTCGAATTGATTCTTTAGAACATCGAGAAAAATTCGCGTTCAATGCTTTCCCAGGGTATGTGATGGGTGCTGCTGGAAGTGATGGGTGCTGCTGGGAAATAAGAATATTGAAATTTGGGTGCAGTTATGCTAATGTTATCAGAAGAAAGTTCGGAGTGGTAAGTCCAGCATTGATGGCCGGAGTTCTCCTGCCCAGCGGGGGCGGCGGACGAAGTTTCAAGATTCGCGGCCCGATTGTGGTGATCTATCCAATTTTTTCTCCTGTTGTCTTCGTCCTCGCCAATTTTGAAGCTGCGAGCGAAGGTTCCAAGTACTTTCGTTGCTTGTGTCCACCTTAGTTTTCTAAAGAGGTCTGAACGGACTCACTGTAAATGAGTATCAGCAGATGCGTGTTGAATAACAGCAGAATAACAGCAGATATGTAGTCGACCATCTGAAGGTTATAGCAGGAATAGAATGAAGAACCTTAGGTGGCTTCAGCGACGCATAAGCTGATAAGATATACAATAGCGTGATAACAGCAAGTTAGTATCCTTCATGCTCACACAAGTTTATAATTTGCCATCGGCACAAAAGGAGGTCTAGTAGTTTCTCTTACCTGAGCTGTCCATCTTTAAACCAAAATATTGTGATATCCTTATCACCGGTGAGGCTGTTTCCCTAATCCCTAGTCTGTTCAGCTTCAGCCGCTCACCTACGGAGAAAGACGGTGTGTGAATGTAACGCACCGCTCTCAGTTTCTTTTATACCCTACCCTTTATCAATTGGGAATAATCGATTTTGTTTACCGTGGGAATTTTGTGCCGATGGCAATTCATTTTCGTCTTATGCTCATCTTGAGTGTTTTTTCTGGAAGTAGGAAGTCAGAAGATGCGTTGAGGAAGTCGGAAGGGCTGCGCAGGTGCAACGGATAAGTCGTGGTCATCTTCCAGAGCTCTCTGCAGGACGTAGCTGTATGGATCTTTTGCTAAGAGGCAGGATGTAAAATATATTGGGCATGGATCACATAAGGCTGCGAGAGAATGCGCTCAAGGCTTCTGGGGGAGCTGAGCGGGACAACGAGGAGTGTGCATGGCCTCGAGAATGTTGTGCAGGCTGTCGGTGGTGTGTGCAGAGCTCGACTAGTACCGAAAGATATCACAAAACTTACCATGAGCTCAATTGAAGTTTCACAGGAGACTAGGTGAAGTAAGTAGGGACCAGTCAAACAGAACAGAAGACGGGGGATAGTGAGCAGGGCTTTAGCAGGGTTGTGCAAGATGGTAAGAGAAAAGCGGGTAACATAAAGGCACTGTTCGCGATAAAAATCGCTTTTCCGATTTTCTGCCTATCTTGAAACCGGTCCCATTGTGATTCCAATGATACTTCTGGAATCGTACAAGACCTTTTGGGAATGGACTTATGGTCCCTCAAAAATTGTGCTAGGGAAAATGGTGGACGAGTTGTCCGAGGCTTTTAACTTCCGTCTTTTGCAGCCAATGTATGCGAGCTGACCTGAGTAAAGAGAGAAGTTAAGAATGAAGGGGAGAACGGGGCTTTCGATTGGAAACCATAGCTCAACTCACGATTTCGAGTGTTCCTTTGTTCACGTCAAGGGGCGGAAAGGTGCCGGACTTGTTCACAGCGGCGGGGTTTGCCCACATTTCTAAGCCGTTTTGCGGCTCCTGGGTAGCTTTTCTTCCCGTTTTTGCGACGCTGTTCTGCTTCTGAGAGCCACAAAAAGCGTTTGTCATGGAAATTTCGATGGTGAAGTTTATCGCGAACAGTGCCTTTAACCAGGGGTCTGGGGAAAAGGCGGTCCGATCAATAATTATAGACAACTCTTCAAACTACCCGGCCACCCTTAGTTGTTATACAATCATGACTATTATAGGGTGCGGTGCAAAATTACAAAAGGGGCCCCATTTTTAGTTATCCTCGCCTAGGTGCCAACGTTTTCCCAGGGCAACGCTTCCATTATGAAGAGAACCGCCGACAACACCTATAACCAGTTTTTAGCCTTGAGTAGCTATAATACTGTGAAAAATTTGAGACTTCCCGGCAGAATTCGAAAAGTTCAAATGATGCAAAATATAGAACACTGCAGTTCATTACGGTACAACCAATTTTTCCTTATCTGTCTTCAGCTGCCTAGATGTTTGATATTGTTGTACTCTACACGAGGCCCATAACAGATCTTCATGGCTAAGACTTCCGAGCAATGTTCTTTTTTCAGAGTCTGAAATGATTAAATAAGAACTGCGTTTACGCAGCCAAACATCTCTTAAACTCCACCTAAAATCGAGAACCTATTCTCTGGTCACGTATGTAGGAAAAGAGAGCAGAGGAAATACCTCAGCTAGCCAAGAACTCGCTAGTGATCAGAACAGCTTAAATCGTCGATGAAGAAAATGCCGCAGACCACCCGTTGGGATGTTAGAAGGCAAGTCTTGCGTGTTGCCTGAATTCCCGGGTTATCTCGAAGCCTTCTCCCGTCCGGTTTACTTGCGGATCATGAGCTTGTGTGAAAAACGCCATTTCGGTTTTCCATCTGAAGGCTAAATTCCCTTGGAAATGCCGTTTATCTCCTACAAACTGAACGCTTCGATCAGAAAATCTCTGGAAAGGACGGGATTAGATGACCTCGTGATCTTGGTGGGCTTTCCTTCAAACAACCTCCAAACTTGTCTGGTGCGTAATCGTCTTTATGACCGCGTTTGTTCCACACCCAATTGTGTGGCTTGCCCGGCTGGCAGGTATTGAGACTGCACTGCTTTCGTTGTGACCTACATGATCTCATGTCAGCTGTGCGGCGGAAAATACAGCGGAGAAACATCGCGGTCTCTTACATGTTGGGATCAAAGAACACCTGAGGTCGGATTCATCAAGCATTCACAATGGTAAGTTAGCGTTATCGGCTAACCGCAACCGTTAACAGTTATTCACAGGCTTGCTGACCAGGGGCGGCATACACGTAGGCGGCGGGTTAGGTTGGGGTTAGGCAGGGTTTGGGGTGAGATTTGCAATAGTTGGGGTTTAAACGGGGTTTCGGCTGCCCCATCCTCGGCAAACGACAACGACAACGGCAAACCACAAAAATGACCGGCAAACGGCCAAACGGCAAAATCTGTGTTGTGCTATAATACATAAACACTTGCTTAAGGTGTGCTCGAATGAGAATGGCGACCCACGCGGTCGGCGTGCTTGGCAGACGGCCGTCGCATGTGTCGCCCTCGGACGAGTGTTGATTCCAACGACGGCCGTCCCCTCTCCCACTGATTGATCGGCGCAGTGCCTGCTGCCAGCTGGTGCCGGCCTCGTTCGTTGTCGATGGCGGTGGGGACTTTTCGCATGCTCGTCCGAGAGCGGCGAACGCGACGGCCGCCTGCCAAGCACGCCGGCCGCGTGGGCAGCCATTTTCATTCGGACGCACCTTAGTCATGTCGTATTCCATGCAATTTCTGCCAGTTACTATGTACCTGGCGTTTCAATAGCCTCTAAAGAAGAAAATCCCATTTATCAAGAGTTACTTGAAAGTCTCAGTGATGAGGAGTCACTTTCAAGGTCAACAAGGTTGTAGGCTTTAGATGATTTTGTCAATTCCTCCACACTAATTGAACTTTCCGTTAAAATCGATGCTTGAGATTCAGAAGATGGGCGTCTTTCTGAGCAGTGCAAAGTGTGATAGATCCGCAAATGATTTATTCTGAAGTGGGCTTGCGACCAGCGCGATCCAGCCCAGTTGATCCGGGGACGATCAGCAAACCGTAAGCAAGCTTGGTGCGATGGGTTTGTAAGCCGATCCAAAGACTGTGGCCGATACCGGTACGACATTCAGGTGAGAACACGCGATGATTGATCCATTGATTGCGATTGACAATCCACACCGCGATCAGCAGCTCGCGGTTTAGGTTATGACCGGAGTCACTCACAGTTCTGTAACTCTATTGGTTGCTCGTTTCAAGTCGGTTTTCGACACTGTTGTTGCAATGGGCCTCAGACCCTTCAATTTCGTGAAAAAAAGTTGAATGCTGTTTTAATCTTTGCCTTGAAGGATTTTTCCTTTTCTTATCTTTATAGCACTTTTAACAAACTCAGCTCTGTCACAGAAAAAAACTCTTAATTCCAGCTAATGATCTCGGAACCGAAATAATTATTGAACACTGCATTGCTGACCGCTGTGAAGATTGCTCAATTTTTAGAAAGCCGGGCAAAGTATTTGCAAAATTGACCAACTTTCTGTCCCAATTATTACCATCAGCTCACCAACCGAAGTTAAGCGAACCGATTTACACGAGATCTCAACTGGGCAAGTTCATAATTTGCCACCGGCACAAAATTCTCACGGAAGTGTAATGGTTTTGCTTTCAGAAGTTTTCAATGTTTACTGCTTGATACTGTGACATTTTGAGAAGCGGTCGTTCTGTTTTCCTACATTATAGTCCGTGCAGAGCCTCAACTACTGGCTCCTGAAGGAGGACGGTGCGTGAATGAAGACACACCGCTCTCCATCTCTTTTACCCTACCATTTATCAATTGGATTTCATCAGTTTTGTTTACCGTGAGAATTTTGTGCTGGTGGCAATTTATGATCGTCTCTCAACTGGTTCATATGTCTAAAGAGAAGCGCTTTCACGCTACAACTTCGATATCACTTGGTTGTAGTAATCGGTATGCTTCTGAAAAGTTTTTTTCCAATTTTGGCATTTTTAATGGGATAGGAATTTGATCATTTAAAAAATACAATTGTAGGCTACCAAAGGACCTAACACTCGAAGGAACTCCTCTGATTACCCACTGAATATGTTTTCATCAATAACGATTGAATGGGTACAATTATACATTACATGAGATGGAACTACTTAAATAAATTATTTGTCGCAGGTTCAAATCACTGACCAAAAGACAAGCTGCGGCAAGGGCGCATCCTGATGTTTCAACGTATTTTTGCCGGAAATCTGCCGTTTTAGACGAAAATTTCGGCAAACGACAACGGCAAACCCCAAAAATGGCCTGCAAACGGCAAAGGGCAATCGGCACACGGCGATTGCCGCACACCAGGGCTGTGCGTAACTGAATTTTGTAATTTCGTAAATCGTAAATCGTAATTTTCGAAATTCCTCGTAATTCGTAAATCGTAATTCGTAATTCGTAACTGATAATGAGTAATAAGCCCAAATATTACCCAAACCTCATTCGATGTGGAAACACCGTAGCATTTCAGTGATGAGGTGTTTCCATATCGAGGTAGGCAGGAGGTTGGGTTTTAAAAAGACATTTTTGGAGCAGCACTTGAATTAATATTCAGTACACATACGTGGGATAGGAACGACTTTAATAGAAAATGGAAACTCTAAGTTTATTTAAGTACCACACCTGTGCCAGGTTCCGCCCAACTTTTGAATACGAAAGCATAGGGAATCATCGCTCTACCAAACACAGTTCAGTTGAAGCCAAGGAGGGCAACACTGTGGTGAGAAAAAATTTACGGTTGGATAGTTTTAGCCCTAACATTTTGAGGAAGCATGCTTGTATAAGGTGGCCATCCGAAAGGGGATATACATTTACCAAACCACTTCTTCACGCAGAAAACGAGTACGCTCTAAATTTGTTGAGCGTTGCTCTGAACAGGTTATAAGCGTTCCTCCACATAAGCGTAAATTTGTTGGGGTGGAGACGGCGGTCTTCTTCTTCTTCTTCTTATCGGCCACAGCAGTTTCTTATCATAGGCGTGGAAAGGCAGCTACATCACACGGCTTGTTCCACATATCACGAGCAGACAGAGAAGTAGGTCTGGCGGAGCATGAAAATGAATACAGTGAATCATGCCCAGTATTCTGACAGTCAGGACATTTTTCTGGAACCGACTCGTCAATCCTGTGTACGTAGGCTTTGAGGTATGAAGAATGATAGCAACGTAGACCTGCCAGAGTGACGCGAGAGCGCCTGGGCAGATCTTCCTCACTATCATCAACTGTAGGAGGCACGACACCAAGGATCGGGTTGGAAGTGGCGCAGGTCAGGTACTCAGACACAAATCTAGTGTGCTCGATTTGTTGTAGCCTCTTTTGTGTGAGCTCAGAGGTGGCCCATCTTTGACGATCCAATGTAGACATAGCAGCATGGAGTGGTGTGCGGATATTACGGTGATGTGGATCAGATGACAGAAGTGGCTAGTTGGGATGTGCGGCGTTCTTAGTAATGCCAATGTGGAACTGTTGAGATTGCAGCTGGCAGTGTTGTTTGACAGGAAGTACAGCACATTCTTGATGGAGATGGGATATGGGCGTTGACCTTCTCAGAGAGTCAGGGGGTCCTATTCGGCCACGATAGGCTTTCTATTCGGGTACCTAGTCGAGTTGAAAGGATCTTTTGCAGCAGCACGTGCTGCTCCGAGGAGCACTTGGCCTGTTCGATAGAACTACGTGGCGCAGGAAAACAAAACCCTTGCTACACTCCCATTTCCCACGCGACAGCACGTGGTCTGTTCGATAGCACTGCGTGGCGCAGCGAGGCAAAACTTTTGCCGCACCCTATTTCCCACGCTAAAGTACGTGGCCTGTTCAATAGGAGCACGTGGCCCAGACATGCAAAACCTTCTCCGAACCCCCGTTTCCACGCAACAGCGCGTGGCCTGTTCGATATGAGCACGTGGCGCTGGGGGCGGGCCCCACACCTTCGATGGGAGCGGGTCTCCCCCCAACAAGGATACGGGTCAAGTCACGGACCGCAGTAGGGATCACCCCCACAGCAGTCCGCGACAAGGACATCACCTTCGCCTCGGTACACAGCGAGGGAGCTCCCTCGCTGAGGACCGTGGGGAGACCCCTAGCGGTTCAAAAGTCGCCCAGAAGGTGACTCGTAGTCACTTTCCAGGAGCGGCCTGAAAGGCGCACTGCGCTCTCTCTGGGAGCGAGCCCCTTATATACGCGCTGTGCGGCTGACATGCGCCGGGTCAGTTCTGAAGCGATCGATCAACGTGTTCAATCATGGGCATTGTGGCTCGTTCGTCGTTCAAACTCATCGTAGTCGAATCGAAAGCGTATCGTGGCCGAGTGGAACGGCTATGATTGGCAGCATGTGCTTCTCACTTGGACCACGTGGCGCAAGGAAATCACGTGGCCATATCGTCGTCCAACCGCTTTGTAGTCGAGTCGAAAGCCAATCGTGGCCGAATAGAACCCCCCGACTCCCTGAGTTGGGCAGCCAGTGATGACACGCAGTGCAGAGTTCTGTACACGTTGAAGCTTGTTCCAGGACGACTCTGACAGATGTCTGGTCCATATCGGAGCCCCATATTCCAGAGTTGGCTGTATCATGCGACTTGTACGTTGTGCGTAAAACTTCCTTTGTGCTACCCCAAGTGGTGCACGCCAGAGCACGGAGGATGTTATTTCGAGCTCGAATACGTGTTTTCGTGAAAACGCGATGAAGGGTCCAGGAACACACCAAGTAGACGAGGGTGCTTAGATAGGGCAGCAGATTTTTTCCCAGAGAGCCTTGGGATGCAGTTTGTGCTCAGCATTTGCAGTAGTGCACAAAGGCGGTCTGAGTGGTGAAGGTTGATTAGGATTTTGAAATGCGAAATGGTGAGGGTTCCTCAAAATCTGTGCTTTCAAAATTAGGTTCTCCATCTTCTTTTTTTTTTGTGCATACAGAATTCGCTCCTTATTATTAAAACATTTGAAAACTTCTTTGAAAAAGTAGGAGACTCTGCAGCCATAATTTCTTAGAGATGTTTCAAACCAAATTTTGAAATTACCCCCTCTCCTCCTCGTAGCCTCTGGAGATAGACATCAAAGGATAATTTGGGAGTCCCCGTGAGAATCTTTTTCGAATAATGTTTTCAAGTTAGAAAATAATTTCCCGATTCTCCGGGCAGATTTGAATTCACGATGTTCCTCTTTTTTTCTTGTATCTTTTCAACCGCTAAAGATGGATGCGTGGGGAAGGTTGTTTTTGATATCTCCGCAAAACTCTGCAATGAAATGTATAATGGGTTCCAACCTCTATTTGCTCCATGAGCCAGTCAAGTCCTTAGAGCCGAGCCCCACCTTTACTGTCTATTTATATCGGAATGGATTTGCTGTACGCAGTTGCAGACGACCGCTTTAGAAGTTTACAGAGAGCTAGAAGATAGTGGTGCTGGAACGAATATCAATCATGTCAGGACCTCGCGGTCACAGCATGATTCTGTTTGCAGTACGTGATGCAACAGCGCCTGTCTGCAACTGCGGACCGAAATTTTGGTCCGATAGAGACTGCAGCTCCATTAAAGGTCTGCGTCTCTGGTGTTCATCATGTGACAAGGGCATTCCATGGAAGTAAATAGCTGTGAAGCTACCGACCTGGCTCGGCTTGGGGCAAAGAAAGGTTGGAACCACATAATAAGTTAGGGTCCGTCAGAGTGAGAAGGGGAGCGATTGGTCATTCCTAAGGCTCGTTATCAACAATTATAGTTCTCCATGACTGGCGTACTGCTGACTTCAACCGGCCGGTCATGCACGGGAAAGGGTTCACCGAAAATTGAAATTTTAAAGTTTAATCAAATATTAAGAGTGTGTTAAATTTGAGCGTTGAAGTTGTGTTGTATTGAATGTGTTAAATTTATATTTTTACTAGACCGCAGATTCGCATCGCTCATTTAACCGCGTTTTCACGTTTTATTACGATTTGTTACGATTTTATTCCCAAGTTTCGTAATTCGTAAATCGTAAAAATTGCCAAAAACACCCGTAATTCGAAAATCGTAAACCGCAATTCGTAACTACGCACAGCCCTGCCGCACACCCCTGTTGCTGCCTCACTGATAATGACCGCGGTTAGCCGATAACGCTAACTTACCATTGGCAATGCTTTGATGGATCCGCCCTCTGGACTATAAGGAGAGGCAGCGGGAAGCTACAGTGCTTGGGGCCCATCGGGTCACTGCCAACTTTGATATCAAGGTCCGGCCGGAAAGACTGACACCGCAGCTCGAAAAAAACGTCAGAGGCATTTTTTCATACAAGCCCATGATCCGCAAATGAACCGGAAGGAGAAGGTCTTCATATAATTCGAGAGCTCAGGCCATACGCAAGACTCGCCTTCTAACATCTCAAAGGATGGTCTGCGGCGTTTTTCTTCATCGACGATTCACGCTGCTCTGATCACTAGCGAGTTCTTGGCTAGGTGAGGTATTTTCTCTGTTCTCCTCGAGTGAGTGAGGATCTGAAACGCTGTATACAAAACCTACCACGCCTGTGGGAAGCCAATCAGGCGAACAAGACTGGAACGAGAGCAGCGCGGCATTGGACTGCGCCATTGCGCTAGCTGTTGGCTGCTAGACCAGGCACATGAGATAGTGGTTCAACGCATTGAGGAAAGCAGAATGCAGCCATCAGGCTCACTGGTGCATCACATAATGAACTCAGAAGCACAATATACTCTCAGACGGATTTTTTTTTATCTAATTGTGTAGTAGACTACTCTTCTATAACTCTTGTTAAGACGATAAGGCTTAATTGGCGAGATATAAGCGGCCACCACAGGCCACCCTCTTCCTCAGCCTTCGTGTTCAATAGCGGCTAAATATAGGTATGGATTTCATCAACGACTTTGGTTTTCCTTCCTTTGCCGGCTTGTCTCTTTATTCTGATTCGCTCAAGAAAAAGATGAGTAACTAGTTTGGGGGGGGGTTGGAGCGGAAATATGAATAGCGAGTGATTCTCTTCAAGCTTAGCATTAATTCGAATTGTTTCGGGTGTCTCACACCTTTAAGGCAGTGTTCGCGATGATTTTCAGTTTTTCTCCATACTATGTGCAGTTGTATTTTTTCGGAGAAAATCCCTTTCCGTTTGTCGGTACATTCTTTGAATATAATGATTTTCTGGCAGGGTTTCCTTGTAGTAATATTTGATGAGGATTGCTAGATTCAATACTACAGCGCGTTCATAACTATAAAGGCACCCTATTTTCTTAGGATGGTATCTTAGATCGATAGATGGTTGCGGGCCCCCTTTTCCACACTTGGCGCCCTGTTTCCTTCCCTATCCACTAGTCTACAACAAATAAAGATTTTTTTAGCAATTTTTTTCGAAAATTTTCTGTTTTTTCACTGTTTCAAAACTATAAAGGCACTTGTCTAAACGATTGTACAACTGCGAATAAGTGGTCTTTCATTGCAAATAGGAGTGTATCGGGATCTCCTCCGATAGATTCAACTTCGAAAACAAGGTTACACATGAAACTGCACAACTTCCATATCAGAGTTGGCCTGTTTCCCTTTCCTAAGTCAAGATTTCCACCTTAGAGCTCATCTACGCTTCTGTAGTGCCTCTAAGCTGAATAAATCTCTCTGAATAACACCTCTTCAGATAGCTTTAATGAGATTATTGTTCAGAATATGTGCCAGCTAGCCAAGAAATTGAATATTGCGACCTTGGATTTGAGCGAAACGAGAGAGGCTCACATGGACAGCAAAATTGTCATCCGCTCTCGACTTTGAGGACTCCACAAATTTGAGATGACATTCATTTTTTTAAATAACGACAAAGTAGGCTACCCTCCAATCCAATGTAAGGGTTTTTAAGACCATCCCATAGAGCCAATCGGGTCTACAAACCGTCATTGAGCATTTATCGGAATTTCGACCGGGGCAAGAACGGCATTTTCTACAAATGACGTCAGGAATAGGGGGAGCCATGGGAGTCGTCTACATTATCACTTATTTAGTCGAATTAGAGACCATGGATGCGATAAAGTGTCCGGTAATGACCCAGGTGAAGGCAGGTTCGAGGAGGACGTCTTCACCAATTTAACTGCCAAGATCCTTCTTGGTAGTGAGCACCAGAGCCGTCTTTGTATGTCCTTCCGACAGTGCAGACCTTCTTCTAGTATCTCTGGCAATGTGTTCGATTTACTTGATTCACCTTCAGATAGTCGCCGTGGGAAAATCCGGCTAGAGACTGACGCGGACCTGGGCGATGCTGATCGCGCTACTTGACAACTTTCACCAGATCCACCGTTTTCGCACCAATTTCAACATTTTCGGAATTCCTCTACTATTCTTGGTCCTACATGTAGCCTGAGAACATTCAAGTGTGCCGATGCAATTGACGGAACATCTCAATCATGAAGCGGTTTTTCCAATGGAGTGCCCAGGCTCTTGCGAAACCTCCACTTGATCTTGAACTTTGGTAAAGATCGTGAGTTCACGGTAAGCTATAGTAAATAAGAATAACACATACTTCAGTGACGAATGGACGAGTGACGAAATTATTGAAAACAACAACTATTTCCTTAGTCCCTTTATAGTTTTGAAACAACGTAAAATCAAAAAAGCTTCGAAAAAATATTCATAGTAGAAACTAAAGGGAAAGTTATGGTCATGGCAGAGTATGTGTACGGAGAGTACTCGAATTCTGAACAAGGTTCTTCTCATTACGAATTGTGAGTTTGAGAATTTTAAAAAGATAGGGAGCCTTTATAGTTTTGAAACGCACTGTAGGTTGCTGTTTTATCACAATTACGATTTTCTGGTGGGCTTCCATATTTTTCGCCTCGAAAGTCTTGTTAGGTTAGCAGTTTGCTATTATTCTTGAGATTCCTCCTCTCGAGATATTTTTTAAACTGCTCTCCTCACTTTTTGTCCGAGTACTAGAACTTCCATTTTGATTGCGAAGACACTATTTTGGTGTTTTCCCCAAGCACCATGTGTTCAGTACAGTTTGTCCTTCATTTGAGATTTTCTTTTGTCGAACTCGTTGGTTAGAAAGGGTGGATGTTTCTTGTATGGCATGATTGTCGCTGCAATAAGTAGATTATTTTGAAACATCAACAAATCATATGCGGAAAATGGTGAAAATTGGTACGAAGGGTAAAGACGAGAATAGTATTACGCAATACACGTCAAAGTCATTTAGGATTCAAAAAGTGATCAAGGGAGGCTTTTCCTGTGCAGATCCTGAGGTTGATGGCGTCACGAGCGTTTATTTATGATGGGGTCACCCCGTTAACTGTACCGTCTGCGATGTTGTTCTCGATCCGGGTAACCTTAGAGGGGTGCATATTAGACGTTGCAGAGAGGGCAAAGGGGGGTGCCTAAGCCGAACACGAAAAAAAAGAACGAAGCTCATGTTCTGTCGAATTTCAGGAAAAAGTAGTACGCACTATTCTTCTGAATTGTCATATCTTCTTCTCCGCTTTTTGAGTCAAACACTTAAAGAATAAAAGCATTGATAGAGATGCAGGTTGTGTTCGCAATAATTCATAATTTGCTGTCAAAGTTTGTTTCTGATAAAGGATTAAACACTACTCTGTTATCTTGTAGCAAGTAAGGATTGATGTGGTGTCATGTTTCTTTGATGCAACGTTCATTGATTACGCGGGTGGTTACCAACTCGAGGCAAAGATACTAAGACAGCGCCCAGGAAAACTATCATTCAAGTTCGAAAAAATATTAGCGAACTGATGTATGGTTTAGGTCGCTCATTTTGTGCCGGTCGAAGCAAGGCTTATCGGGCTTATCATGTCAAAATCTTCTTATCACTGTTATACTTTGCCATGACCGACCGCTCCGCTGCTTACTCTGCCCGGACTCATCCGAGCAGGCTAGGATTTATTTCGACAAATTAAAAGTACAGACAGCACAGTCAGCATCACAACTAGTCAATAGATTTTTATTCATGAGAATGTGACTTATGAAGAGAGCCAACTATAAAAAATGAAGACTGCAAGTTACTATGAAAGAAGCGAATGACCGTTTCCTCCTCATTGAGAAGTACCCTGTACATAAAAACCCGAGTTTAATCCACCTTGAATGCCGCAATCTCTCATAGACTAGGCTAGCCGTGCGATCTGGTGTTTGTCCGCAGCTACACAACGCGCACTGGAGTGGACGCGCACGCAATATTAATTAAAAAATGTATTTTATTACAGAACGGAAATGATTGAAACTGGAGTAAATGGAAGCAGGCAGAACTAGGATTCTTTCAATGTATACAGTATAGAAATTTAATGTAAACAAACTAAGTTGGAGCGGGAGTGAATTTTTCGGACGTGATAAGGTTCATTCAAAATGAACCTAGTTGATTAAAAACACCCACAAACATGAGAACTAAGAGCATTGCGAGAAAGAGGAGAATCTGGCAAACATTTTAATAGCAATAGGTTTCATATTCAATGTGATTTAAGGACCTTAAACCTCGTCCCGGTTTTGTCCCGGTTTTGTCCCGGTTTTCGGGGTAAAACCGGGACGAGATTTAAGGTCCTTAAATCACATTAAAAACCGGTCCCATTGATGCTAAAATGTTTGCCAGATTCTCCTCTTTCTAACAATACCCTTTGCTCTCAGTTTAATGCTAGTTTTAGGTTCGTTTGAATGAACCTTGTCACGGCTAAATATTTACACCCGCTCTAACTTTGTTTATTTACATTAAATTTCTAAAATGGGTACATCCAGAATAGACCACCTTTACCATCTTCCATTTCCATCAGTTTCAATCCTTTTCTCCTCCCCGTTCTGTAATAAAATACAATCTTTATTAATATTGTGTGCGCGTCCATTCCCGTGTGCCCTGTGTAGCTGCGTACAAACACCGTATCGCACGGCAAGCCGATTTTTAAGGGATGGCGGCATTCTTGGAGGGTAAAACTCGGGTTTTCTACTCCCTACGGATCACATGAATCCTAACATTGTTCCACAACACAAAATAGTTCTGATTTCCACATTAGAACAATCAAACACGGATTAACTAATCCTTCGTAAGTTTATGAAAACATTCGACAGGTAACATTAATTATCGCAATAGTAGTAGTTCTGTTGTTGGTAATTGTTTAATTGTTTTGTATTGAAAAATGTTTCATCTTTCGTCATAACTTACCGTCTTACTAACAAATTTTCCTCATGGGGTTGTTTTGAAGTTCCAGAAATTACACTACCCTTTTTGCTTGGCCATTTTGGGAATTTTCTCTATTCAGTGCTTTTTATAATCTTGTTTATCAAAATCAGGAAGTCAAGATCATGGCTGTCCAACTATTCGGAAAACAGCCGATTTCGATTTCCCATAAGGGAGTGCCTAAAAATTACAGAGCTAAGGGGGTGCATATTCCAGAATCGCCATGCCGGGACGTGTGCCCAGCCCTGGTGTAGGGTTGTTGACGGCGCTACCCAGACATCACTCCCTCGACCTTGGAGTTCGCGACCACGCTGCGTGAGCGACTCACCCCGTCCGCAATGCTTCCCGGCACGGTCGTCGAATCGACTGAACGGGAGTCCTAAATGTACTCGAGAAGACATTTGGCGAAGATCGATCTGAAAGCGCTGCGCCCTCTCTTCTGCCGCACTGTCTCGTTGCGCTCTAGCCACCACTCAATCAACCATCTGTCGCTGATGTTCGCAATCAGCGACACCTTCAAATTTGGAATAAAGATGATTTTGAGTTGGAGCTGGCTTGATCATTAGAGTCAAGACTATTCCTAGGGCATCCTTTTGCATCAAATTAGGTTTTCAAGCTATTACACAGATGTCGCTCAGATACAATTCAAATCAACGATTCAAGTTGCATATTGAGCCTGATTACTACCGCTCCTAGACTGTTATCATGCCGAGGTTTATAAAGAGTCGCACATGGTGTCTTCAGATGAAAGTTGATGCGGCATTACCGTTTGCTCCTTAGAAGCCTTGAAGCGCTTTCTCTAGAAGCTACCGTGATCCATGCACAATATTCAGTACGTCATACACCTTACCAAGCGATCCGAATACCTCCGCCAGCGTCCTGCACACAGCTCTCAGAGATGACCACTTTTTTCCTGCACCCCCTGTGCAGCTCTTACGGAGTCTTACACACACTTTCTCATCGACCTTCAAGAGAAAGATACACGAAGTGAACTTGAACGATACCAACTTCCTGTTATCATGATATCTCTTATCTTATCAACTCCTGCCTAGCTGGAGCTTCTCGAGGTTCTTCATTTTAATCTACTTGCTGCTAACAGATGGTCTACAACACTTATTCATCTGCTGCTGTTACTCTGCTATCACCTGTCATTAGTGAGTCCGTTCCTAATTGTTCAGGACATTCAGGTGGAAATGAGCAGCAAATCTACTTGCAAACCTTCGCTCGCTAACATGAAAATCAGCAGGATGAGGGCAAGTTGAAATTTTTATTTCATCTATGCCAGAAGCCACAAAACGTAGCCACCACCCCCAATGGGAAAAGGACCTCCGGCGTTAAATGCTGAAGATAGCCTTCCGGACTTTCTCTTAGCTGATGGATCTGTCTTCATTTCTGAACGGAGGTCTGGAACGAAGAGGTGATTCTGGTTGTTCCGAGTGGGTAGCCGCGAAAGAACATGGCAAGCGAAGACAACTTCAAGAACAGCGGTGTATACTAACTGTCTAATCTTGATCGTTTGCTTCTAATTGATCAGCCACGACGCGAGAAGATTGATGTTCGGCACCATACCGCGCCACTTCATTTGCGGGAAAGGTATTCATAAACCTTTGCTCGCAGACTTGATGACGTTCTCAGCATAATCTGTTATTTCGAAAAACGAAAGGGGTGCCTCCCGATGAATGCTTTTAGCTAACTACTCAAAGCCGCAGTCAGCATCCACACTCCTTTAACATCGAAGTCTGGGCCAAAATGGCTGAGAATCAATAACGTAACGAGCTCCACGGAAATTCATAAGTGTCTTCCGCGATGACGTGCACGGAGAGATGACAGCCTCCTGTGAAGAATTTCGGAGGGCCTGTCAAAGCAGAAGCCGCTCGCTCAGCACTGATCTGCAGGCCAATCAGAGAGTGATGCTAACACACGAAAAGGCTAGAGTTTAGACTCCTTCGTCTCCCAGCAGGCTTATCAGGTCTTTGTTACTCCAGTTTCAAATGAACACGGATTTCCACTACACTCTGGGAGACTCGCCATTACTCCCAAGTCGGAGCGCGCCGTTTCTCTGATTCGGTCGCCTAGAAAAGGATGTCTGGTGAAACTCTTTCTTTCAATCCAAAAATGCTAAAATTTCTGCTTCTCACGGTTGGCTGCCAAACAATCAACCTTACCTGCTACGATCGTGCTTCAGAAAATATAAAGTTAGATAACGTACCCAACTTATGATGAGCCAGAAAAGTGGTCAAGGTAGCTCCCAGGCGGAGTTTGTGGCTCCATTGCTTCCACGTGAATGTAAGTTTGTGAAATCAAATTGCGCAACCGGACGGTCATGTATGAGATGCCAACCCTCCTTGATGACGAATGTAAATTTGCGTACGAGATAAAGTATATGTTAACTTTCTCCTGCATGTGTGATTTGTGTGTATTTAGTTTCACCCTATAAAATCCAATGGCATAGAGTATGGACCTGTGAACTGCGAACACATATGAGTTATGGCTTCAAATGTCTTCGTTGAATGACAAGTTACGGAAGCAAAAAAATTTTGATGGCAATAAAACAAGGTCTAAAATCTGTAATTTTGCATGAAAGGATTACAGATGTTGATGGATTACACTTCTGCTTTGGTCGCAAGGCGTCATTTAACTGGAGACGAATCTTGCCTGTCCGCGAATTGGCCTCCAGCAAGTCAACTATTTCCTGGGCTTTGGATCGAATAGCTAAGGTGTTGCATGAATGAATTAGTTCAATTTTATTTCTTTTATGGAAGGCTCACTTAATATGTCTCCAGAAAATGAATTAATAGTGAGAATATTGAAGCACTGGGCGACTCTCAGGATTCAGAACATCCATCAGGCTTCCAAGTTCTAATGTAGACTAACTGGCATTCTAAGATCAGTGTCATATCCAACTCCTGAATGAACAATATGGGTTCTTTCTCAGCTAGAGTGAAATTGCAGAAAGTAAATAGAAAACGCTTTTCGAAGCCTAAGCAGGACCTATTGTGTGACGTCATATTTTTGAGAATGGAAGTATTGACGGAGGGAAGTGAAGGAGGAAAGTGTGAAGGAATGAAGTCTGGCCATTTAATCACGTGATTCACCTTATCCACTGCTTCTTATCAGAGCCAATACCTTTGCTGACCGGCTCTTTGCGTGCTGTAGTATAGTACCACCGGTGTCGTAATCTTAGGATTCCCAGTAGGCCACATATTTCCCGGATCCTTTCACCAATACGCAGGGGAGGGGTGTGGCCCCAGAACAGAGTGTGTGCGCCCGTCGATCCAACAGCCACTGTCCACGCAGGCTCTTTGGGACCCATTCCGCACAAGGGATGGGTCGAGCGTTCCCTCCTTGACAAAGGCTAGGTTCCCCGGCCTTCACCTCTTCTCTTGCTATCTAAACACCACTTCTTATATCATTTTCGTCTCATATGTAACTGCAATATATCATGTTTACACTTTTATCTATGTCCTGCTCAGATTGCGAGAGGCCTCAAGCTTTTTCTCTATCAGCCAGAATTGATAAATATTTCTTAGGTCCTGCATCTTAGCAGATGATCCATGTAGCTACGTCTTGCACACAGCTCTGGAAGATGGCCACCCTTTCCCGCAGGCTCTGTACAACTCTTACGGGGTCTTACACACATTTTCCGACCCTACTCCAAGCAAAAGAGACATGGAATGAGCTTGAATGATATCAACTTGCCGTTATCATGTTATCTCTTATCTTATCAACTCATTGCTCGAGAAGCCTCTCGGAGTTCTTCATTTCACTCTATTCGCTGCCTGCAGATGGTCGACGATACTCAGGTGCTGACGATGCTGGTATTCTGCTGCTGTTGTCCCATATCCTGCTGTTAGCTGTTATTATTCATCCGGAGTGGGTTCGTTTATAATTGTTCAGGACATTTAAGTGAACATAAGCGACAAAGGTACTCACAAACCTTCGCTGGCAAAGCGAAAATGGCGAGGGGGAGGATCACCAGAAAAGTTGGAATTTTCACCTCATCTATCTTAAGAACGACTAGAAGCGGAAGAGCAGATAGAATTCGCGCTCATTGAATGGAATGGGCACTAAATTACATGAAGTGCACATATGTGCGCACATTTGTTGACAAAACCGGAAAATTTCGACCAGCCCTAAATGACCAGAAAGATAGGGGGCGCTGATAGAATGTTTCAAAGTCAGCATAAACCGGAAGGAAGAGCCCCGCTCGTGCCGCGACAGCTACTGTAGGCACCGATGTGGCACTTTCAAAGCACTTTCGAGGCAGAGTGCACATGTGACTCGTGGACACGACATCGACCTGATGATGGTGCGAACAAAGCCACCTACCGCGATGAAGGGGCAAGTGATCCCCTTGAGTAAAACACTGAAGACGAAAAGACGATTGGAAAATACCAGAAAAGAGAAACCTCATGACACTCTGAAGTTTAAAAACAGGCTGAAGAAGGGTATGAGAGCGCCCAGCGACTTTAAGCGAACAGTAAATATGCTGTTTCCTCGACTTTCGTTCCAGAGAGTTGTTTGTAACATCGCTAAGCAAGTGGCTCTAGGAAAGGAAGAATACTGATCCCAAGCAAATGCGTTTTTGGCTTTGCAGGAGGCAGCGGAGGTGTACCTCACGTGCTTGTGTGAAGACACCAATCTGACAGAGATCCATGCTCGTCGTGTCACCATAATGCCGGAGGATATGCGTTCGGTGAGAACAATCCGTGGTGAGAATGCAGCGCCTGCAAGCAGAAGGCGATAAATTGTCATATTTCCCACAGTTTCGGATCTCTAGGTCTGTTTTTACAAGGATAAGTTGTTTTTTAAGCAATGACAAAGTTTTGCTCTTGATAGACCTTCCCTTCCCCATTATAAGAATCGTTTTGTATCTTACTTGATCCTGTGCTTTAAAAGAAGGTCGAGCCGATATTGGGAACGTACTCAACCTATGATGACCCAGAAAAATGGACAAGGGTGCTCTCAAGCAAAGTGATTCCATTGCTATCTAGTCAATGTAAATTTGTAAAATCGAATTACCGGACCGGCTGGTCACGTATGGGATGCCAAACCTCCTCGAAGACGAATGTAAGTTTGCCTGCGAGATACAATACATGATGTTTTTCTCTCACATGTTTGATTTTTGTGAGATGAAGCATTATTCCTGTTATGTACACACCAATGAAGTCTAACGGCATAATTATGGAACTTTGAGAGGTGAACACACACGTGAGATAGTGGTTTCAACTGACGTCGCTGAATGACAAGTTCTGGAAGGAAAAACTCTGAGTGGCCATAAAACAAGGTCCAAAATCTGTAACTGTGCATCGACAAATATAAAATATCGATGGATAATGAAAGTTTTGTATGGTGCGTTCAAGACAGACACTAGTGTTTAGTCTGTCAAAACTCAAGGAGAAGAAGAAGGTTTTACAGCTCTGAGCGCTTTGAAACTGCATAAAGAATTTACTCCAACATAGTCGCATGGCGTCATAAAGAATACATTTAAAATTAGTCGCACGGCGGCACATAACAGGGAGAATCTTGCTCGCCATCAAATTCACCTGCAGCAAGTCAACTGATAATAGGGAATTGGATCGAATAGCTTTGCAAGTTTGTGTTGTATCAATAAATTGTTTTAAATTGCTCCTTGTATGGGGTGCTCACTATGCAGTGCTTAGAAAATGAAATAATACTGAGAATATTAAACCACCGGGCGACTGACTCTCAGGATTTGAATATGTTCGGATTTCCAAGTTTCAATGTAGGCTGACTGGCATTTTGAAGTTCAGTGTCATATCCAACTTGTGAATCGAGTACATGAGCTTCTTCTCACCTAGGATGCATGATACTGTGGATTTTGCTAAATTTAGCTGTAATTGGGTGTTAGTGTCAAGGTGCATTCGTTTCCCGTGTTTAAGGCAGTGTCCACGATAAACTTCGTCCTCGCTTTTGGCCAGAAATCAGCTCAGGGTCTTATTGGAGCACTGGGGTCGAAAGAACGATCGAAAACGAGCACGAAAGAGCTCCATACAGCCCCGAAGTGCGCTCGCGCTAGCCTTTCCCGTCGCGGGCGCGGTTTCCGTGGAAAAGGTTGTGGCGGTTCTACATTAGCATTGGAGCGCGAGCGCGGGTGAGTTTTAGCATTGGGGCGCATTTGCGCATGCTGTCTAGTTCAGGCCCATGCCCGCGCAACTGACCCACCGTTGAAATGTGGCTTTCAGAAAGAAGAGCTGGTTTTGAATGTTTTGCAGCGTTTTTCATGATTCTTTCTTCATTGATGAAACAGTCAGACTGTATACAATCGCTTTCTGGTGAAAATTTTTAAACGATTTCGTGGGCACTTCCACTAATGTCCTTGTCTAGGTGTTGTGTCCCTCTCGAACCGTGGCCAGCTCATCGCGCTGACTAGGGTTTCCGGTGGGCTTTATAAAACCATGTGGTATGGGACACAGCATTGATGATCCGTATTCCAAATCCCTAATTGCCTCAGAGATTTATGGGAGGCTTCCAAAAGTGGGAATTTTCATAGCTCTATGTAGATAAAAGGGGTACAGTAATGGCAATTCTCAGGATGTTGAAATAATTGTCTCGGATCGGGCTTAAAACTTGTTTCTAGCGGTTGTTTTGGGTGCTGATCACGAATCTGAGGCCCATTTGTCGATATTCGGAAAATTCCATTTAATTTGGTCAGAAGCTTCAAAACGGGGTGATTTTGAACGCCTTTTTTGACGATTTCGAGATTGAAAATCGCCTCGAAACTTGTACGTAGGGGCTATTCGGCCTGCCTAACACTAATCTGCAACCCGTTCATCGATTTTCGATAGATTACGGTAGATTACGGTGGGTATACGGCAGCTCGGTCAAAGTCTTAGATTTGACTCAAAATCTCACTGCGGGTGTTATTTGGGACGCTGAACACGAATTTGAGATCCATTTTTCGATTTTCGAAATTTTAAGGTAAATAACGCCAGTTAAAAGGCAGTTTGCCCACCTTAACCTACCGTAACCCTAGGTCAGGCGAGGAATAGACCCCACATTTGGGTTAAGCCCTCTGAATAACCCCCAGATGCAAGTTTTGAGACGATTCCGAAAAAAAAAATTCTGAACATCCCAAAAAAACCCTAACCTTTCTTGAAGCAAAGAAAATGCCATGTTTTTAAATCCCTGCAGCCATTTAGGAAATTTCAACTACGGATTACTTATGAACTGGCACAGACCTACGACAACGACAACATGGTTTTCCGAATCTCCACGGGAAGTTTGAAGCGGTCCCCACTGAGAGGGTGGCAGCGTTCAGTACTTACATTGTCCTAAAATAAATTAAGTACTGGCCGGCGAAGAGTCACGGATAAACGAATCTGATAGATATCCCAGCTTCAACAACAGTAAATTGGAGATTGTACAACACTGTAAGCTCTTCATCAGAAAGGTTGCAATTGCGATTGTTTATATTACATTTATTTACATAGGCCTGCGTACCAGACTTATGTGCAACGAACAGCTCATATACGATACCAGCAAAAAAACACAGCAAAACATCAAGCAAGAAGGAGGGAAAAACTACCAGTATTTAGACCATGTAATGTGATTGATTTAAAGCGGATACACGTATAGCCCGTAATTTCGAGAGTCAAAGCAACTGCTCCATGAAGGATTAGCGTTCACTTAGAACTTTTGAAACAGGTTGTTAACACGCTAAAAGCCATTTTGTTCGGTGCAAGCACGTTATTCGCGACTTGGTATGGTACAAGCGAGCTTTCTCAGTGTAGACGACCCAGGAAGCATCGAGCAAGCAGCCTTACCGGGGGTTTTCGAAGCGTTCTAGCAGCTTATTGTACGGTGTTAACCAGCTCACTGACAATTCGTTCCGTGCAAGCCTCCTTATCGTGGATCGGTAGGGTGCGAACCAGCTTCGGTTCCGTGCGATCATCCTTAGGCACGTTAAGCACCGTGCAGGCAGCCTGTGGGAGTTGCCGAACCGTTCCAGCAGCAGCGCACGGAGTTGACACACTATCTTGCAGGTGCGATTCGGCTCTAGAGCAATGCCTGCTCATCGGTTCGTTTTTTTGCTTCGTTCATCGGCAGTCGAGCAGTTTTTTTTTTCATTTCTCTCTCTCTCTGATGTTGATGTTTTTAGAATGTTTAATGCCCTTTTTAGGCCTGAATAAGATATAGCAAAATAGGCGAGTTGAACACAAAACTCAGATGTCAAGCTTTAAACATTTTAAAACATCAAAATCACATTTTCCAAGGTCTCAGCTTGAAGGCAGTGTTCACGATAATCTTCAACTTTGAGATGAATCGCTAAATCGATTGTTTGGTCACCGGGTAGAACTGAAATGACGAAGAAATCGAGAAAAACGCTCCAGGAGCGCACCAAATCTTTACTCTCACCCCACCTTTTACTCTCACTGGAACTGTTCGTTGTGACAATGGAATCTTTTGTTGTCCCGTCTCGTGCAATTACTCGTTTCCTGTTGCTCCGTTCTTCCCTTCGGACCCCAACTAATACTGCTTTGCCTAAAATATTCTCCCATTTTTGATTAATCCCTTTTGCCACCGGTGACAACCACCGTGACATGTTCATCCAATCGGACAACTAGCCCAGGCCAGAGAAAAATGTCACTGAAATAAGACGTTTTGGTGCGTTTTAAGCCGTTTCTTCGAAATTTTGGTAACACTTGGTGGCCAACGTATTGTTTCGAGTGCAACACACGGGAACGTAAGTCATCGTGAACACTGCCCTTGAAGGCACAGTCAAGCTCAGAATCGTTATCCAGTTTCCCTCCTCAGTTCAGAGAGAATTCCGCGCTGATCACATTAATGTTTCTAGATTCGCTCAGAACCCATTTCGAACGAAGCTATGGTCCCTCAAAGATTGTAAGTTTGAACGGTGAGAAATTCGTGGGCGAGTTGTCTCGGTCCTGTTTTTCCTCGTAGCTCGCAGCCATCGCACCGGAGCAGACCACACTATAAAAATAGACCGTTAGCAAATGGAAGAACGTATATTTTGATTAAATCCATAGCGCGTCCCGTCCCTATTGAGACCGAAACCCTGAAGTGGGCGGAGCGAATGCTGATTCGAGGGGGCGGAGGGAATGGGCGCTCGATTTTTTCGCTTATGCGGAAGAGTTGAGACTCAGCGTTTTGCAGGATTGCTACACACACCGGCTGGACCATAATATCAAATTTTACCGACGAGCTTGGAAGGTGCCTTTACTGGATATGATGCCGATTTGTGCTTACCAGATCATATCCATTATCGATTTATTGTTCCTGTGCCTACACAGTTTATGTGTGAATAGCTGAGGAATGCAGACCGGGGTGTCGGTGGTGTGATGGTAACACTCTCGCTCGGAAACGTGCAGTGCATGCTCGAGTCCTGCCTGACATCTGAGTTCTGCGTTCGACTCAGCTACATTCTGATATCTCCTTAAATCATTCTCCTGTCAGTTTTATTCCTTTGATCGATAATGTCAAATGATGCACTTTTTGGTATAGTATTATGTAATGATACATGATATATGGCATGGGTATTACCGCACCAGCCGCGAAGCGTAGCCGAAGCATCCGAGCATCACATTGCGCTACAACGGTCGGTGCCCTTAGTGAAAGATTCACTAGCCAATCAGGGCTGTGCGCAGCATTTTTTTTTTGAATTTCGTATTTCGTGTTTCTTAGTTAATCCTTATCCGTAATTTGTAATCGCGCACAGCCCTCGCGGCAATCAAGAAGTCATTAGGCAGTCAATAAATGCAAGATATCCACCCCTATCTTTTATAAATTTGCACTCATTTTGAATTCACCATAATTCTCTTGCAGCCAGACGATCTCAAGAGGCGACATCATCACTCTTGTTTTATGGATATGGAAGCAGTTTCTTCTCACTACAAACACAGTAAGCATCTACAGAGACAAAATTTGTATATCGCTTGGTATGATTTGACTTAGGGATGCTAAAGAATACCAAGTCGTCAGTGGCTGCCGTTTTCAACTTTTTTTGCGGTCTTAGGGCGTTTTTTTCCGCAAAAATCAATCAGGATTCCCTATCTCTGACCTAGAAGGTGTCATCGCGAACATGCTCAAAATGGCTCAGAGAGTCTTCAAATTATGATCCTTTTGAATTAAGTTTTCTGAACATCTGTGCATGTTCCAGCAATGAATTCCGTCGACGGGTATGCTAGGACAAGAGACCTAGAAGGACGTTTCAAATGACGATTACGACCTGAGCGTTGACCCAGTCGAACAAGAAATCGTAGCGGATAGCCAAGGATACAATACATAAAGGTAAGCAGAATTGACGCGAATGAAAACATGTAACAATTTTTTTCGTGATACGCCTCCAAATGTTGTGTTTAGGGATTTAATGTATCAGGACGACAACTCGTACTACGAAAAGCTCTTATTTCAGCGACAGAAAAGGACGAACAACAAGGTGGGAAAACGTTCTTGCAGCTAGAGAAAGTTGCACACAAGGGAGAATGAGCTGGCGATGAAGCTCGACTAACGTCAAGAGTTGCTCTGTTTTACGCTCTTTAAATACGTGTTTTCTAACGATGTGTACGTACTCACTGTTCTGTGATGCGATAGACCTGGCCTTTAGGGATTTTATGTTGAATCATTGAAATACGCACTGAAATATGCCTCCTACATAAGCTATCTGTTTGTTGTTGTGTTTATTCGGAGATAAAGCCGATGCTCAGTAGGACATTTGTTATTCCAAGTTTTCTGAGATGAACATATAGGAAATCGATGTTGTAACAGAATTCATAGAGTGGGTAACAGGCGAACTTTATTTATCTTCATGTATCTGCGGTTATGATCAAGGTAGAATTTGACTCATAGACAGTATAAGGTAGCGGTTCCGTGGCATTCGAATTCGAAATGCATTGGTAGTCGCAAAACTAATCATCGTAGTTTTATGCGCTGCTAGCACAAGGTATTTCAACTATCCTCTTTTCGATGGACTTACCATGGGGTTTCCCTCGCTACCTCTGCATAAGGTGAGATTCCGCTCGCTTCGCTCATGATTCCGCTTGCTTTGGCGCATGGTTCTCATTCTACCCCTTCCGCCTATCGTAAGGTTCCGCTTGCTTGGTATTAACCTCCGCTTGCTTTGCGTTCGTTTCTGCTTGCTTCGCGTTTTCTTTCACTTGCTCAGTGTTAGCTTTTGCTTACTTAACGTCAACTTCCGCACGCTCAGTGTTAGTTTCTAAATGCTTCGCGTTGGCTTTTGTTCGCTTCGGTGCATGGTTCCACACGTTTCCCTGCTTAACTTAAGATTCTGCTTGCTTCGCGTTAGCTTCTGCTTGCTTTGCGTTCGCTTCCACTCTCTTAGTGTTATCTCTTGCTTGCTTCCCGTTAACTTCCGCTCCCTCGGTCTTAGTTTCTACTTGCTTCGCGTTTGCTTCCACTCGCTTCAGTGCATGGTTCCACTCGTTCCTCTGCCTACCGTAGGGTTCTGATTGCTCAGCGTTAGCTTCTACTTGCTACACGTGTTGGCTTCTGCTTGCTTAGCGTTCGGTACGGGGACAATCCTTTGCCAGCGGATTGCGTGTTAACAGCTTGTTTCAAAAGTTCTGAGCACAAGGCTCGATCTCAAAGTATTCAGTTACAAATTTCTTGAATGCCTTATGACTCAAGGGGATAGATTTGAGTCTCCCAAGCCGTTAAAATGCTGGGATTGCCCTATTAATAAAGAAGAAGCGCCGTCAGAAAAAAATTAGAAAAGAAAATTCGAATTTTCGCGCAGGATTCTTGAAGCTTCTCCCCTGGTACCGGATATTCTCACCTCGACAATACATTCAGGCCGGAGACCAAAGTCCGGTTGATGCAAGATTTTGTGCAGTAGTAGTAAGTCATTCAACTTTCTCCTTATCAGAAAATATTGCAAGTTGAGCTCACAATTCCTGTTTTCTGCTGATGGCATTTGTTGATAATTTCAAAAACCTAGCTTTCTGATCACTAACTTCCAGGTGAACCCGTTTTGCCTCTTTTCCAGTTTAACTATTCTTTTCTTTTTGTGTGGACAGTACACCGGTGTCCCATATTCAAGAATAGGTCTCACGTAAGTTTTGTAGGCTCTAAGTAGTACCGCGCTGTTTCTTGTACCCAGTCCCTTGAATATATCATTGACAGCCACGGTGGCTCTGGTAGCCACCGATTCGCAACCTTTGTCAAAACTGAGGCTTCTTGTGAGGATAAATTCCAGATCAGTCATCTGCTTGACTTTCTCGATCTCAGTCCCTTCGACAATGTAAGTATGACAGTTATTTGAAGAGCCCAGGTGCAGAGTTTTCGATTTTTCTCTTGATAACGGCAAACACACAGAAATCTACTCCAAACCCACTTGATAAGTCTCCCAGCTCGTGCGTGTATATATTGAACAAGATCGGTGAAAGGACTCCACCCTGTGGAACCCCACTACAAACAGGATGATTCTGCGAATGCGAATTGTTCACTCTGACCGGAAACGCCCTATCCTTCAGAAATGAGGTAATCCAGGAAACTATGCGCGGGTGTAAGCCTAGCATTGTTAGCTTTTTGTATTAGCTTATGATGCGGGAATTTGTCAAACGCCTTGGTAAAATCGAAGAATACTACATCAACATTACTATCTTGATCTAAAAGAGACGTTCAGTTGTTTAGGGTTTCAATCATAGCTGTCACGGTTGATTTACCGTTTTGAAAGCCATGTTGATTGGAAGAAATAATCGAACAGTTTTTGAGATGTGGTACTATTCTCTTTTTCAGAATCTTTTCGTACAATTTTGCGAAAGAATGACGCAATACTAACCGGTCTGTAGTTGGAAGGCTCCGTGAATGGCGCCTTTGTAGGAAGCGGGGTGACAGAAGATAAGTCCCATCGATTTAGAAACCCTCACTTGTCCCTAGAAGCTCAGTTGAAAAGAAACTCTAGAGGCCCCGCTATTTCATGGGCGACTTTCTTCACGAAAATCAGAGAGATATCATCCGCCGTTCTTGAAGACGTGTTCGGCCATTTCACAGTTTCAGTTATAATTTCTTCCTTATAGAACCAACAGGAAGCTTGCATCACCCCAAAGCTTGGAGAGTCCAGCTTGGTCCAGTTGAGAAGCTCTTGAGAATGAGTTTTTGAATGTCTTTGCCAGGAGTTCCGCCTTTTCCCTTTCAGACCTGAGGATGTGTCGTGCATTCTGGAAGTCAACAGCTAGTAAAACGCATTCCTATCCTCCGATTCGATGACTTCCTTCTCTATACTATCGTTGTACTTTTTAAGCTTGCGCTAGAACTTACCATTTATGTCCCTGGACTTTGCTCAGCTAGCGGGGGGTATTGAGTTCTTTTGCAGCGAACCATGCATTTGTGTGCAACTTTTGAGATGCCTTGAGGTACGGGGGAAACCCGCGGCGACCGTTAGGGACTATGTGCGTTGGTACAAAAAGTTCAATACAGTGTTGGATCATGGCAATTAAAATTTCGTAATTTCCATCTACCGTGGCCTCCGACTGAAAGGAACTTTACCAGTCAGCGTTCATCAGGTACTTAGTGTTCATCAAGCCGCTTGTGTAAGGGCATGGATGTACTTCCTTGTCGCTGCAGGGACAAGTTTCGCCAGCTATCACTCATCATATCGGGACCGGCGCCGGCACTATAGAATGATCGGCCGCGGAACAGTTTGCATGCGATCCGTCGCGGCGACGGTTCGCTGAGGGATATTTTAGGCCTCTTTCAGAGTTCGATCGCTCTGCGACGCGATCTTGGGCATGGCGACGCGACCGTCGTCGCCGTGGAAATCGCAGATTATGAAAGTGTGAAGGCCCAGTCGCGGAAGTTGGCGACCACGCACTTTACGCACACATTCGATCTGACGCCTATTTCATGTTCGCGCTCCGGCACTGGGAAAGAAAATCTACGGGAGAAAATGACGCTTTGGAGGAACTACAGGAGGTATATTGTACTACAGATGAACAAATGAAGATAATGAGGTGAACTGATGGAGTAATCGTCGTCCTGCAGCCGCGACGCAAAAGTGTACTGAACGTGTTCAAATGTACTGAACGCAATAAACACCTACAAACCTCAAATATGACGCCAGACATTCGTCAGGATCACTAACATGTTTTGACAAAGGTATTGACAATGTTGCTGGTATGAAAGTCTTCTCATCTCACGGTGTGCCTCAGTCGGCTCTTCGGAGCCGCACCTGGAAGGTGGCCTCGAGTCACTCACCCAAAGATCCACCGGGTACGGGAAGATAATTTTTGTCGCCGAGAGGAGGGGGCTCCCCACGGCTCGGGGATGGTACCCAACTGTGGGACCATCTCTCCACGGTACACGGTGGAGTTCATCCCACTGCGGACCGTGGCGGTGGGGTCACCCTCCTGTGGGGCACCAAAGGGGATCACCCCAGTAACATGTCCCCGGGGTCCCCTGTGTGAACCCGGAAAAGTGTATCCCTGTAAAAACAGGTTAGGTTACCGCCTACACCGGAAATTGAAATTCCTTCCAAACTCGAGTTCTATTCAACTGCAGTGCTAGTATGCCTGGTAAAACATGTTAGGTTTCGGTCATCTACAGGAGGGTTCCGCTCATCTACAGCTGATAGCAGTAGATCCTCCGTGTAACTCCAGTAGATGACCTCTCCAGTGTCGCAGCGGTGTCGCGCAATTGGTTAGTCATTTATGATAAAAGGTGCATTGTGGTTTGTTATTTTATGATAATAATCATTTTGGCGATAATAATTGTTCTGTATTATGATTGTCTTGCCTACTTATACGTATTTTGCCTGAATAAACGTGAAAAAAAGAGAATTTTGAACGAGGACATATGAAGCGGTCGCCGCGATCGGTTGCGTCGCAGTGCACTGCACGGCGACGCCACCTGGCCATCTCAGTCGCCCAATCGCGCGATTGGGCGACTTTCCTAGCGACCTTGTCCGAAAGGCCGGCGACCTGATCGCGCGACGCGACCAGATCGATGCACAGTGTTTGCGTTCGGTCGCGTCGCAGAGCGATCGAACTTTGAAAGAGGCCTTAGTTTCGAGTGGCGTAACCCTGGTATACTCCCCCGCCGTAGCGACGGCCCGTCGCTGTGCGCAGCACAGCGACAGGCTGTCGCTGGGTTCTAACTATTTCCCAAAGAAGCTTGTTTTTTTTTGTTTCCTCTCAGTCTTTTTTGGTATTTTATATCTGATAAGGTAGCGGCATGAAATTATCAATGATTTTAGTAATCGCCTAATTAGCACATCATACGCCGCTTCTACCACTTTTAGGCATATTTCCAGGCCGCTCAGTGCACTTTACTTTATAGTTTTTTCTGTCAAATGAACACATTTTCCATGCTGCCTTAGGCTCCGTCCATACGTGGCGAGAGCGTGCGATTACGCAAAATCGATTGTCATCGTGGGCACACGACTCGCTAGCCGCTCACAGGCGCTCCTTCTCGCGCTCCCTCGCTCGCTCGCTCTCGCACGCTTACGCCAGCACCACGAAGCAAGCAGCCAGTTTCAAGCTTACTGCTCCATCACTAAAGCAGGCGGCACTAAACCTGTAGCAAACTGCTGCCCTTGTTTTTTATAATCCCACCGCGGAAGTCGAAAACCGTGGGAAATCATTAGCCGTTGCGCCGAATCGAGCGATTGATCACCCGATCAAACGTTTTCAATCGAATCAACACGAGAGGGTGGAGTGTTTGCCTGTGTTAATTTGCGGGAAGCGTTGAGTAGTGTCGAGAGGCGCACAACGGGGGCGCCCGCTTTCGCGACGTATGGACCAGGGCTGTGCGTAATTACGAATCACGATTTACGATTAACGAATTACGGGTGTTTTTGGCAATTTTTTTACGGTTTACGATTTACGAAATTTCGGCCCAAAATCGTAACGATTCGTAATAAGTCGTAACAAATCGTGAAAATGCTGTTGAAAGAACAATATAAGGTTGCGGTCCAGAGCATAGATAAATGTAGCACTTCTTTCACATTCCTGATATTTGATTACTCCTCTTGTTATTCCCAGCCGAGCGTACACAACAGGACATGCCATAATATAAAAGTTGCTAACGAGATTCAGGTATGACCGACCGCTCTGCTTCTTGCACTGACCGACTCAAAAGTATTGAAGGGTTCCAACCTTTACTTGTTTCACATGCGAGCCAGGACGGCGGAACCGAGCTCCACAGTTGTTTACCTCCATGGAATGATCTCGTCCGCCATCATGAACACGAGAGACACAGACATATGGTAGAGCTACCGCCTATACCGGGGCGAAATCCCGGTCCGAGTTCCAGGACAACCGCTGTTGCAACACTTATTGCAAACAGGGGCATGCTGGGACTAAGAGGTCCTGGCACGATGAGCATTCGCCCCACAACGTTTGTCGTCGAACTGCAGCCTGCAAAAGCGATCGTCTGCAACTGCGGCCGAGAGTTCCATCCCGCTATAGAAATTGAAAATGGGGTTCGGCTCTGAAGGCTTAGCTGCCTTTATGGAGCTAATAAAGTTCGTAACCTACAACCTTCACCGCGAATGTTCAGCGGTTTAAAAGTTACGGGCGAAATCTGTTAGTTCGTAAATTCAAATCTACTGAAGGATCAGGAAAATATTTTCCTAACCTGAAAACATTATTCGACGAAGAGCTTTACGGGGATCCCTGAAATAAGATTTGATAGATATCTATGCCCAGAGGCAATTCAGCTGCCAGAGAAAAGTCATAATTTCCCGATTCGAAGAGGAAAGTTTTAAGAAAAGTTATGACTGCAGTCTATCATCTTTCAAAAAGGTTATCTCATGTTCTCCTGTGTAACTTCAATTGAGCTCATGGTAAGTTTTGTGACATCTTTGGTACTAGTCGAGCTCTGCGCACACCACTGACAGCCTGCACAACATTCCTCGAAGCCATGCACACTTTTCTCGTTGTCCCGCTCAGCTCCCCCAGAATCCTTGAGTGCATTCTCTAGCAGCCACATGTGATCCATGCCCAATATATTTTACATCCTGCCTCCTAGCAAATGATCCATACAACTACGTCCTGCAGAGAGCTCTGGAAGATGACCACGACTCATCCGTTGCACCTGCGCAACCCTTCCGACTTCCTCAACGCATCTTCTGACTTGCTACTTCCAGGAAAAAAAACACTCAAAATGAGCATGAGACGATTATAAATTGCCATCGGCACAAAATTCCAACTGTAAACAAAATTGATTATACCCACTTGATAAAGGGTAGGGTATAAAAGAAGCCGAGAGCGGTGCGTTACATTAACACACCGTCTTTCTCCGTAGGTGAGCGACTGAAGCTGAACAGACTAGGGATTAGGGAAACAGCCTCACCGGTGATAAGGATATCACGATATCTTGGTCTAAACATGGACAACTCAGGAAAGAGGAACTACTAGACTTCCTTTTGTGCCGATGGCAAATTATGAACTTGTGTGAGCATGAAGGATACAAACTTACTGTTATCACGCTATCGCATATCTTATCAACTTGAAGCCACCTAAGGTTCATCATTCTATTCCTGCTATTACCTTCAGATGGTCGACTACATATCAGCTGTTATTCTGCTGTTATTCAAGTCTCATCTGCTGTTACTCATTTACAGTGAGTCCGTTCAGACCTTTCTAGAAAACTAAGGTGGACACAAGCAACGAAAGTACTTGGAACCTTCGCTTGTAGCTTTGAAATTGGCGAGGACGAAGAGAACAGGAGAAAAAAATTTATTGATCACCACAATCGGGCCGCGAATCTTGAACTTCGTTCGCCGCCCCCACTGGGCAGGAGATTTCCGGCCGTCAATGGTGGTCTTACCAATCCGAACTTTCTTCTGGTAATTTCAGCATAACTGCACACAAATTTCAATATTCTTATTTCCCAGCAGCACCCATCACTCACCCTGGGAAGCCTTGAACGCGAATTTTTCTCGATGTTCTAAAAAATCAATTCAAGAATAATGTCGAATGAACTTCATTAAGTCAGTATTGTGATCAATCGTTGATCAACACCCTGTACAACGTTGTGCTCTCACACCTAATGGATTTCCAATTTCATTCGCCTTTCCACCTTGAAGGGAGTCACTCATCAACGAATTTATATCTGAGCTATTATGGTAATCTTTTTCGTCTATGACTGTATGTATAGGCAACAATTGTTATCAACTTACTTCTCTCTAAGAAAAGACAAGGACAAGACGTGCCAATACAGAAGTACCCGCGGGCGAGATACACGAGAAGTCTTCCAAAGCTGGGAAAGATTTGTCTCTGGACAACGACTAGAAGCAGGAGATCAGAAATAAGGATGCAGCGCCCACCACTGAGAATGTTCACTAAAATACTTGAAGTGCACAGATGTATGCACATATGTATATATCATATCGTGTTCTTCAACTCGCAGTACACCTGAGGCACATTGAGGGCGTCAAGGGCCTTCACGAAGTGATGCTCTCACATTTCTCACTAACTTGCCTAACTGCGTCGCGTTACCCTCTAGCGTCAAAGTGTGGGCCAAGAAGGCGAACACCAGTCACAGAACGGATTCTACTGGGAATTGTGGGAAGTCAGCGAGACCATGGGTTTAGATGATACCTTATGATATCAATATGAACCCGTGCACTCGGAGCACATATGTATGGCGCTTTGAAGAAGAGTGGTTCGATAAGCAATAGAAGAAACCTAGCTTGGAGGTAGAGAACGTACTCAACTTCCAATGTACTAATTCAAAAAGTTGGTCAAAGGTGCTCCCAGGCAAAGGTTATGGCTCAGCTGCTTCCCACGTGATTGAAGATTTGCCTCCGAGAAAGAGTACTTGAAGTTTTCCCTCTCACTTGTGCGACTTTTGTGAGATGAAGCATTATTATTCTGTATGCGCTTCTAATATCTAATATCAGCCGATGTATACAAACTGGCCTGAGTATAGAGAGAAGTTGAGAGTGAAGGGATGAACGGGGTATTAATCGGAAACCATCGCTCATCTCGCGAACTCCAGTTTACATTTGTTCACGTCGGGGGGGCGTTGCGCTTTGGGGTTTCCCTTGCGCTGAAAGTGGCATCTTTGGGCTGTTTTGGGGCTGTTTCTGGCTCGTTTTCATGCGTCCTTTCGACGTAAACGTTGCAGTGTAGACCTCCACTACCCATTCCTAGTGGAAAGTGAAACACATTTTCACGAACACTGCCTCTAAAACTGCTGACTGATTGATTTTTGAATTCATAAGTATGTATGCTTCCAAAACTCACGTTTCAAGGAACTGATACAAAGACAGTACTCCCAATGATTTTGTTAATTATCAGTCTCTATAAAAGTTAACGTTATTTAAGAGCCGATAATTGAAAAACACGAAAGTATTGAATGCAAGCGGTTTACAGGAAACCTTAACTTTTTTGCACTTAAAGGCACAGTTCAACCTCGGAATCAACTTTTCGTTTTACCGCCTATATTGGAGAAAATTTAGCGCTGATCACAATGGTGTCTCCAGAATCGTTGAGAACGCACTACGAACGGAGTCACGGCTCCTCAAAAATTTCAATTTTGAGTGGCTAGAAGTTCGCGGACGAGTTGTCTCGAGCCTGTATTTTCCCGTCATTCGCAACCATCGTTCTGAAGCAGGTCACAGTATATAGCCAGACCGAAAACAAATCGAAGAACATAGGTTTTGAATAAAATCATCCGCGCGTCTCTTACCTAATGAGGTTGGAAACCTGGCAGTGTGCGTTACCCAATTTTTCTTTCAAGGGGGCGTGGTCGACTTTTCCTAGCGTTTTCTCGCTTATTTGAGCGAATTGAGTTTCCGCGCTTGGCAGGGCTGCTATAGGCGGCGACCGGACCATAATATCAAATTTTACCTCTGAGGTTGGACTGTGCCTTTAAGCATCCTACACAACTGTCAGCTCACGTACAGCTGTTCCACCCAAACGATCCTGTACCCTGTCCCAAACGAGATGGCATGCGAAGAATCCAGAGAAGCAGCGCACCCTCTGCGTCTCTGTCATTTTCGTGCGTCGCCTACGAAAATACGAAGCATGTCCCACCACAATCCAAAAACAGACTCGACGAGTTCTTCACGAGCTCACTTTTTTTTCACATACTTGAAAACTCTTGCATCATTTTCGCTCGAAATGCTCGTGATACTCACTTTCGAAGGCACTGTTCACGATAAACTTCATTTCCGAATTTTCCATGACAAACTCTTCACGTGGCTCTCAGAAGCAAAACAGCGGCAAGAAACGGGACGAAAAGCTACCCAGGAGCCGCAAAACGGCTTGCTGTTCTTTCCTTCATTCTCAACTTCTCTATTTACTTAGGTCAGCCGCAAAAGACGGAAGTTACAAACATCGGACAACTCGTCCACCATGCTTCCCTGGCTGAATTCTTGAGGGACCATAACTCCTTTCTCAGAAGTTCTTGTACGATTTCAGAGACATCATTGGACTCAGAATGAGACCGTTTTCAAGATAGGCAAAAAAAACCGAAATAGAATTTCTAACGCTAACACTGCCTCTAATACAGATATTCTTCTTTACGTGGCAGAGGAAGTGTTTCAGGATATGGATAACAGCTCGGAGAACGCGAATTCTTCTGTTTTCGGATAACGGTAGAACATGCTACGTATTTGCGTACGCATCGTCCGGAAAATACGGAAATGTCAGAAACGCAGAGGGTGCGCTGCCTCTTTGGACTCTTCGCTTGCAATCTCGCTTGCCATCAGAGCAGCCGATGTACTGTGCTTCTCTGGGCCTAATACCGGTCCGCAATTGCGTCTCGACAAGCTTTGCCGCCGAGCGCTCAATTCAGTCGAGTTTCCAGCGCTAAGGCCAACTCGATATGACTTTTTTATACAGTTTTCTGCGATTTCGTCTAGTTTCCAGTTTCCTAAACCCACTTGGAGTCAACAGATCGGCGGCTGTGGCGCTGGAAACTCTTCCGACTGGGAAGCGCGCGGCCGCAAAGCGTGTCGAAACGCAAGTGCGAATCGGAATTTTGCCCAGAGGAGCACAACACCAGATTTGGGGACCTGTGGGTAGCGGTGTGGCATCAGTGTTGAATTTCCAGGGGAGTTACATATGTCATCACACTAAGTGGCACTCTCAGGACACAATTCGTAGCTATTTACGCCCGACGGACCCCAGCTTTGACTCCTAATATGCGACAACTCTTTTTCACGCCTGCTTTTGAGGAGTACGAAATACTACATGTCACTAAAGCAACATATGTAAGGAAACATGAGCTTTGAGAATAATTTCTTCGTGTGATTTGTGAGAGAGCTGACTGATCGATTTTTGAATTCCACAAGTATGGTCCGGAGACTTCCCGCTACCAGTAACTGATTTAACGGCAGTACTTCTTGTGTTTTTGTTAAAGGCAGCAGACACACTCGAAAAAAGTTATTGAGATAACTACGCTACCGGGGTCGTATGGCTCCATAGTAGAACGCTCACGCCGATGGAAGCGTCAAAAACCAGTGAAAGCTACTAAATTTGAGTCGAAAATTTTCGTCAGCCAAGCCCATGAGCTTCTACCCCGGCCCTTAATATGCGAATACGGTCACTTCGGCTGGTTTTGAAGCTTTCAATGAGGTGAGCGTTCTAGCACAGGCTGTAAAAGTCTATCGGCTCGCTATCCCAACCGTTTTATCGTTAATATTAGCTATTTCAACCGCTCGGCCACAACTCGTCCAATTTCACCCTATAACAAAAACAGCCGTTATTCCTGTATTTGCATGCAGTTTTCGTCGGTTTTTTCGTTAGTTTCCCAGACTAACAGTTCTAAACCTACGATCTATGTCATAAAATTTATATAATTTTGAGCGTGTCTGCTGATTTCGCCTATCAGTTCAGAAAAAAAGTCAACCTTTTTTTTTGAACTGATAGTTCTCTACCCAAACGGATTCGCGGCGCGCGATGTACCAGCGTGGGAAACCTGTGTGAAGCGTTGTGGCATCTCAACGAGCGGCACTCTCAGGACACACATCGTACCCACTTACGTTCCAACGGAGCCTGGCTTTCACTTTGAACTATGAGCCTCCGCCCACTCTTGAGGAAATTTTGCATGGTGTACACGCAGCCCGCTCCATCTCAAGGGTGTTTTATGTGGTTTTCTAACCGCGTCCACCCCTAAGGACTTGTTACACGGGGTTACGATGATTCCGTCTTTGAGCGGAGCTGAACGGCATAAAGGATTTTTCCGTGAGAGCGCCACACCAGCAGACGATTTTACGAGAGAACGACTATATTCTATGGCTATTCAAAGGTAGTGTTCACAATTAAAACTCTTCAAATTTCCACCGAAAATCGAATGAACCTGGGTTCATTGCCACAATAATGCCCAAAGAAAGGCTAAAAACGAGGCAAAGGCAATTCTATATGGCCCTCTAGCTTGGCTGTGCAATGCCCGATACGCCCACTCCCTCAACGGCTAACAAGGAAGCGAGCGTGTAGGGTTGTCAGGGTGTCTCTACACACGGAGGGAGGAGCACGGACGAGATTTATTGCTGACGCGACCCGCGCGGCGGAATTTATACCCCCAGAATTAGAGCGCGTCTGCCAAAGGTGGTTTTTTTTCATGACATTTCATGTTTTGATTGATTCTCGTATGACTTTTTCTATATGTTCGCCGATTGTTCCTCTCATTCTCGTATTCTGCACACTCATTTCAATGAATTTTGCTTGTTCTCGTACCGTTGAAAGTGTAATCCATATTAAGTTAAATCGAGCAACATTTTAGATGCAGTGATGGGATCGCTGCCGCCGAAAACCAGTACAAATTATTGAAATGAGTGCAGGATAAGATAATGAGAAGAACAACCAGTGAACATGAAGAAAAAGTCATCTGAGAATCAATCAAAAAAATGAAATGTCATGAAAACTCGCAAGCCTTCGGCAAACGCGCTCTAGTGATAGGGATAGAACTTCCTCCGCGCGTGTCGCGCCAGCAATAAATCTCGTCCGTGCTCCTCCCTCCGTGTATAGAAAGACCCTGATCCCGTGTAGGGCATAGCGAGTGCAAGCTTGACTGTCGCGTAGGGCCATCTGGGGGTCTTGGTTAGCCGTTCATTCACCGTTATTGCTGCAATGAACTCCGTTGCATTCAAGTCCGGTAATAAAATCGCAGACCTTTCTCATCAGGAACACTGCCTTTCAAAGCATCAAAATTATCTTCTTATGAAATTTCAAAGCCTCGGCTGAACCGGATTCAATGCCGAATTCGGCACACCAGGTCATATCCGATGACGGGTGATTACACATTTCTGTGTGCCAACGCAGCTGACGAGTACGAGTAGCTGATAAGTACGGTGATATAAGTGGGAACATGCTCGACCAGGAAAGCGGTTTATGTACTCATACACTGGAGGGGGCTGGCGCAGCTCTAAAGGGGCAACCCTCCAAGCATCGACGCTTGCCTCTCTCAGAAGTGAGAATCTGGCTTTATCTGAGCCCTGCCGTCACTGCCTTGAAACCCTGCCGTCACTCCCCCGGAGCGCTGACTTCACGGCCCCGGAGCACTGACGTCCCCCCCCCTGGAAAGCGTCGCCGCTCTCCTTCAAAAATATCACTTTCTGACAGGGACTCAAAGTCCCCGTCTAGGGCCGGCTCTGTTGGGCCGAGTGCGACTCTCCATGAGAAGTTTACCCTCCTGTGAAGTTCCCTGAGAAGTTAAAACTTGTCTCCTACGAAACTTCTAGACGTTTTTGGACCAGTTATGCAGGAAGTCTCATCAATCTCTGGGTGAGGGGAAGCTACGACGCTGTTTGACGGAGAAAGTTGCGCGCGGGAAAACGAAAGGAGGATGGCTATTGATCGAATGATTTCGCGCCCGATTGATGAGTTCGGCTTCCCGCTTGAAAGACACTGACGATACCTACGTAACAAGACTTTCCGAAACCTCAAAATCTGACTGGACCTTGCCATTGAATCGACCAACTAAGGATACATGTCTGGTCAAAAACGTCGTTTCCAACACAGGCTGGATTTGTCAATCATATCTCTGGTATACCCCAGTCCCAGCACTCGGTGAATCGTGAGGCCAGTCGGCCGAGATTACGATGTAGTTAACCGTTAGTCTGAGGGTATGAATGCTTCCAGAAACCGCAGGACGGACGCAGGCGAAAGGACGCCGCAGAAAGTGTGTGGGACCCATGGGGAGTGCGCAGGACGCCGCAGAAAGTGTGTGGGACCCAAGTGGGGTGCTCAGACGCCGCAGATAGTGTGAGGGACCCAAATGGGAGTGCGCCGGACTCCGTAGAACGTCTATGGGACCCAAGTGGGGTGATTGTACTTGTATATGACTCGTCCTTGATCTATACGGTTGATATAAAGTCAAATATTTGCAACAATTTGTTACCCAGCTTTAGTTTTCGTACGCTCGGTTGATTCTGTTATGCCTATATGCTGTGTTTGTAGGGCACGACATGCTTGAGCTCAAAATGAAGAGCTCTCGATACTGATTCTAAGTATGCCTCTAGCAAACTAAACAGACCACTTTGAACAAAGGTATGACAAAGCGGCGCTTTCCGGCGGAAAAAAGGGCAGAAAACGACGTTTTTCCCGAAGTCGCGGTATTTTACTTTACTCCTTGTCTCTTCTCTTGGAACGAAATCTTCCATGAATTCAAATTTGATGTGTGTTCTTTGTACTGAATATTCCTGCGGCCTTCAATTTATCTTTCACGCAATGATTTTTAGACACCAAACTTCGTCAAAAAAGTGCACGAAATATCCTAATGTACAATATTTATTTTGCTAATTATCGACTGTTTTTGGATTTCCGTTAGTGTAAGATAGATGTAAAATTGCGCTTCTGAATGCTATTATACACTTTGAAAAAAAGCTCGCTTGGGCACAAAGATTCTATTTCATGAAAACCGCCAATAACTCTGCACAATCCTAATATGTATCGACGGTTTTCCTTTCACGCAAAAATGGGTTTTCACAGCTTTTAGTTTCTGGGCAAAACTCTCTTTAATATACCCAATGGTTGAAGGCAGCGAAGGATTGAAGTTGATGAGATTTGGGAAAATACACGTTCAAAACATTAGCAAAATGAAGTGCAGTGATCTACTCTCGGTTTTTCCAACCCAAACACCATACGGAAACTAAGTAAGTATAAGTTATATATGTATGTTACAGATTACGTTTCATACTGCTGGATTTTTCATGTGATTTACGCACAGATTAACCTTTACATGGGTTTTATGCTCTGTGATGACAGAAGGTTAAAGGATGCTTCCTGGAGAGCGATTACGAGCCTTCGTTTGTAAACACTGCGGCGTCGCCGCACACAAGCGGAACAGCTTGGTAGCGCTACCCACGGTAACACTGCGCTCGTGAATCACATTGTGATGGTTAGGTAGCAATCTACCGTGGATAGCGCTACCACTGGATAGGGCTACCTACACTGCCGCGTTGATCAATGCGGCCCCGGTATGGAGTCTGTCGGTTGATCTCTCGGGACTGACACTTCAGTCGGGACTGGTGTCGGACTCAGGGGAGATAACCGCCGATTCACACAATAAGTTCCCATACTTTTGGCGTCCGTCGTCCGCGAAGCGAAATCAAATCGAAAGCGCCATTGTGAACACATTCAAAGTCTGAAAACATTCGATCTGGCCTCACTAAGCTGATCTCACAAATGCACGATTTGGAACCGAAAATGGCGGCGTCTGAAAGTTGAGGACGAGTCTGTGTGCGCATGGCTCTCGTAGTTTTGACTTTGTAGAGAATACCGGTGATATCTAGGCAAAGGCATGATGCTTTTCCTAAACTTGAAATTGTTTTTAGGATCAGCCCAATGAGGCAATTTGAATGATTCCTTTCAGATTCTGGAAACTGTTCCTCCAGACAGGAACGGCAATCTGTGACAGATGTTTTAAATATCGTCCATCACTGGACGAGGGATCGCCGCGACGCTGCTTGGCGGGAAAATTGCGCGCGGAAAACGAAGGGGGAGTGGCTATTCGTTGGACGATTTCGTGCACAACTGCTGAGCGCGCCTATCTCTCTGTGAGACACCAACGATAGAAAGTTCTGAACCTAATGTGTTTCGAAAAGAATTTCACTCGTGCAATGACAAAGTTCGCGATAAAAAGCTTATAATTATTTACAAACATCCCAATTACGTACTGTGAACTTCCGTGACTTTTGGCCGTTCAGTATTTATTTCCACTTTTCTCGGGACATTATTAGTACTGAGCGTTGCCACCCTCTCATTGTCAGCGCGATGAGCTGGCCACGGTTCAAGAGGGACACAACACCTAGACAAGGTCATTGAACATGTGAAACGAATGCACCTTGACACTTACACTGACCAATTACAGATAGTTACATTTAACAATATTGGCAAGCAATATAGTATAGTAAACAATAGATAAGGAGACACACTCCATAAACTTCATCCATGAGTTGTACATGACGTTAGGACCAAAACCTCTAGGATAATGTTCTTCTTGTATTTCTGTCTTCAACACGTTTTTTTGGTTTTGCAAGCTTGTCATCCAGCCAATCCATTTGAAGCCTCCAACTCTTACGTGGTCGCCAGTCCATAGGTCCATGGTTATGCCATTAGGAATTCATATTCTCGCATATAAAAAGTAATTCTTTATCTGGATATTTTCTGGAAGAAGAAGTTCATTGCGCCATTACGATGTTGTTACACTACTAAACTCAGAGTTTTCATCTCTACATAGCCTCTCCCACAGTTCATCCATGCTATGTAATGATTAGCAGTTGTTGATGTATGGCACGGCCAACAATTGATGAATGCCTGAGTAAGCTCAGGTTTTCTCCAGCGCTCTGAAAAGCCGTGCGGAGTCACCTAAAGTCTTTGACTCATATGGGGTCGCCTTTCATTGGTCCACAACTCATGAAATTTTAAAATTTTATAAGCGCATTAAGCAGAATAATTATGCTTCATCTCCTAAAAGTCAAACAAATGAGAGGGAAATCATCAAGTACTCTATCTCGGAGGCAAATCTTCATTCACGTGGAAGCAGCTGAGCCACAATCCTTTGCCTGGGAGCACCTTTGGACCAACTTCTTTGAATTTTAGTACATTGGAAGTTGAGTACGTTCTCTGCCTCCAAGCCAGGCTTTCCTTCTATTGCTTATCGAACCACTCTCTCTCTTCAAAGCGCCATACATATGTAAATTCCGAGTGCACGGGTTCATATTGATATCATAAGGCATCATCTAAACCCATGGTCTCGCTGACTTCCCACAATTTCCAGTGCAGAATCCGTTCTGTGACTGGTGTTCGCCTCTCTGGCCCACACACTTTCGACGCTTAGAGGGTAACGCGACGCAGTTAGGGCAAGTTAGTGAGAAATGTGAGAGCATCACTTCGTGAAGGCCCTTTCGACGCGCTCAATGTGCTCCTCAGGTGTACTCGCGCTGCGAGATGAAGAACACAATGTATGATATATACCACCATGTGCATACATCTATGCACTTCAAGCTATTTTAGTGAGCATTCTCAGTGGTGGGCGCTGCATCCTTGTTTCTGGATCTCCTGTTTCTAGTCGTTGTCCAGAGCACAAATCTTTCCTGTAGCTTTGGAAGACTTCTCGTGTATCTCGCGCGCAAGGGTACTTCTGTATTGGCACGTCTTGTCCTTTGTCTCTTTTCTTGTAGAGAGAAGTAAGTTGGATAACAAATTGTTGCCTCATACATACAGCCATATACGAAAAAGATTACCATAATAGCTTAGATATAAATTCGTTGTTGAGTGACTTCTTTCAAGGTGTGGAAAGGCAAATGAAATTGGAAATCCATTAGGTGTGAGAGCACAACGTTGTACAGGGTGCTTGATCAACGATTGATCACTGCATACCTGACTTATATAGAAGTTCATTCGGGACATTATTCTCGAATTGATTCTTTAGAACATCGAGAAAAATTCGCGTTCAATGCTTTCCCAGGGTATGTGATGTGTGTTGCTGGAAGTGAAAAAAAAAAAAAAATGGGTGCTGCTGGGAAATAAGAATATTGAAATTTGGGTGCAGTTGAATATGCTAATGTTATCAGTGAAGAAAGTTCGCCGAGTGGTAAGTCCAGCATTGATGGCCGGAGTTCTCCATGACCAGCGGGGGCGGCGGACGAAGTTTCCAAAAGATTCGCGGCCCGATTGTGGTGATCTATCCAATTTTTTCTCCTGTTGTCTTCGTCCTCGCCAATTTTGAAGCTGCGAGCGATAGTTGTCCCAAGTACTTTCGTTGCTTGTAGTCCACCTTTAGTTTTCTAAAGAGGTCTGAACGGACTCACTGGTAAATGAGTATCAGCAGATGCGTGCGTTGAATAACAGCAGAATAACAGCAGATATGTAGTCGACCATCTGAAGGTTATAGCAGGAATAGAATGAAGAACCTTAGGTGGTGCTTCCAAAGCGATTTGCACATAATTGATAAGATATACAATAGCGTGATAACAGCAAAGTTAGTATCCTTCATGCACTCACACAAGTTTATAATTTGCACATCGGCACAAAAAGGAGGTCTAGTAGTTTCTCTTACCTGAGCTGTCCATCTTTAGACCAAGATATTGTGATATCCTTACCACCGGTGAGGTTGTTTCCTAATCCCTAGTCTGTTCAGCTTCGTAGCCGCTCCACCTGGCCGGAGAAAGACGGTGTGTGGAATGTAATCGCACCGCTTATCAGTTTCTTTGGCATACCCTACCCTTTATCAATTGGGTATAATCGATTTTGCTTTACCGGGTGGGGAATTTTTGTGCCGATGGCAATTCATTTTCAGTCTCATGCTCATCTTGGAGTGTTTTTTTTTCTGGAAGTAGGAAGTCAGAAGATGCGTTGAGGAAGCTCAGAAGGGCTGCGCCAGGTGCAACGGATAAGTCGTGGTCATCTTCCAGAGCTCTCTGCAGGACGTAGCTGTATGGATCATTTGCTAAGAGGCAGGATGTAAAATATATTGGGCATGGATCAGCATAAGGTTGGTGAGAGTAATTTAGTGCGCTCAAGGCTTCTGGGGAGCTGAGATGGGACAACGAGAAAGAAGTGTGCATGGCCTCGAGAATACAGTTGGTGCAGGCTGTCGGTGGGTGTGTGCAGAGCTCGACTAGTGACTGAGAAAGATATGCACAAAACCCTTACCATGAGCCTGCACCTGGAAGTTTACACAGGAGACTAGGTGAAGTAAAGTAGGGACCAGTCTAACAGAACAGAAGACGCAAGCGATAGTGAGCAGGGCTTCTCAGCAGGGTTGTGCAAGATGGTAAGAGAAAAGCAGTCAGCTTAACCAGGGATCTGGGGAAGCACATGTTTGCCGCTCGATTAGTGATGAGCAGGAAGTTGTGGCACTCAGCTATAAACAGGCTGGTGGTCTGGGAAGTAGTGAAAGGCGGCCTGATCAATAATTATAGTCAACTCTTCAAACTACCTGCGGCCATGTTTAGTTGAGTTATGCAATCATGACTATTATACGATGAGGTGCAAATCACAAAGGCGCCCCATTATCAGTGATCCTCGCCTAGGTGCCAACGTTTCCCCAAGGCAACGCTCTCCATTATGTAGAGAACCGCCGACAGCATTCTATAACCAGTTTCAAGCCTCGAGTAGCTATGGATCACTGTGGAAAAATTTTAGACTTCCCGGCAGAATTCGGTAGTTCAAATGGTGCAGAATATAGAACACTGCAGTTCTATTACGGTAGTTGCAACCAATCCTTATGCAAAGCCTTCAGCTGTCTATAGATAATTGATATTGTTGCACTCGACACTCAGATTGATAACAGCTCTTTATAGCTAACGTTCTCGGAGCAACCACCTTCTTCAGAGCCTGAAAAGATTAAATAGGAACTCTGCGTTTACTTGCAGCCAAACATCTCTAAACTCCACCTAAAATCGAGAATCTATTCTCTGTCACGTATGTAGGATAAGAGAGCAGGAGGAAATACCTCTAGCTAGCCAAGAACTCGCTAGTGATCAGAACAGCTTAAATCGTCGATGAAGGAAAACGCCTCAGACCACCCGTTGAGATGTTAGAAGGCAAGTCTAGCGTGTTGGGCCTGAATTCCGCAGGTTATCTCGAAGCCTTCTCTCGTCCGGTTTATCTGCGGATCAGTGAGCTTGTGGGGAAAATGCCATTTCGGTTTTCCATTTGAAGGCAAAATTCCTTTGAAATGCCGTTTAAGTTCGACGAACTGAGCACTTCTATCAGGAAATGTCTGAAAAAGACGAGACTGGGATGGCTTCGTGATCTTGGTGGAGCATTCTTCCAAACAACCTCAAAGCTTGTCTAGTCCGTCATCGTCTCTATGACGGCGTTTGTTCCACACCCATTTCAGTGTGGCTTGGCCCGGCCAGCGGGGATGGGAGACTGCACTGCGTGCGGTGTGGCCTACATGGTCTCACATGTCAGCTGTACGGCGAAAAATACATCGGAGAAACATCGCGGCCCCTACATGTCAGGATCAAAGAACACCTGGAGGTCGAATCCATCAAAGCATTCACCATGGTAAGTTAGCGTTATCGGCTAACCCATAACCGTTATCAGGAATATTCAAGCAGGCTTGCCTTGACCAGGGGCGGCATGCACGTACGCGGCGGGTTAGCGTTGTGGTTAGAGGCATCGGTTTGATCGTCTCATGCCGGGGCGTTTCATGATTGCTGAGCGAGTACTGAGATTTTCACAGGTTTGCTTCAACGGGGTTTCGGGCTGCCCATCCTCCTAGGTAGGGTTTGCGAAGGAGAGATTTTTCAGTGCTAGCCTAACCCCTTTCAGCCCCTCGCGCCGCAATCATCAAACACCTGACGCTTCGAACCCTGCCTAACCCTAACCTAACCTTGCCGCGTACGTAGCATGCCGCCGCAGGGCTGTGCGGCAAAGCGAATTTAAATCTTCTGGCAAACGGCAACGGCAAACGGCAAACCCCAAAATGACCGGCAATGGCCAAACATCAAAATCTGTGTTGTGCTCATAATACACCAACACTTGCTTAGTCATGTCGTATTCCATGCAATTTCTGCCAGTTACTATGCACCTGGCGTTTCCTAATGGCCTCTAAAAGAAGAGAAACTCTCATGTTATCAAAGCTACTTGAAAGTCTCAGGTGAGGAGGAGTCATTATCAAGGTCAACAAGGTTGTAAGCTTTAGAGTTGATTTTGTTATTTCCTCCACACTAATTGAAGTTCCCGTTGAAATCAGATGCTTGAGATTCAAAAGATGGGCGTTCCTTTTTTTTTGAGAAAGTACAAAGTGTGACAGACCCGCAAATGACATATTCTGGAAGAATATTTGCAGCCAGCGCGCGATCCAGCCTAGTCGATCCAGGACGATCGCAGCAAAACCGCAAGCAAGCTTGGTGCGATAGGTTTGTAAGCCGATCTCAAAGACTGTGGCCGTTACCGGGCACGACATTCATTTGAGAATATGCGATGATTGATCCATTGATGGCGATTGGCCAATCCACACCGCGATCAGCAGCTCGAGGTTTAGGTTTTGACCGGAGTCACTCACGGTCTCTGTTAGTAGCAAATAGGAGGCTCAAGATTCTCAATTTCCTGCTCACTTCCAAATAACGTATGAATGATTTTCATTGTGATGCTACAGGTTAGTGGAGTTATACTAATCTAGTTGTTTTCGAATTTCCTTCTTCGGAAATCAAGAGCTGCGAGGGGCATGCTGATCGGAAACGTAGGGATTGAGAAGCACCCAAGGATAGTTCGACTGGTACATGCGACGGATGGCCGCTGCGCTCACATCGTCGCTGGAGCACCGCGTGCAGTGCGTTTAGCCAGCCGGGACTGCTCTTAAGCGCGTCCCTTCTGTGTATTCGGCCTACAAGCCGACACGAGATTAATTAAAACAACAATGTCGAGCGCCAAACGCGAGCAATAAATTGCTTCTATAAGGTCCCGAAAATTGCATGTGATGTGCCCGCTCCCACCCGCTTCCCCTGCGACGATCAGGAGAGGAGGTACACAGAGGTGTGGGGAGCACACAACATCTCAAGTTTCAGGGCCTTATAACTCTATTGGTTTGCTTCTCTCTTCGTTTCAAGTCGGTTTTCGACATTGTTGCTGCAATGGGCCTCAGTGACCTCTTTAATTTCCGGCGTGAAAGTTGAACTTTGCTGACCGCTGTGAAGATTGCTCAAATTTTAAAAAGACGGAGAAAGTATTCGCAAATTGACCAACTTTCGCTTCTTTTGTCCCAAATTATTACCATCAGCCCACCAACCAAAATAAGCGGGACCGATTTATTAACGAGTTCCTCAACTGGACAAGTTTATAACACTGTGTAACACGATTTTTCTTCCTGGCTTCTAAATTGTTATATTTCAATTAAGCTTCTGTCCAAGTGTAGTGTGAAAAATGACTTCGCTGGGGAAAAAACTTCGCTTACACTAAGCAACAGCACCAAGAAACCCCTGTTTTTGTGACATTAGAAAGATCTTTTATTCATTCATGGTATTATGAACAGGTAAAAACAAAATAGTGCACAAGGAATAGACGAACACAGTCGGAATTTACTCAACAAGGTTCAAAAATGTGTAGAATTTCTAGATTTACGAATGTACTGTAGAATCATTCTCTCGGAGCGTATCCAAATGTAGTCCCCTCCTCATGTTTCGTTATACTGTCGGTGGTAAGGACTCTGTCCGAGGCTAGGGTCAGGGCTGTGTATTCGTCGGACTGCAGATTGAAAGGATCTTAAAATGTGCAGATTCCGCAAAGCTGTTGAACAGGACGGAGAGAGAGCGGCTTGGAGCAGTTTCTGCTGCAGTTGTTCACGGGCTTCCTAGGTGTTCATAAGGCTGAAAGCTATGAGGAGTTGGTGCACTCTCCATGAAGAATTACGTCAAAAATGAGATGCCTGCATGTCTCCTGAAAGTCCATATCATTGATTCGCAGCTTGACACATTCAACGAGCAAGGCAAGAGCCCTTTCATCACCAAGATATGCTTGACTTTGAAACGTCGTTTTTCCAGGACAGTATGTAACGAAACCATGAGGGGGGACTAAATTTGGGTGCAACTTCGAGAGAGTGATTCAGGCTGTAAAATCGTAAATCTGAAAAAATCTACACATTTCTGAGCCTTGTTAAGTGCTTTTTCCGACTGCGTTTGTCTATTCCTTGTGCATTTTTGTTTTCTACCTGATCATAACGCCGAAAACGATATGGAAATCTTTCTATTTTTTCAACAAAAAACAGCTTTTCTTCGTGCTGCCAGTCGTGTAAGCAAAGTTTAGTGCAAAAGTAAAGTAGCAAAGCTTGATAAAGTCATTTTTCGTATACAATAGAGCACAAGCAATTGAAATGATACAACACTTTAGAAGCTGTCAGAAACAAAATTGTCTTAGCACAAACACGCAAAGGTTTCCAAATTTCATTTGTCCCAGTCACAAAAGCGAAGTTTTCCTTGGTGATAATAGCGATTTCTTGTCTGGTCTAGACCTAGCGGGTTAGGAAAACACAATTTCAACCCAGGAACAGAAAAGAAGAGAAACTTTGTTACATAGTGTAATTCTGCTACCGGCACAAAATTCTCACGGAAGTGTAATAAGGTTTTGCTTCTAAAAGTTTTCCATGTTTACTGCTTGATACTGTGGCATTTTGAGAACCGGTCTTTCTGTTTTCCTCTACATTATAAAGTCCGTGCAGAAGCCTCAACTACTGGCTCCTGAAGGAGGACGGTGCGTGAACAAAGACACAACACGCTTCCATCTCTTTTTATAATCCCTACCATTTATCAATTGCCTGTATCATCAGTTTTGTTACCGTGAAGAGAATTTTGTGCTGGTGGCAAATTCATAATAATCGTCTCTCAACTGGTTCATATAAGTCTAAAGAAAACCGCTTTCACGCTACAACTTTGAAATCACTTGGTTGTAGTGATCGGTATGCTTCTGAAAATGTTTTTCTTCTATTTTGGCTTTTTTAATGGGTTAAGAATTTGGATTATTTAAAAAAAAAGACATTTGGAGAGCTCCTGAAACAACCTAGAACTCTAAGCAACTCCTCTGGTTATCCACTTGAATATGTTTTCATCACTTGCCGATTGAATGGGTACAATTATACATTACATGATATGGAACTACTTAAATAAATTATTTGTAGCAGCTTCAAATCGCTGACCAAAACAGAAGCTGCGGTGAGGGCAACAATACTGTTATTTTAATGTATTTTTGCCAGGAATTTCGCCCTTTTAAACGGAAAAAATTTCGGCAAACGACAACGGCAAACCCCAAAAAATAGCCGGCGAACGGCAATCGAAGTAAACGGCAAACGGCAATTGCCGCACACCTCCTCGTTACTGCATCACTGATAACGGACCGCAGTTAGCCGATGCAACGCTAACTCACCATTGAAATGCTTTGATGAATCCGCTGGCCTCTGGACGGTAAGGAGAACCAGCGGGAAGCTTGGGGGCGCATCGGGTCATTGCCCATAATGGTGACAACTTTGATATCAAGGTCGAGATAATGGCCCGAAAGATCGATGACACCTTGGCTCGAAAAACGTTAGGAAGCATTTTTTATTTAAGCTAATAATCCGCAAATCAACCGGGAGGGAGAAGGTCCCTATAAGTAACCCGGAGAGCTTAGGCCATACGCAAGAGTCGCTTTCTAACATCTTAAAGGTGGTCTACGGCGTTTTCCTTCATCGACGTTCCACGCTGCTCTAATCACTAGCGAGTTCTTGGCTAGGTGCGGTATTATTTCTCGTTCTCCTCTCTAACTTCTCTAACTTTCGTGAGAGAAGTAATAGGTTTTCGATTTTAGGTGGAGTTTAGGAGGATGTTTGGACGAGTAGCCGCAGTTCTTAGTTGATGTTTCCAGACTCTGGAGAAGGTGGTTGCTCCGAAACGTTAGCGATGAAGAGCTGTTATCAACCTCGTGTCGAGTACAAACAAATATCAAAGATCTGGGGCGGTAGTAATCTGGCCCTGAGGCGCGAATCAAAGTGATAGTGAACATCTTCCAACTGATGTAGAGAAAACCATGGGAACAATGAAGAGCCAACCCTACTCAGATAGAGACAGCACACTTTTCGCAGTACCATTAGCCGACGTCCCGTAACCTTTTTCCCTGCGGAAGGCCAATAGTCTGGTTGCGGGCAGTCGTCACCGCCGTTTAGTTTACTGCCCGTACACGTTGAACAAGCACTCTGCGATCCTTCTGCCATCGCGTTACGGCTAGTCTGAGATGACTGACAGAAGACAATCTAGAAGCAGTTTGAGGCACAATTCTGAAAATCACCCTTTAGATAAAGGTCTGATGGAACAATTTTTCAAAAATTCCCTTCTGGGCTCTTTCACCTTGAATTGCTTCTGACTAGTACGGGAGTAAGCCATACGCAGGGTTGCTCATTACACCTCACTTGCCCTTGCACTCTTTTTCTGCCCGCAGGTGCCATCAACAGACAATCGCTCACCTGCCCAAAGCCAGCGTCGCATACAGCGAGGGTTTTGGGGAAGAGTCTCTCAACACAGCTGTTCTCTGTTCAGCAATCGTTCACTGGCTCCACTCTTGTGAATAGTGCAATGTACGCTGATATCAGAGAGGGAATCGATGAGTGAGTGTTCGATGACCTCAGGAATAGTCGACTGCCAGCCGACACTCTGCGGGAGGACGGGAAAAACCTCTCTCCGCGGGAAGTGGTGCGCTGTGCCACGCCTACGAAATAGGGGCCGCGTGCGAAGTTTGACTAGCTCGACTTGGTCAGCGGGAAGTGGGTTGTTTTGGAGCATGTTGGAGTGAGGATCTGAAACGCTGTATACAAAACCTACCACGCCTGTGGGGAAGCCAATCAGGCCAACAAGACTGGAACGAGAGCAGTGCGCGGCAATCGCACTGCGCCATTGCGCTAGGGGCTGTTGGCTGCTAGACCAGGCACATGGAGATAGTGGTTCAACGCATTGAGGAAAGCAGAATGCAGCCATCAGGCTCACTGGTGCATCACATAATGAACTCAGAAGCACAATATACTCAGACGGATTTTTTTTCATCTAATTGTGTAGTAGACTACTTCTTATATAACTCTTTATTAAGACGATAAGGCTTACCATTGGCGAGATATAAGCGGGCCACCACAGGCCACCCTCTTTCTCAGCCTCGCCGGTATAATAGCGGCTAAATATAGGTATGGATTTCTTCAACGACTTTGGTTTTCATTCCTTTGCTCGGCTTGTCTCTTTATTCTTAATTACTCAAGAAAAAGATGAGGAATTACGGGGGTTGGAGTGGAAATATGATTAGCGAGTGCGATTCTCTCTCTTGCTTAGCATTAATTCGACCTCTTTCTGGTACTCACACCTTTAAGCGCAGTGTTCGCGATGATTTTCAGTTTTTCTCCATACTATGTGCAGTTGTATTTTTTTCGAGAAAATCCTTTCTCCGTTTGTCGGTACATTCTTTGAATTATAATGATTTTCTCTCAGTGGTTTCCTTTGTAGTGATATTTGATGAGGATTGCTAGATTCAATACTACAAAGCGCGTTTCATAAACTATAAAGGCACCCAATTTTCTTAGGATGGTATCTTAGATCGATAGATGGTTGCGGGCAACTCTTTGCACACTTGGCGAGTTGTTTCCTTCCGTATGCACTAGTCCACAACAAATAAAGATTTTTTTAGCAATTTTTTCGAAAATTTTCTGTTTTTTCACTGTTTTCAAAACTATAAAGGCACTTGTCTAAACGATTGCACAACTGGGTGAATAAGTGGTCTTTCATTGCAAATAGAAGTGTATCTGGGATCTCCTCCGATAGGATTCAACTTCGAAAACCAGGTTGGCACATGAAACTGCACAACTTCCATATCAGAGTTGGCCTGTTCCCTTTCCTAAGTCAAGATTTCCACCTTAGTGCTCATCAACGCTTCTGTAGTGCCTCTGGTTGAATAAATCTCTCTGAATAACACTCCTTCAGATAGCTTTAATGAAATTATTATTGTTCAGAATATGTGCCAGCTAGCCAAGAAATTGAATATTATGACCTTGGATTTGAGCGAAACGAGAGAGGCTCATACAGATGGACAGCAAGATTGGTTATCCGTTTCTCGACTTTGAGGACTCCGCAAAATTTGAGGTGACATTCATTTTTTTGAATAACGACAAAGTAGGCTACCCTCCAATCCAATACAAGGGTTTTTGGGACCATCCCATAGAGCCAATCGGGTCTACAAACCGTCATTGAGCATTTATCGGAAATTCGACTGGGGCAAGAACGGCATTTTCTACAAATGACGTCAGGAATAGGGGAGCCATGGGAGTCGCTCCACATTATCACTAATTTAGTCGAATTAGAGACCATGGATGCGATAAAGTGTCCGTTAATGACCGGAGGTGAGGGCAATTTCGAGGAGGACGTCTTTTACCAATTTTCTAATTCACAAGATCCTTCTTGGTAGTGAGCACCAGAGCCAAGCCTTTGTATAAATCCTTCCGACAGTGCAAATCTTCTTCTAGTATCTCTTGCAATGTGTCTGATTTACTGGATTCTACCTTCAGATAGTCGCCGTGGGAAAATCCGGCTAGAGACTGACGCGGACCTGGGCGATGCTGATCATGCTACTTGACAACTTTCACCAGATCCACCGTTTTCAAAACCCATACTTCAACATTTACTGAATTCCTCTCTACTATTCTTGGTCCTACATGTAGCTCCAAGGAGAACATTCAATGTGCTGGGATGCAATTGACGGAACATCTCTTCAATCATGCAGCGGTTTTTCCAATGGAGTGCCTAGACTCTTGCAACACCTCCACTTGATCTTGAACTTCTTTTGTAAAGATCGTGAGTTCACGGCAAGCCAAGTAGTAAATAAGAATAACACATACTTCAGTGACGAATGGACGAGTGACGAAATTATTGAAAACAACAACTATTTCCTCAGTGCCTTTTATAGTTTTGGAAACAACGTAAAATCAAAAAGCTTCGAAAATATATTCATAGTAGAAACTAAAGGGAAAGTTATGGTCATGGCAGAGTATGTGTACGGAGAGTACTCGAATTCTGAACAAGGTTCTTCTCATTACTGAAATTGTGAGTTTGAGAATTTAAAAAGATAGGGAGCCTTTATAGTTTTGAAACGCACTGTAGGTTGCTGTTTTATCACAATTACGATTTTCTGGTGGGCTTCCATATTTTTCGCCTCGAAAGTCTTGTTAGGTTAGCAGTTTGCTATTATTCTTGAGATTCCTCCTTCCGAGATATTTTTTAAAACCGCTCTCCTCACTTTGGTCCGCTACTCAGAACTTCCATTCTGATTGCGAAGACACTATTTTGGTGTTTTCCTAAGCACCATGTGTTCAGTAAGCAGTTTGTCCTTCATTTGAGATTTTCTTTTGTCGAACTCTGGGTTGGTTAGAAAGGGTGGATGTTTCTTGTATGGCATGATTGTCGCTGGCAATAAGTAGATTATTTTGAAACATCACCAAATCATATGCGGAAAATGGTGGAATTGGTACGAAGGGTAAAGACGAGAATAGACATTACGCAATACACGTAAAAGTCATTTAGGATTCAAAAGTGATCAAGGGAGGCTTTTCCTGTGCAGATCCTGAGGTTGATGGCGTCACGAGCGTTTATTTATGATGGGGTCACCCCGCGTTAACTGTACCGTTCAAGTGATGTTGTTCTCGATCCGCAACCTTAGAGGTGCATATTAGACGTTGCAGAGAGGGCAAAAGGGGGTGCCTAAGCCGAACACTTGAAAAAAAGAACGAAGTGCATGTTCTGCCGAATTTCGCGGAAAAAGTAGTACGCACTATTCTTCTGAATTGTCATGTCTTCTTCTCCGCTTTTTGAGTCAAAACACTTAAAAGAATAAAACATTGATAGAGATGCAGGTTGTGTTCGCAATAATTCATTGTTTGCTGTCAAAGTTTGTTTCGATGAAGGATTAAACACTACTCTGTTATCTTGTAGCAAGTAAGGGATTGATGTGGTGTCATGTTTCTTTTGGCGCAACGTCTATTGATTACGCGGGTGGTTAACCGAGGCAAAGATACTAAGACAGCGCCCAGGAAAACTATCATTATTCAAGTTCGAAAAAATATTAGCGAACTGGATGTATGGTTTAGGTCGCCTATTTTGTGCCGGTCGAAGCAAGGTTTATCGGGCTTATCATGCCAAAATCTTCTTATCACTGTTATACTTTGCCATGACCGATCGCCCTGCTGCTTACTCTGCCCGGACTCATCCGAGCAGGCCAGGATTTATTTCTGACAAATTGGAAAGCGCAGATAGCACAGTCAGCATCACAACTAGTCAATAGATTTTTATTCATGAGAATGTGACGGTGAAGAGAGCCAAACTGGCAAAAATGAAGACTGCAAGTTAATATGAAATAAGCGAATGACCGTGTCCTCCCCATTGAGAAGCAATTTGTACATAAAAACCCGAGTTTAATCCAGACCTTGAATGCCGCAATCTCTCATAGACTAGGCCAGCCGTGCGATCTGGTGTTTGTCCGCAAATACACAACGCGCACTGGAGTGGACGCGCACTGCTTATATTAATTAAAAATGAGTTTTTATTACAGAACGGGGCGGAGAAAATGATTGAAACTGGAGTAAATGGAAGCAGGCAGAACTAGGATTCTTTCAATGTATACAGTATGGAAATTTAACAAACAAACTAAGTTGGAGCGGGAGTGAATTTTTTCGGGATTTGACAAGGTTCATTCAAATGAACCTAGCAATAAAAACACCCACAAACATGAGAACCAAGAGCATTGCGAGAAAGAGGATAATCTGGCAAACATTTTAATAGCAATAGGTTTCATATTCAATGTGATTTAATGACCTTAAAACTCGTCCTGACGAAACCCGGTTTTGTCCCGGTTTTCGGGTAAAACCTGGACGAGATTTAAGGTCCTTAAATCACATTAAAACCGGTCC